>RJVU01042531.1:1973013-2005473 GCA_003731715.1 Anabarilius grahami
AGAGATTTATAAAGAATGAAGTTGTATTTATGAATTATACAGACTGCAAGGGTTTAAAAAATGAAAATAACGACAGTCTCGTCTCCGTGAATACAGTAAGAAACTATGGTAACTTTAACCACATTTAACAGTACATTAGCAACATGCTAACGAAACATTTAGAAAGACAATTTACAAGTATCACTAAAAATATCATGATATCACGGATCATGTCAGTTATTATTGCTCCATCTGCCATTTTTCGCTATTGTCTTTGCTTGCTTACCTAGCCTGAATCATCCAGCTGTGCTGCTCCAGACGTTAATACTGGCTGCCCTTGTCTAATGCCTTGAACATGAGCTGGCATATGCAAATATTGGGGGCGTACATATTAATGATCCCAACTGTTACGTAACAGTCGGTGTTATGTTGAGATTCGCCTGTTTTTCGGAGGTCTTTTAAACAAATTAGATTTACATAAGAAGGAGGAAACAATGGAGTTTGAGACTCACTGTATGTCATTTCCATGTACTGAACTTATTCAACTATGCCAAGGTAAATTCAATTTTTGATTCTAGGGCACCTTTTAAAAAGTTACCATAGTTTAAAAACCTGTGATATTGAGTTAATACACATACTAACACATTCTAACCTGTGAAAGGTTATCCCATTTCTTCAGGAATTTAAATCTCCGTAAGTTTCAACATCTTAAATGTTGCGTCAGTATGTCTGGAGCAGTCAAATGTGGAATCTATATAGACATATCTATGTGTAATCCATTAGAAAATCCCTCTCAATATTATTGCTTTGAATTTTATGAACTAATTTTGATTTATTTGAAAGAATGACATTTTTATTACTTATGCATCAAGTTTTTACATCCACAAATATTTCAAGCCATTAAATATGAAGTCTGGTGTATATCTATGGTATTGCTCAGTGCTGGGTTATGAAAAAGGAGACAGTGGTGTAAAAACAGACAGAACAGCAAGGAGGCGACTTTGATCTTGGTGGGTGGGCGTTCTCTGATGTAAGATGGCCAGTAAGGTTGTCTGCATGTCTGCTGCGCAAACTTCCTCTCAGTGTGCTACTCCAGTTTGTCTGCCGTTAACAGACGTGGAAGTCTGCGACAAAAAATGCAGTACAATATGCACCCTGCTGTTTTATGACCATACTGTTACGCAACTACTCGTCTACAGCCAAAAGCACAGAGTCCGACTGCATCAGCGAATGTAGCCAGGGTGCAAGACTGTCCCAGGTGCAGTGCCCTCTTGTTGGGACAGCCCTAATGGACCCTTTTTATATTTCCAGGGTTTTCAAAAGCAGAAGTCATCATAGTTTGGTAAACTATAATGGTGAATGGGATATGACAGCAAATATAATTTTTATATCCTCATTTGCTCCAGTAGCAAAAGAAAAAATCCATGATAGAGTGACCGATTACAGCAAAATGAGAGAATGATGTGAAATTTGAACCACTGATTCGAAACAAATGATTCGTTAAGCTTTGAAGCTTCATGAAGCAGTGTTTTGAAATCGCCCATCACTAGATATTGTGGAATAAAGTCTCTATTTTGTTATTTTTGGCACATAAAAAGTATTTTAGTCGCTTTATAATATTAAGGTTGAACCACTGTAGTCACATGAACTGTTTTAAATATGTTTTTAGTAGCCTTCTGTGCATTGAAAATGTGTTATTGCTGGCGATGCAGGCCTTTCTGAGCCATCAGATTTTATCAAACATATTTAATTTTTGTTCCGAAGATGAATGAATGAAAGATGAATGAAGGTCTTACAGGTGTGGAACGACATGAGGGTGAGTAATTAATGACATCATTTTCATTTTTGGGCGAACTAACCCTTTAACTCAACCTGCTCGTAATCACATTATCTGTTGGACACAGCTGATTGGTTCCTGCTGTATTAATATTATTAATATATATATATATATATGCAAAATCATGCAAAGTTGTATTTAAAATACCTGTTTAAAATTATCATCAAAGACCAAGCCTAGTAATGTAATGCAATACTGATCGTTTATTGGCTTTAAATTAACCAGTATTTCTCTGTCACTGTTCTGCAATCTCGTATGGTATCGTCCCCTCAAAAGTGTGCTTTGTGAAAGTCTAAGCCCAACAGAACACATAGCATTTTTTTGTATCAGAGCTAAATGTCAAAGGGGTGCTTGGCAGAGCATGAAAAAACAGACCCCTGTTTAACCCACTGTGACTCAGTGCAGCTTGCGCAAACAAGGAGCACAGACCGTGGCCTTGTAGGACGTCGCAGCCCTTCATGGAGGCTTGCCACAAGTAAACATTTTTCAGGGCTAACTGGCTCTCCGATTTCACCTTGAACTTCAGCTCATCTTAAACACTTGGAGATTTTTGTCTTCTCTAATATTTACCCATGCTTGATTTGAAATATTTCACTGTGCGAAACGATCACCGGACTCCAGAACGGCAAACTAAATGTACCAGGTGAGTCAAATTAGCATCTGTCTGGCTAGTTTGGCGCACAGGCCGGTATGTTGACCGGAGTGCTGGGTATTGATTCTGGAAGCATGAGAATGAGTTCATTTCTTTCGGTCTTGAGGTCCCTAAACGGTCTCAAATTAAGCATGTATTTGCACAGCTTGGTGAAGATGTGTCACAGATCAGCAGCATATGAAGCCCATTGTGCTGAGACCGAGGCAGGGGACCCAGTGCTCAGCAGGCCCGGAGCAGGTGTGGCTGCAGCGGGACGAAAGCACAATAGGAACCCAAGCATCAAGGATGCCCCTGTGACTCTACAGGAAGAGGCTCCACATCAGCCAATAAATAAATGAATAATCTTCATTTAGGATGGCTGAGGAGCAGGAAAATAAAAAATAAAATAAAATACAGTTAATTGACACTGTTCACTCTAACACAGTTTTAGACATTTCAAAATTTTACTTCATTTAAATTTACTCAAAATAAAAAAAAATGAAATAATTTTATAAAATACTACATACTTTTAATATTTGTGTTTCTTGCAATCTCACAGTCACGCTCTGTTCACTAATGCAACTTTAGACTCTCATTAAATTAATGTCGAATTTTAAATATATATTTTTTTAATATACTGTTTAATAAAATATATTTTTAATATTTGTGTTTCTCATATACAGTAAACATCTAAAAAAACTTCTAAACAGGAAATGTATTTTAATCGAATTTAAACAATTTAAACAATGAAATTGTATATTTATATAGAAGCATGATAATTTATTTAATATTCACGATTTTATTTATAATTGTAATTTTACAAATAAAAAAGTAAGAATTAATAAAATAAAACAACATATAACATAAAATAATAAAATAAAAACAATTAAATAAAAATAATAATAAAACAAAACAAAACCCTGGGACTTTACAAGAGGAGGCTCCACATCAAGAAAAAACAAAAAACAAAAAACTCTTGCCTTTTCCTCTCTAGGATGGCTGAGGGGCAGGCATAAAATAAAATTATTTTTTATAATTATTTTATTCAGTGTCAGTCAAAGGGGATGTTTAATGGTAATATCAAATCTTTGGAGCACATTCATTTGAAAGCATGATCAATGTCTTAATGGAAGATTTATGGGAAAATCAAATAGCTAATGTAGTGTAGAGTGTGAGCCTCTGGGTAACAGTGGCCTAAATATTGCTCTTTCTGGGAAAAAATATAATAAAATCATACCTTAATTTTATTAGACATCTTAAATTTTGGAGTAATGTAGATTTGTGTGGAAAATGCTGATTGCTGGCATCTGTCCTTCTGTGCAAATAAATGAATGACAGCTGGAAAGTGGAAGCCAGGGCTAGAAAGACGGAAAAATTTCAGGACTCAAGTTTGCACAAGAGAGATAAACACAAGTTTATTTCTCTCAGCCTCAGTGTGTCAGATTTCGTTCTGCATTAGGTACAATGCTGCCAGACTAAAAGTGCAGATTTGGCAAATGTTTCGGAAAGTGTGGGCTGAATGATATTAGAAAAAAACTACTGACATTGAACATCTTGTTAAACAAGAAAAAGTGTCACTTAGGGGCATCTGGAAAGCATCATCAGCATCTTAGCCCATATTCTTGGAGCAAATGCTATCATATGAATTGAAAAATGGAATACTTTTACAGTTTTTCTGTTTGGTGATTGTAACTAGTAGCTGGAAATGATTCACAACTCCCTTTGCAATAATTCTACAAGAGAAAATGTGACAGCCACAGTGACAAACGGACAAACTGTCAAAACATGACAATGTAAACACCAACAGTACAGTGAATTAAGCATTTATCAATTGAACACGTCCAAAGAAAGGGCTACAATGCTGGTTAACTTAATTATCTGTACTTGACAGCTACTGTCCCTCAAGGAAGTTCACAAAAGAACAGTCCATATTCTGATCCCATAAGCTTGCTTTGCTTACAGTAAGCTGTTTTTCGGGAAACGCATACACATGGGAAGAACTATTCATCTTGTAGGGCCATATGAGGACTAAGAGACATTTCAGACCCAAGTTTTTTGGCTGTATTATACTATGGCTATCATATGGCAAAAGAGTAACATTAATATATAACAAAATATATATTGCAATTCATTAAAATACATTTTACATTGCCTTATAGTATTACACTAGCAACTTGCATGGCCATAGTATTATGCAATATCATATGATACATCAGTATAATCAACTATTTAAAATCACACATGAGGTCAATAATGCTGTCACAAATGGTCAGAAGAGATGCAAAATACATTTATCGCTTATATATATTCAGCTATATTCAGTTCTCAAAACTCTGGCAAAGTCTTCAAGGTTGTCCAGAGGAGGAATGAGTAATGACTGCCATTGTCCAACTTCACATTTGAAATGACTCTATGGTATTCAGCACTATCTGGGGCAGGGCGAAGAACATATCCAATCTGTCCCTTTGTCAGGTGGGAATTAGGCTTTTCTCACCTCATAGAGAGAAGCTCCAGAGAGCTGGAGGAGAGAGATAATTCACATACCTCCCCACCAGAAGCCCCGACCCATGATTGTCTTTCATATGGAGAGTTCGAATGGATCAGAAAATCATCCTTAATAAAATTTAAACCAAAAATGGCCTGTTTTTTAAAAATCCTATATGTCTAAAATATGATCATTTACTCTTTGCACTTAAAATTGCCGCCATAATTTAGCTGTTTGTGCGAGGCGTCACTGATGCTGATAGCAAATTAGTCGCAGCGCAGTTGACCAGAGGTTTTAAATTGGCCAGCGAGGGCATATCCCTACCTTTTAATGAGGTCTGTATTGTTGCGGATGTCAAGCCTCTTGAAAGGTAAGCCACTTTGTGCCAAACCTCACCCCTCCCCAACCCCGCTCTCGTTGGTTCAGGCTGAATGGCTCTGTGATGTGCTGTGCTCTAGTGTAGTACAGAAGAATTACTTTGTCTTATCTTCCAGTGGACAGGGGTGACCTTGTGGAGAAATGGGAGAGGCAATTAATACGGCAATCACTTGTGCCGCTCAGTGAGTGCCTCGCCGAGTCCTCTCTGTTAACCTTTTGAGGGAACAGGTAAAAACAGAGGAAAAACAGTGTTGATGAACGCTCACCTTCACAATATTGGTGAGATCTCTGTAGGTGTGGTAGAGTTTCTGTTGCACAGTAATGGATCTGTTGCAAGAGTAGAGCAAAGGGGCATGTTTTGCTAAATTAGTGTAGTGAATTGCTTTTTTTTTTAAAGTTTGGACATAAATGCGTGTTGGCAGTGTGTGTACACAACCACCCTATAATGTTAAAAATTCAACCACTCCTTTTTTTAAATCCCCATAAATCATAAGCAGTGTCTCAGAACAAGCCGTTTGCTGGTTCCTGGCAATGTGACGTTACATTAGCCACAGGCCCCGCCCACGAATGTTGACAGACACTGCCATTTTAACATAGAACTGCCCTGAGAGAGTTCACAGCGAGTTGTACACAGTCCGCCATTGCTGCACTGATGAGAATGTCTCCCAAGCGTTTTAGGCGTTCTGTAGCTGGATGGATTAATCCACATAGCTTATCCACAAAATTTACCAGTTTATTAAGCACCACCCGAAAAGGCATAAGGTCTTTATATATTTGTTTACTGTTAGTTGTAACGAGTGTTTCTGTGTACTTCACTGTGTATGTTGATGATAATGCAAGAGAGAGAGAGTTTATGGATAATATTTTAATGCACACTTGCACTGTGTTTTATTAAGCTCTTACAATGATATTCTAGAGTGAAAACAGACACTTCATATTTTGTGTGAAGTACAATAAACGTTATAAAACGCATAGGTAAACAGGCTTGTACTAATATAGTAGATAAAAACAAGAAGACAATATAACTTATAACCGTAATTAAACTAAATGATGCCTGTTCTATCTCCATGCAGCATATATTCACAGTTTCTGACATTATAATGCGTCCTGACTGAATACTGACACCGGAGAATGAGCTCTTGAAGCTCCGCCCTTATAGGCCGAGCGCAGCAGCTCACTTGCATTTAAAGGGCCCACACTGAAACGGCGTGTTTTTGCTCACCCCCAAAAAGTGGCAATTTTAACATGCTATAAAAAATGATCTGTGGGGTATTTTGAGCAAAAACTTCACATACACACTCTGGGGACATCAGAGACTTAGGGTGAGTTCACACTTGCAGTTCGGTTCGTTTGGTTCATTTGGTCCAGACCAAAAAAGAAAAAAAAAACATTTAGTCCTGGTCCGATTAGCGTTCAGACTGGCAATTTTATCACCGAACCAAAAGATCAGTGTTAATTTCGTTGACTAAATATTTTCGTCATTATTTTCGTCACGAATATATTTTTGCTGACGAAAACGAAACGAAAACTAAAAAAGAAGTCACTGATGAAGACTAAAACTATGACTAAATTGATTGACATTATCGTCAACGAATAAAGGACGAGACGAAAATAGACTGTGACGAAAATCCAATCAGCAGACGGGAGAGATGCGAGGAATGAACAAAAGAACCAATCGGCAAAACGGAACGAGACTGCATGAGAAGAGAACCAATCAGAGCCTGACTTATTGAGACGTGAAGAAGGTATTCAGTCTTTGACTGAGCTCGCGCAAAGACTATAGAATAACACAAGACGAGTCACTCGTATTGTTTTGAATGGGAGAAAGTGTAACGCGCAATACGGCGGAATAAGTCCCGCCTTCTAAATAAGAGCCAATCGCTGACTGGTAAAGTCATCGCGTCACTGCAACGGCCGTTAGATGTTGCTGCATAAAAGCTTTTGAATTGAAATAAAGACACAGTTGTGTTGAAATAAAGTTGAATTTGTGTTTTATATATTGTGGTTAAGTTTGTTTCCTATACCAGCGGTAAAAAATTGTCTAGTAAATCTGTTATTGATTTTAGTCTTATTTTAGTCGACTAAAATACCAAGCAATTTTAGTCGACTAAAATACCAAGCAATTTTAGTCGACTAAAATAAGACTAAAATTAAAACAAATCAGATGACTAAAACTTGACTAAAACTAAAAAGAATTATAGTCAAAAGACTAAGACTAAAACTAAATTAAAATTTCTTGTCAAAATTAACACTGCAAAAGATACCGAACCTAAAGGCATAGGGATACATTCGCAACCTGATTGGTCGGATTTTATGACGTATTGCCTATTTTGAGACGGAACTTATTGAACATCCAAAACAATGCTGTGTGCTGAGGTAAATGCACTCGTTGTGTGTGCGTAGCAGTGTGTAGCCTGCATATGATGGAATTTTGGCCAGCTGGGAACTCATGAAGAGTTTCTAAAATGTATAAAGTAGTCAAAACAGCGGCGGGAATCCTTCCGTCACACACACAAACAATCTGCTGCGTGGAGACGCGCGTCTGATACCTGTGATGGGCAAACTCACGACTAACAGTGTTTTTTAGGGTCTCATCTTCCTGTTTTTGGTTCGTTTACATCTCTGGTCCGTGTTGCGTTCATATATCATTCGAAGAGTTCGTTTGGAAGCGGACCGAGTCGGTCCGCTTGTTTGGTGCGCACCAGGGTTCGGATGGCAGCGTTCACACACTCTCAAATGAACCGCACTAACAGAGCAATCGCACCAGGGTTCGTTTTAACCGAACCAAACATGCTGAACCAAAATCGAACCAAACAAGTGTGAACGCACCCTTATTTTACATCTTGTAAAAGGGGGCTTAATAGGTCCCCTTTAAAGGTATGTAACTTTTGGTTCTGGTGGTTAAAAAACAAAACTGCATGCATTTTGCGGAAGAACATTGTTTTGGTTATGCTTTGGCTCTGCGTGACCGTGCGGATGAATGTGGTAATCCTACTGCTCATAAAACAATCACTACTAGGCATAGTGAATCAGGGTAAGACAAAAACACGTTTTGGAAAAAGGATCGATGACTTATTGACTCATTTAAATCAAGTGTAGCGTTCACGTCAGATCACGTCAGTCAAGCTCCCATCAACTGACTCTCAGCTGATCCACGTCTACCTATAGGAATACGATGCCTATCACAGCATCCATATATAAAGTCCATCACTATTATCAGCAGCTATCACGTTGCTCATGAGCTAATTACCCTCCTCCATCCCCAGCTCTTCCTCTCGTCCAGTCAGGATTCTTAAAAACACATTTATGTGAGTTCTGTTCTGTTTACCCTAGGGGAGTTATTGCTGCTCTCCCTGTTCTTATCCATGCTAGGCTAAATGGATGCACAGGGAGTTATTGCCCAAAACAGAACCATACCGCCAATCCAAACTGTATGCTAAACATCAATCATCTTTGACGATAGTGGTCCTGTTAGTTCTAATTTTGTTCAAATTATTTAATTTATTAAGTTACATAGTGTACCTTTAATCAAGATAAATTTACTGGAGCAAAATTGCATAGAATGTACTTGTTTTCAGAGAATGTATCGAATTAAATGTAAAATTGGCAAACCATTTTTTTTCTTTTTTTAAGCATAGTTTAAGCAAGTTTATAATGTTTTTTTACAAATTTTCTGGGATGGTACATTTATTTGTGAATATATATACTGTATATCATGTGTTAGGATGTTCTAACCAATCCATATTTACTAAATACTGTATTGTGTGAAGTTCTATATAAATAAAGGTGACTTGACTTGACTAGTCCAATTTAATTTAACAGCATGTGGGGGAGTATTTATTTATCTTCAATTTAACTATTTACTAGAGTATAACTATTTTGTATTTTCACTGTACCAGAGATCTGCAGTCCAATGAAAAGGTGTCAGAGACAAATGGAGAAGGAGCTGTTGTGCCAACAGTCATGGAATACTGAATACCGTCAGTCATGGGAAAGTTGTAATTTTCCAATTGCCAGATTCACCCAATGCTGATTTAGATTAAAATGATCCATGTACTCTGTCATGTTCTCCATCTTTAATGCTGTTCAATCTCTGTTCCACTGTGCTCCCCAAAATAAACACACACTCTTATTCAACAGTCCCTAGGCGACACTACACAACACTAATCTCTGAATGCAGACAACACGGATCAGGTATGCATCGACAGACACTGAGATTATTCCCTGTGCACACAGAGGTTCAGTCGCTTCGCTTCAAATGAGACACAATCACACCAAGGGGAGAGAAGATGAAATGTATGAGAACTGAACTGCATGCTTTCCACAACAGATAAACTTTTTTTACACCGTTTTTATGTACTGCATCCTGTTGGTTGGGATCTATTTGAACAACATACTGTGCTAGCTTTACTGTAAACAGAAGACTTCACCCCCTTTATACCACTGTGCTGCAAGGAAATGTGAAGCTATAATAAACCTGTGACAAGGAAAACGGCAAAGAAACAGACTAGTTTGAAGTTTCAGAGTTGAATATCACACAAGCAAGAGTTCTGTTGTTCCAGTATTCACAGTCTGATTTTGCTGATATTACAAATAATGATTGCATGATTGCAAGTGTGATATTGCTTTTACAACAACAGTTTAATAAACATACTAGGTATCGGAGTTTGCAGCTCCAGACTACTAACTACCTAACTACCAACTACTTTTTAGACAGCATATTGCAATTTTGTACCAGCAACAAAAATAGTTCCAAACAAAGCCACAGTCCAGATGCACATCTCTGAGCAACACAGAGTAGTCAGCGTTTTTGACTGAATTGGTTAAATAAATGATTCAACGACTCACTCGTTCCTGAAAGAATTGCTTGAGTGAATATTCCAATGACTCACTCATCAAAACACTTCTTTAGTTCCTGAATGAATCTGTATTTTTAAACTCGCCCAGTCACTTGCACACAGAGATCAGAGATTGCGCAGCAAACACACTATTACTAAACTATTTACACTATTTATTACTAAATTAGCTTCACTACTGAACACATACTATTAATAAAGAGAGGCTGCATAGACTAGGTAATTCACACACGCACAACTGCCCTCTCTCTCTCTCCCTCTTTAATTCATTCAAATAAATGTAATCTTACCAAACTACTTTATCTCTGTGTCTGATTTAAAGCGGGCATTCTAGATCTAACAACCCGTAGACAAAATAACTGACAAAAACGGGTATTATTACCATTCCAGTCTCAACTTCATGTATGGTGGTTCTTTGCCTCCACGTTGCGCATTAAAATAATTTAATACACAGCTAGCCGTGTATTATCCCTTACTAATGTTAGTTCCATTCTGGTTGTGAAAAGTTGTTGGGTAGAAGTATGCCACTCAAGGTTGTGTTTTATGCAGCACTCATTGGTTTATTAAATTTATTAAGTAACTCGCTCAATAGACAATTTTTGACTATTACTAATACTACTCTTGTGATAGATCTGGATGGCCTGTTACTTTACAGAGTAGTGTTGTCAAAAGCACAGGTACTTCGGTACCAATTTGGTACTGAAATGCTAAAAATGTGACGATCCCTGCATTTCCCCCTAGCATTTTGAGAGCGCTGTTGAGCAGATTCTGACTTACTTAAACACCTCTGATTGGACATTAAGTTCACGCATTCAACAGTAATGTCTGTGAATGACCAGTCTGCTGATAGACACCTGCTTTCAAACTCTCCTGTGTGTATCTGTGTAAGCGCTCGGTGAAGAGCATGAAAGATTTCTATTTACAACATGTTTTTGAAGCATTAATCATTGTAGCCAATCACATACATATCTGTTGAATGCGTGAACACAATGGCCAATCAGAGGTGTTTAAGTTAGTCAGAATCCGCTCAAAAGTGCTCAAAATGCTAGGGGGAAATGCTGGTATTGTCACATTTTTAACCTTTTTTAGTACCTACTTGGTACCAAAGTACCGGTACTTTTGACAACTCTATGAGATTATGTATTTATAATCTCAGGCTACTCAGATGAAAACAATGAAATATAAATGTCCTTTGTGAAGCAATACCCATGGTATTTTCCTGATATGCTGCATTAATTCCCCTTCGTCGCACTTTTTGTTTGGGGCCTGTTAAAATTGTTTTGCACATGGGCCCAGGGCTGACTTGCTACACCACTCAGATTTTAAGCGCAGGAACTAATTGTTATATATAAGTGGAATGGTAGCATTTGAGGAAAAGTGTGACACATACTCACACTCGTTTCAGTCTCCCATGGAAGCGATAGGTTGCAAGTGTAAAACTGTGAAAAAGATGGAGTATGCATGTGTTTGCTTTTGTGAAAGCAAACCGATCCATTACAGCAAACACAAACATACTTCAGAATCTGCTTTAGAACAAGTTGAGATACTTCCTGTGTTGTAGTTGTTTAGCTATTAACTAACCACCGTTAACTAAATAACCATTAGGTGTAGACATTTAACTAAGAGCTCAGCACTCATTGCTAAATTGAGCACAATTAGTTCTTCAGGCCCCACATTGGGTCTCCTAACCCAAAGGCCACGTAAAGCTGAGCGAGGCAAGCCAGCTCTCATTAATCTCAGCCCGCTGAGTGCTGGCCTGCGAGCGGAAGTGACCGTGAAACACGCGTGTCGGAGAAACACACGCTGGCGCTTTTGCGTGACTGAGGAGAGCAGGAGACTCAAGCCAATTATCCAGTCCCCACTCTGCCTTTAATTTTATGCAACGCATGGAGCCCATGAAACTGCGTCTCCCTACCAGGCGGACACCCAGGGCCTGTCTAGATGATTGCAATTAAAGGCAATTCCACTACATTGCTGCCGTTAGGTGGAAACGCTGTTGGGGAAGGAGACAGGGGAAACACTCAAGGTGGTCTTAATCATTGACCGGTGTGACGGGCTATTCTTGACATCCTTTTTCACATGCTTTAATTAGGCACTATGAAGGAGAGAGAGAATTCTATGTGAAATCAAAGGAGGATGGTATAGGTAATAATGCTGGACTCACTGATAAAGGCAGAAGTGGGTAGTGTATAGTGCTGTGGTGCTCATGTGGGAAATGCAGGTTTGAATTCACCATGTACTGATCATACTCCCGCTCATCTGTTCAGGACATATTTGTAGCCATCAAAGATATTGAAGACATGTCTCCTTAGATGTTCACATGAGTGGTTAATCAATAGTTTTTAAGGCAGTTTATTTACATCATTTGGATGTAAATAAAAATTTAAGATTGAATATTCATCCAAATGGTCAGAGTTTCCCTGGTTAGCATTAGCCCCTACTAATAGCGAAAAGACACTCACTGTGTCCGAAATCACATACTGAGTAGGTACTACATTTGAATTTAAATTTACTTCACGACCATAAAAAGTATGCTCTAGATAGTATGAATATGGGTAATATGAATGAAATTCGGATGTACTACATCCGCCATGTTGTAACTGTCACATGACCAACCAGTGTCAGTTTCATCACTTCACTTCCATTCATAAATTCCCTCCCGTGGCCTCACGGGATAGTAAAGTGTCCATCGAATGCGCACTACAGAATCTCGCCGGAAGTAGTAGGTCATCCGGGGACTTTTCGCCTACTGTTTTTCGAATACTATGTATTTGGACATACTACTCTTGTTTTTCGCATTCTATATAGTAGGGAAATATTCAATTTCGGACGCAGCGACTATCTTTCTCTATTGAGAAAGATATCTCTATTCCAACTTCTCAATTACTGCCACTGAGATGAATGGAAATACTAAGGCATAGATTTCTCCAAGTATGACAGTACATAGACAAGTATTACTAAAAGTGGCTAAATACAATTTTTAAAAATAATAAACAAATTAAATCAAATTAAAAGTGTACAGTTGAAAAATGACGGTCATTCAGATGCGACCCATATGGTTTGGTAAACAGAAATGGACTCATCGAAACCTCTGAAGCTGAGCTCTAAACTCTCACCTACTAAATCTATGATATTTCTGAGCCTTAGGATGTTTCCACCCAACCCAACTCTCTCTTCTCCAGTGCCATTCATAGCAGAGATACTGCTCCCCCTGCTGGGAGAAATACTGACTGCAGAATAGAGAAGAAGAGATATGAGAGAGACTGCAAGCAGGAGAGGAAAAACTAAAGGTTGCCAAGCCCTGTTTCAATATTCCTTCAGCACACTGCCCCAGCTGTTTCATAATTAACACTGGTGTAGGGAGATGCTCTTCATCTGCTTGATTAGATAATTAAATAATTAATTAACCAGGGGCTTACACAACCTCTTCAGATCTGTCTTTCTCTGTAGAGAGAAAAGAAGCAGGCGGGAGAGAGAATGAGAGGAGGACAGATGAACGTGCAGTTAGCCTCCCAACTGGAGAGCCTCTCAATGGACAGCAAATCATGTTCTCCAGCACCTCATTTAGTTAGTTAGGTTAGTTAGTTATACACTAACACATTTGTTGTTTGTTTTTAATAGTTTTTTTTTCATTTGAAAATCTACACATATATCCATAAAGGGAAAATGTGTTTAAAAAATAAAAATTAAAAAAAACTTGCAATTAACCCTGGTTTATATTAATTATTATAATGAATGATTATAATTATATTAATAATTAATAAAACTATCAAATTTGCAACTAAAAACTCCTTAAAAACATATGACTTTGGAGCAACATGAGAATAGAAAGATGATGGCAGAATTTCCCAATTAAAGTAAATGTTTTTCAGAATGTGCAACTGACCAAATTTACACATGAGAATGCGATTTTTGATATTTAATTATCAAAGACACCATTTGGAAGTTGCTTTCAAGGGGACGCCACATATGTGATGTCGAAATTCAGTCTCAACTGTTTTGTTTTTACTCACAATGATCTAGATCCTCAGTTGACATTTATGGTTTCAACAGAGGATGTGACCATCGTTATTCTCCTAAAAAGTAAAAATCAAGGCATGACCAATGTTTGAATTGCCAGATGCTTCTCATAACAACAGACTGTCAATGTGAGAAGACACATGGTATATTACATACCTCATTGTTTAATTAGGTACGAAAGGGTGGAAATCAGTTTTGAAAGAGAAAGGAAAAAGTAATAAAGTCAATGTTTCTGCCTGGTTTTCGGTCTGGAAGCTGAGAACCAGTAAAAATGTAATAATAATAAAGGAGCCCAAATGCGGATGTAATGGCCTGTATTTATGTGTTTCATTTTATCTTCAAAGACGGGCTGAAATTAAACAAACGTGCAAGTATAAAGGGCCATTTTAAAAATAGCCCCTTTTTTTCAGCGAGCGATCTCATCTCGGGTCCCTAGGAGAATATTGCTACCGTCAGCACTAGCGCACATTAAGGGATGAATCAGAACAGAAGGAGCGAGAGAGAGGGGCGAACAGTGACAAAAAGACATTTTAATCACCGTTATTTCCGCCTGCGCCCAGGCGAACGAGGGCCGTGCCAGGGGTTGCGTGATTGAACAGCACCCTGCACCTTTAAACAAAGCCCACACAACTTCCTCACCGGCTTCATTTTAAAGACTCCTTTAGCCATAATCATTTTCATATAATTCACTTTCATACAATTCTTTCTCCTAATCATTATCAGGGCCACTAACGTCTTAATGACTTCATAAATTTAAGCTATAAAAAGTAATGGAGAAAGACAAATGAGATAATTAGGAATAAATCTTAGTGGAAGCCCATTTATCAAAACATCGAGAGCCACTGAATATTCAAAATCATTAGGCCCTGTGTGTAATTAACAAAGCCCCTCAGTTATGAAGGAAACCTGTTTCCAAAGATATTAAGATCCAAAAGACTCCATGTTATTAAATTGACCGATGAATCTACGGTGTATAATATGATGTGGATTATTAGGATCCTTTTTAATTAAAAAGTGCGTTCGTTTTTTCTCTCTCTCTCTTTATTATTTAAATTTTTTAACACTTTAATGGGAAGTTGAATTCAGGTCTTTAGTCACAAGGCAGTAAGAGACTTATCTCTCTTTTTTCTTCTCTCTCTCTTCTCTCACTCCTTCGCTCCTTCTCTCTCTCCCTCATGAATAGGATGGAGATGATATAATGGACAGAAGACTAGCCCTCAGTCCCAATATTTTATTCTCCTCCAGTACTCTTGCGTAGCACATGGATGGAGAGCGTATTTTAATTTAACACACTTTGAATTCCTATTATCTTAAAAACTATGTGTAATGAAATCATTGGCCCTGATTAGCTAAAGTGAGAATAAGACTCATGTTAAGTGTCTGTGGAATTAAAAACAGATTTTTTTTCTTCCCTTTGCGTCTGAGAACAGACCGAGCTTAACAGCAAAATTTTTCTAAAAGCAATTTCCTGAATTTGAGCTTATATTACTGCTACTGTCTTAAAATAAAAAGTAGATATTGCCACATATATGTAATCAGAACGTGAAATAACTTAAGATTTAAATTAAGACCATTATTTACTAACAGTTCATCTGTTGCATTACTTATATATAGGGGCAGTAATGTTAAGAAACATTTCTTCAGCAGCAAATCAGCACTTTAAAATGATTTCTGAGAAATCATATTACACAGAGGACTAAAATACAACATTGCCATCCAAGACTAAATTACATTTTAAAATATATTAGAATAGAAAACAGATAACATTTAACAATATTACTGTTTTTACTGTATTTTTTGATCAAATAAATGCAGCCTCGTTAAACATAAGAGACTTCTTTCAAAAACATCTTCAAATTTCAAAAATATTACTGACACTGGGTTGAATGTACATACATAAATATTAATATTATATACCTTCAGGGGACGCAATTGGCCATCTCCTGTCAATTCATTTTTCTGGATCATCATCAATGTGCCCAGAGCTTCAAAATTGAATTAATCAGAACGATTATTCAACATCTACAGACATATGGAAAATTGTGTGTTGTTTGCCTACATACAGATGCATGCAGTCATGTCTTCAGTGGTCAAGGCAGACATGGCTCGTCCACCTGGCTCTATTTACCTCGGTCAGGTGTGAAATATTATTTCTTCTCGTGCTATTATCTCCCCTATCAGCCCCCTTGACACATAGATTATACATGCTTATCGGCAGAATACACAACAGTTCGTCATTAGAACATTAATTGAAAAAGTGTAATTAATCTGCCTCGGTCCAGCTCCTGGACCCCTGCCAGCATCATCTGGGTAGGAATGAATGCAAAAAAGGAAAAGGCCACACAACAGAAAAAAACTATTGTGACTCAATACTGCCCCCTGTTGTCCATAAAGAGCTCTATCCACCAGGGAGAGGAGTTTCATTTGTTCATCGATGGCACCGTGAGATGCCTGCGGCGCGCGAGCAAGCCTCTGTTGGGCAGACTGACACCCCAACGGGCTGCAATTACCCCACAGCAAAACCTATTGTCTGCGTGTCACCCCCCTGATGAGCGCACACTGTAAGCAATCGTCTCTTTTCTCTCGCAGCATTTGTACAAATAGCTTCCAGAGGCACTAAAAGACAGAGCAATTTGGTATTTTCTGTCATTTGACAGGTGAATAGAGAATGCTGGCGGATACACTAACAGAATCATTTCGCGTCCGTTTAAAAGGACAACGGGAAAAAGAGAATGTGAAAGAAGTATCGGCGGAGAAATTAGTGTTGCTAAAACAGCGGTTCAGAAGACTTCAGTCATATGGAAGGAAGCTGTGATTAGTCCAATCTGTCATTAGTGTCTCACTGACGGACCCATTAGCCCTGACTCAGAGGAGTAAAACGCTGCTTGGTGAGATCTTTACATCAAATACATCACCCTTCATCACTGATCTAGGACAACGCGTTAAGGAATAGTTCACCTAAAAAATTTAAATTTCATCATTTACTCACTCCATCGACGTTCTAAACCCGTACAACTTTGAAGCTAAAAAGTAGGTATTTTGAAGAATGTGCTTGTTGCTCTTTTCGGTGCATTTACAATGAATGTGAACAGGGGCTTACAAGCTTCAAAAAGAAAACAAGCAGGGTTTCTGTAGGTTTTTGAAGGTAAATTTAAGACTTCTTTAAGACCACTTTAAAACCAAGTAAGGAAAAAGTAATAAATTGAAGGAAAAACAATATATCAATATGTTCTCTAAATGTAAAAGTCTGGGGAGAAACACAATGAGTTGTTTTAGCAACACTTCAGAGTTTGAAAATACAACCTCCAACAGATATCCATTACTTTTTAATTCATTTTGCAAATAAAGTAGCTCTGCTCCCAACTATTAGAATAGGGAAATTTAATTTACTGTTCAAAAGAACAGCATTTATCTGAAATATAAAGCTTTTGCAACATTAGAAATGTCTATACTGTGACTTTTGATCAATTTAATGCATCCTTGTTGAATAAAAGTATTTTTTTTCTTTCAAAAAAAAAAACTCTTACTGACCCCAAACTTTTGAACAGTAGTGATAATGTTACAAAAGCTTTCTATTTCAGATAAATGCTGTTCTTTTGAACTTTCTATTCATCAAATAATCCTAAAAAAAAATGTACATAACTGTTTTCAACATTGATAATAATAATAATAAATGTTTCTTGAGCAGCAAATCAGCATATTAGAAAGATTTCTGAAGGATCATGTGATATTGAAGACTGGAGTAATGATGCTGAAAATTCAGTTTTGCCAACACAGAAATAAATTGCATTTTAATATATATTTAATTAGAAAACAGTTATTTTAAATGGTAAAAATATATATATTTTGCAATGCATGCAATATTTAGTGCCATGACTTTATGAATTTAAGATTTTCTGCTCTCATTCAAGACCTTTTTAAGGCCTTCATTTGTGTAATGTGAATTAAGACCTTTTAAAGATCTTTTTAAGACCATTTTAAGACTTGCAAAAATCCTGTCCAGTTATTGTAAAGCCATACAAGGTGTATGAGAAATTAAACTAAATTTAAGTCATTATGCAGTGATTCATCTACATTTTCAACAATTTATGAAAAAATCATTGACTGCTTTTGTGAACCAGATCAAATGATTCACTGAAAAGCTTCTACTCAAAAGAACAATTTGTACCATAATGATCTTATGAATGTAGCAAGGAGAGCTAGCTATGGCATTTATGATACTTAAATAGTTTTTGTTTTGTTTTTGAGTTCCCATTTACTGTAATTGCATGGAAAAGAGCAACAAGCACAATATTTCAAACATCTCCTTTTGTGATCCGGCATGAGGGTGACTAAATGTTTTCTATTTTTAATACTGGGGGAACTATCCCTTTAACCATAGTGAAAAAAAAATGAAGGGGGACAAAATGTCAGTGTCAAAAAAAATAAATAATAAATGTCACTAACAATAAAACTATTGAACATCCCATATTTTTGGGCTTTGGATCGAATTTGAAATAACATGAAAATGAATAAATATCATCTTTATTTTGGGTGAAATAATCCTTTGTCTTTTCATTCATTTTTCTCATTTGTTGGTGACATTTTTAAATTATTGTGATGCTTTTTTTTCTCCTTTTTTCACATTATATTTTCATTTTTCTCACTGCTGCTGAGTTTTTAAGAGGCTAATTTTCTGTGTTTTTTCCCCCACTTTTTTATTTTCATTTTTCACTTGTAAGATGTATTTTTTTACAAAAATGTAAGAAACACTAAAACTAATGGACATCCAGTGCTTTTGGGCATTGGATTCGGTTGCTGTCCATTCAGTGCTACCATCCTCCTGTCTCCCTGGAGAACCATTCATAACAGACGCATATAGATGAGGCTGTAATTGGCTGACCCCAGGCATCTTTCCCCAGGCTTAATTAGGCTGCCAGTCTGTCCCCAGATTGTCCCTATTCTCACCCGTCCCCAGTTTCAGAACTTGGAAAAGAGAAGCAGGGCTGTGTGGGATTTGCCGCCCATGAGGACATATTCAGAACGATTCTTAATACAAGAGCTGTTTTAAGATCTCTTTCGCAGCTTTAGCACATGACGACATGTATTAGCATTAAACAGAACAAGAGTAAGTTCATATAGCTCAAAACTGGAGTGTGAATGAAGGTTCCTGTGGTTGAGTGGCAGTTTGATCAAGTGCAGTGATGAGGTGATGTCATAGCCAGTCTTTATGGATGCTTGCTAATGAGGTGTCAAAAGTAATCTGACACTTGGCACAGTCCAGCCGTAAATGTGAGCTCTCACGAATTTACTGCAATCTACCTGAAATGAACAAACTGAACGATTCATTAAAACTCACATTAAAGGATTCCAACTTTTTACTACCATCATTTTTTGTAATGAATTAACTTTATAAAAAGCGAGTTTTCAGGATGGTTTCAGTGTAACTGTACAGTAGGCTAACTAACAAAAATACTTAATGCCTTTTCTTTGTTTTGCACCTTTTTAACAAAATGTTTATTTTCAGGTTTAAATTAAAATAAACCTAAATGGAGTTCAGTGTGGTCTCAAGATTTTGAAACGTAAAATTGTCTATAATGCAACAGTTGAAATAATCACTTGTCATGGTTGTGAAAAATACTGAACACTCTTAAGGGAGAGTACCCATCTGTGATTTAAGTTACAGAAAGAGAAAAAGAGACCAAATGAGAGCGAATGACTGAGAGAGAGAGAAAGAGAGAGAGAGGGAAAAAAGAAACAAAGAAGACGTTCTTTAGCCAATGTTCCTGAGTTCCTTGAGTAAATTAGTGGAAGAGCAGGGTGGCTTACTTTATTATTGTAATCCACAGTGCTAGCGCCGTGACCTTTAGCAAGATGATTGTTTCTCATTTATGAGTTTGAAGGTGCAATTTACTGAACGGTTTGATCCATAGGACCTGACCTTTGTAAATTGGCTGTTAAGCATATCAGGACTCGACCAACCTGCCCCACACATGCTCCAGAATGAACACAACATCCGCCCTCGCCCGCCTTCCCACATATACTCATAAAGTTAAACTCACTGTTACTGATGGAAACTTCCTCTAATTTCTTTAAAACAAGCCGCATTGCGTTAATTTCAGTTAATCAGAGACATCAACATCTAAACATTTAAATAGCATACTAGGGCTGCACGATCTATGCACGGTACGAAAATGAACATCGAACTTAAACGCGATTATCGCTTAAACACGATTATGAAATCGCAAAGGCTGCGATTTTTTTTTATGTGCAGCTTGTCAATGAAGTATGGCTCCAAATGCTAATCCATCTGAAAGCACTGTGAGTTTGAGTTGCTTATAATGTACATTTGAAAAAGCAACACCCATCAAACATCTTTCCAGACATGAAAAGCATTTTTTAACATCTTGCCCAACAAAAGACAACATTTAATAACATGTTTTTACTCTGAACTCACTTCATAACGACAGTTGAGCATCCTTCTGTGAGATGATGTGGCTTCTTACACAGAATAAGGCAGTCGTGTTTATTAGTCATGTTTAATCATAGCGTTTCAATCTTCTGTTTATTCAGCTACAGCGATATGACGCATGATCCTCTTCTGCGGCAGGGCATATTTGGAGTTTCTGTGCGAGAGCCCTTTGGCTTTCAGATAGAGATAGAGTATTTACTACTGATCACAGAGCCGTACAGCTCTGACAAGCTGCGCATAAAATAATTATGCCCTATAGCATACACAATTAAATGAATCGCTCACTCAATTTTATTTTATTATTAAAAATAGTTTACTCACTCAATTTAATTAAAGGGTTAGTTTACCCAAAAATGAAAAAATTGTCATCAGTTACTCACCCTCATGTTGTTCCAAACCCACAAGACCTTCGTTACATTTACATTTATGCATTTGGCAGACGCTTTTATCCAAAGCGACTTACATTGCATTATCCTATACATTTGTATCCGAGTATGTGCAATCCCTGGGATCGAACCCATGACCTTGGCATTGCTAGTGCCATGCTCTAACCACTGAGCTACAGGAAAGCTACACGTTTCGTTCACCTTCGAAACACAAATGAAGATATTTTTAATGAAATCCCAGCGATTTCTGTCCCTCCATTGACAGTCCACGCAACTACCACTTTGACGCTTCAAAAAGAGATCGTAATTTAGTGAAATTTTCTAAAGAGACTCATTAGCTTTATATCATGAACATACTGATTTAAGCTTTTATACATAAACAGAAGCTCAACCATACTTGCTTGCTGCACGAGAACAAACCTCATTGGTTCTTGAAGAAGCGGAAATGTGATGCGTAACACAAGAATGAACCTCATTGGTTCTCGCAGGTCAAGTAACTGATGTTACTATGTTACTATGTTGGAAAAAAAGCCAAAATTCAATCTGTTCATCATATAAAGTGATCATGCCTCTTCATAAAATTTGGGCTCAATTCATATGGATTAGTTTTATGATCTCTTTATGAACTTTGTGAAGCATCAAAGTGGTAGTTGCGTTGACTGTCAATGGAGGAACAGAAATCTCATATTTTATTAAAAGATCTTCATTTGTGTTCCAAAAATTAATGAAAGTCTTACAGGTTTGGAACGACATGAAGGTGAGTAAATGATGACAGTATATTCATTTCTGGTTTGACAGCCATTATTTTAGAAAAAAACAACTAAATGCTAACGAATAGAGCTTTGCTGGATAGTAGCTGAATGAAGAGCTTCATTTAATTTTTTTTCTTCGTTTTTATTGCTTTAACGATCCAAGTTTCCATGAATAATGCCATTTGATTTTAAATGAATCATTGTTCATTATGAGTCAATGGAACGCTTCACATGTTCACCTGTATAAGTGAAATTTAGATAAAAGCAGATCATTTGATGCTGTAGTTGTTGCATTGAGTAATTCGAGGAAAAGGGTTTCATTATGCAAGAATGCAAAATTATCATTATGCAAATCAATCTAGATTTAAATGAGCGCTCTTTTACCAACACGCTGTGGAGCAGAACATTACCAAAGCTGGAGGCTACCTATTTAAAACACAGTAGTGAAATCATTTAACTGAGCAATAGATTCAATTAACATCTGAGTCTCAAGTCCACTGATCCATTTGAGAGGATGCCAGTGTCCGACCACAATTAAATCTCATCATCATTCTCATTCTGATCAAGGCTGAGTGACAGTTATCCTCTTCAACCATCTCTTTCTACTCACCGAAGTGGCGACTTGTCAACACCGGCACTTTTTCTAAATGGGATCCACACATCCTCCAGACTGTCTCAGAGCTGCTAGCTTGGCCATCGCCTGGGATAAAAAGACATTATTTTATTATGAATCCATGGGTGTCAGATTTCATTTCATGGCTTAAATTTCACAGATTAAGCTGTTAGAGATATTCCAGCGCATCTCATTAATATCTGAAAGCGGTAATGTGTAATTTGTGGTGGTAATCATTTAAATAATTTCTGTGAATGTATGCAGCGGTACAATTCAGGCTTAGGAAGCTGCGGGACCCTTCTATTTGACAATTAACTTATAATTCCAAACAGGGATTTGTCCCTCTGTCCACGGTTATTTCTCAGACAGACAAGAGACTCAAGGCCGTCGAAAGGGGGGTACGAATAAGGGGAAGCCCACTATGGTCCTCTATGGTATTGCACAGGTTTTTTTTATTTATTTATTCTTTTTTAAGTGTTAATTTCAGATATGGTATAATTAAATAACTTACAATTGTTGTCTTTATTATATTACACTGTAGAAATCAAAATGTCCTTGGTGTTAAAAAGTTTTAAATACCCTGGTATAGCATACTCGTTCAGCATATGCTGACAATCTGACATTGTAAAAATGTTGTCCTGTGAGTGACCGTGAATTTTTGCTTCAACCCTGCAGAGACCAATATGTAGGAGAGACACATCACTGAATGACACTCATCCAAACAAGGTACATTTGAATATTCACACACCTACATGAACGGCTGCAGGCAAATATCAGATTTGCTCCCCAGAGATTCAGACCTTCGGACTTCGTCCCCCTCTGTGACGTGACCCTCGTTTGCAGCGGAGCAAATTTTCCTGACTGGCATCCCCTACATGCTCTGACGTGAAGGACAGATGAGAATTAAGGCAGGAGGCAGGAGGCAGTAAGGCCGCTCACTTGTAGGTTGTCTGTAAAGAAGCAAAGGCACATGAAATTAAAGATGATCATCCCAGTGTCAGAAACAGAGCTCTGCTGGTGTATTTCGGCCCACTCTGAGTCCCCATAGAGACCTGTTATAAGGCATATGCCTCTTGCCAATCAGAGCAGCCCCAAGCTCTATGGGATCACTGATGAAATATGGACAATGGCGTGCAAGGTGGGCACAAGGGGAGGCAGGCAACTTAATGAGGCAATTTCTCAGATAATAAGATTGGAAGATATGCTAATATTTCTACCTTAAGGAGATAATTATGATGTAGAAGATAGAATATTTTATCTTAAAGCGACAGTGCACTTGTCCCAATCCTGATGCTTTCATGCAATCAATTTTTTTGGTTGATGTTTTCTACGTGTGCACTGGGACAGGGAAAAAACAATGCTAGCTAGGACTGTTTTTTTCCTCTTTGTGCTTTCTTTGATCATTTTTGTTGGGACTTTGTATCGAGTGTTCGCTTGGGACTTCAAAAGAAAGTATCAAGGCTTATAAATATTTATGTTGCTTGGGAATTAAGTGAAAAAAGATAGTAATACATAAACTCATATACATTGATCTTTATTATTAATTAAAAAATTGTCATCATAATCATAACTTTATTTCTCATACCCAAGGTCAGCAATGCTGCAAATATGGAGGTTTTAAGGTTTCAGTGGTGTGGTGGATAAGTGGTTGTTTGGGCTGCAATATCATGGTATTCCCTAGGCCCACTACTTGTGCTAGATGGGCACGTCACTGCTAAGGCCTACTGAACCATTCTGGAGGACCATGTGCACCCAGTGAATTAAACATTGTACCCTGAAGGTGGGGTCATGTCTCAGGATGATAATGCACCAATACACACCAATACATACCATGGCCTGCACCATGGCCATCACCAGATCTGAATATTATTGAGGCACTTTGGGGTGTTTTGGTGGAGCGAGTCAGGAAACAGTTTCCTCCACCAGCATCACATAGTGACCTGGCCACTGTTCTGCAAGAGGAATGTCTCAAAATACCTCTGGCTACTGTGCAAGACTTGTATCTGTCATTCCAAGATAAACTGATGCTGTATTGGCTGCAAAAGGAGGCCCTAAACCATACTAATAAATTATTGTGGTCTAAAACCAGGTGTGTGTGTGTCCAATATATATATATGGTTTTTTAAATATATGCTTCTCTTTAACCATGGTAATAAAGCACCTGGTGTGCAGTGAACCTGTCAATTGCATTTTAATGGGGTGAGATGTCACATGACTCTGGTCATTAATTGGTCATTGATCAGAGTGCCCATGCTAATATATGTGAACATCATTTGCATTGCAAAGAGGTTGTTTGCCCATATTCAGCTAAGATGTAAGGTTGCTGTATGGGAAAGAAGGGCCTGGGGCTTTAGAGTATCCCACAATTTTCTGCTTATTTTATTACTCTTTCTCTCTCAGAGGATACAAATGCCTCCAATTACAGCTTATAATGAGCTCCATCAGATAATTACGAGCTCAGATGGCCTGAAAAACAAGTTGATACATATGGCAGTCCGTGGCAGCCACAGAGGAAGTTTCAGTGTGAACTCGCAAAGACTGTGAGTTTTGTCCCTAGACAGGGAAACTCGAGACCTGAACGTAGATGGGCATCAGGAAGTATGTTTAACCACATGTCACTGCTGAACAAAAGTAGGACACATCTGGAGGTTTTAAGCAGGCAATCTACAGAATCCACATTTTGGCTTTCTGAGGATTGAGGAGTGATGAACACAATGTTCCCTTGTCATTGACTGCTAGACATCTGCCTCATCTCTTAACTTGTCTGTGCTGTTACCAATGAAGATTCAGCCAGAGATAGTATTAGGGGAGGAGAAGGACCACTTGGAGGAAAATGAATGGGAGAAGTCTTAACACTCGAACACTTAAAAAATAAAATAAAATTAAATAATAAAATTAAATTAAATTAAATTAAAAATAAATAAATAAATAAAATAAAATAGTGAAGTTCCTGTCATTTCCAACAATCCACTGATGTCCACTACACGGAGGCTAAATTTGGGAAAATGACACAAATATTTATCATCATAGTAATTCAGGATATGTGCAAGCTAAAATTGTGTTTCTTTGTATCTCTACAATTATTTTTATTAGTTAACAAAATAAATTAACACACAAACTGGGCTGACTCACATCAGAATAGTTCAATACAAAAAAAAAGAAATCTTATTCAATAAATGTAGCATTTTTAGGCTAAATTTAGCATTTTTAGGCCAAAAATTTGGGTAAAATGCGACACATGTACATGTAAGCTCCCTCTTTAGCATACTGATTAATCTATGCCCGGTGTGGGCGTCATGGGCCATCTGAATGGTGGGTAAATGCCATCTCTAGGCGGGCGAGAGTCTTTGTGATATTGCTTCTCTCTGTCAAAAAGAATTCATGTATATTTTGCAATCCTTGCATCCTATTATGTGCAATAAACTAGGTACTTTATCCATGACAGCACCTGGCTGGCGGTAAAAATATGCAGAAGCCAATCTGCCAAACACACCCTTTCAAAATCAAATTTATTTAGTTAGAAACGGTCTCAAAGACACTCTTGTAAGCTATCATGTAACATTGTGATTAGAATACAGACAAGCAGAAATTTAATTCATTTTAAATTCAGACCCGCTCCGCTTCCTATTATGCCGCTGTATCAGTAAATTGTAAACCCTCCGTTGCGGCATTACAATTCAAACAAGGTTAGTTTTCAAACACCTGATTTGAATAAGCTGAAAAAAGGGAAAGGAAAATGAAGAACTGCTTCGACAGCCTTTGTGTCAATGCACGGCGAAAGATGAAGAAGTGAAGGCATGCGAGCAGAGGAGAGGCACTTTTGGATGCGATGGCTGAGCGATAACGCCCGAGGAAGTGTCAGCTAATTTCAATGCAGCACCTACAGCACAATTATTATTATTATCACCAAATCATGGAAATAAATTAAAAGAGCGAGATCCGAAAATAGCGCATCTGGGCCTTACACTTCACAGGTACACCCAGTGGGGATTCAGAAGGAGATGACTTTGCCTCATTATGTGCTTGGGTGGTGTGCGAGCGCACGTGTGTGTGTGAAGGGAGATGGTGGACTCGCTGTAATGCCAGATCTTAACAGATGAGATAGGGGCTGTAATTTGAATGCCAGTGGGAGGCAATTTAAACACATGGCAGTCAGAGAACGCCTGAGTCTGGTGACACTGATCAGCAGCAGGGCCGTTCTGGGCTCGGCAAGGTCAGTGTTTGGGCCTCCTCAGAGAACGCTTTGTTGGTCAAAGAAGGAAAGACTTTTGACAGGTTTTATTAATTGGCTTGAACTCCGACATAAATTACACTCCTACATTCCCTCATAAATGATTTCAACACTTGGGTGACATTATTGAGGTTGAAAGAATACCAAATGCGTCGTAAAACGAGTTCATTGTGTCATCGCGAACGGATCAAGCAGAACAAACCAAAGGAAATGTGGAAAGTCTAGCGTTAGCCAAGTGCAAACAAAAACACCCGTCCCCTGTGTGAACTGAACGCTTTCCCAGTTTATAATGTTACTCCCTTTGACATTTCCCAGATCATCTGCCAGGAAATCAGAGTGACAGGATATTCCTGTAACTTTTGTGAGGATAAAAAACCAAGTGAAGTTTCTGGCATGAAATGGACCGACATAACCAAGCAGGGTTCCTTCCTTCCCTCTGAAACAATGCACATCTCAATCAGTGTCAATGAACGCTGATTAGAACATCACAAGTGCTACAATCATATCCGAATGTGGATGATAACCAAAGTACAGTAATTTCCACCAAATGAGAAGCAGAACAAAAATCAAGCGAGTTCTTAATCAAAAATGCTTAACGGACGACGATGCGGGAGGTTCAGTGGGCGCCTTCGTTCATCTCCATCCAGGAAAGCCAGTGACTCATCCTTCACTCTTTCCATCCCTCCTCCTGTCCTGTGATTCATGGGCTCAGGGGGGGCCCTATCTCCCTGGAGAAATTAACAGTGATTTTAATTGCGTAGACGTCTCCAATTCATTACTGCCCACTCGCACAAATTTTCACCCTCTCAGGTGTCAAATGGCACTTAACATCTCTGCCAATCATTGCAGCACTAGAGGAGAGCTGAAGGAGATGGGAAGCGCATGGCGGGTGCGCCGGGCCCCCCCGGTGCGGAGACGACGTGGAGGACCCCTCTTATCCCCTCAGTTTAACTCCTGCAACCCTGCACACACACAGACGGTCTAAATGGTCGTATATGTGTTGAATCAAAAGACATGATGTGCGGCGCCCACTGTAGCATTTCTTTCAATTACATCAATGATTAAAGCTTTAAGAGAAGATGATGACATCAATTTTATTTTCAGTCTTGAGGCAGACGCATGACTTGCTCACGGCCTTACTATCAAGATCCTGCCAGATCCTAATATCCAAAACTGAATATGAAAATGACGAGGGGCAGTCAGCTTCACGTGGTGAAAATCCCCGATGTTCTCGTGAGTCTATTTACAGCAGGCTGCCCTCAGGGCTTTGATTAATTTCAGATAATCAGCGGCAGCTCCTTGACCTTGGAGTTCAATATGAATGCTCTTCATATCCTGATTTCTGCTTTACAGACAATACTTCCACAAAACACCACTGGGTAATGCCAGTTTGGTGGTTGCATGCAAAGTTAAGATATTAGACTTGAATTAAATCAATCAATGATCTATCCATCAATACATCAATCTATCTATCTATCTATCTATCTATCTATCTATCTATCTATCTATCTATCTATCTATCTATCTATCTATCTATCTATCTATCTATCTATCTATCATAATGCATGTAATGAGATGTTACATTGCACAAAATCATAAACATTGTAATATAAAACAGAAATTTAATGACACTTCGCTGATGTGGAGTAGAAAACTGTGAGATTAGTGGCCTAATTGAATGAATTTAATTTGCTGTAATGGGAGAAATATGTCACAAGAAAAAAAACGGCTGTCAACTGCTTTTTCTAATTCAAATGTAAATTTTTTTCTTAGACCTCCATCCCCTCCCCCAGCCAATCCTCATTTTTTCTTTTATATAGTCTCAGTCAGTCATACTTTTGAGTTACATAAAGAGATTTGGGTAAAGCAAAGAACTAAGAAAGTGTGCGTCAAATTATTGAGCTGTAATTATTAGAATTAGACTTGGCTTTAAATCTGGGGTGCTGAAAATAAGGCATTATTATTATTATTATTATTATTAACGTGATTTTAAAGAAGCCAAACTTGTGTATATTGCATATACACATTATTCAATTTAACTAATGTTAGCAGTTAAATATATTATATTTATCATATCATATAGTTCCGTAGGAAAGTTTGAATATATAAAATAAAAGGGTTTTCACTGTTAATGTGACAGTTAAGGCAAGTACACTGACAAAAGATACTTTTATTTATTTTTAGAAAAGTTTTAAGCTGTCAAGTAAAACAAACCACCCCATTAATTATCTGCTGTCCAAAGCCAAATTTTCTGTTGTTTGTTCTGAATTCATGTTTTAAAAATTACATACTAAGTACTTGCAATGTAAATGTTGCCTTCCAAACAATTCAACCATCAAAGATGACTCATAATATGGCAGCGAAAAACACTAAAACTCTCAACAAAATGGCAGCTGGATAAACAGAGCGACTCTCTGGGCGATATTTAAAACTGTTCTGACCTTCTGCAACCTTTACCTAGCAAACAAAATACGCATCAAACTGAATCTCATTATCAACACAATCTATCTATTATTTTTATTTTTATTTTTAAATAAATGGCAGCATGTAAGACTGCAGAGAGAACTTCAGTATGTCTGGATAACTGTACTTTCATTGTGGTCTTAACCGCCCTCAAACACAGAGGAAAATACACTACTCTAGGGTGGCTTTGAAAGGTCATGATGTTAGTCTTGGAGCTGAATTTTTATTATTTCCTTCTAATTAGTAGGGAGAGGCATACTATTTGAGGTTCTCAAGTTAAAGCATCTAGTCTAATGGACAGAGCTGTTTCAGCTGTCTTTCATTTGAACAATACTGACTTACATTTTTTTACTTTTACAGTTGTATACACACACACACATTCCTTTCTTGGATCTAGCCAAGTAAATAATCAAACTAATGCATGTTTATAGACGGCTCCTTTACAAACAATATTAAACTTTACTGGGGGTTAATGAAAGATATGAGATCTCCACAGTGGGCTGTAAGCAGGGCAAGAGCATGCTGGGACTCCCAAGCATATGACCATAGATGTGGTAAGCCATAATAGCATAATTGGTACTCATCCAGAGTTAGTCTAGCAGAATGCATTTCGTAAACATCAACCTTTCTCTCTGTTATCCTGTTCATAAGTACCTGTCCCTGTGTCTGACTACAGAAGGAAGTGATGACATGAAAAAGAATCAGAGCCAGAATTTGAAAACCCATTTACTTATTTATATTTCGTTTCATTTAGTTAGCTACAAATAAGGGTTATTTTACAGTGCTGTAGTTACATTGTAATTATTCAAATAAATACTGAGTACTATTAATTAACTACATGTACTTACTATAGAGTTACAGTTAGGGTTAGGGTTTGGTTTAGGGTTAGTTACTTGTGATTATATTTAATAAAGTTATAGAGCTTGGCAAACTACGTCACTGCGCGTTGCATTCTGGGTAGTCGCCGCCATGTTTTAGGTCACGCTTAGGAGCGAACAATGACAACAAATACAAATCACCAGATGAAAAAACGACTGTATTTACGTTAATTTCTTTGAGAGCTTCTTGCACTTAGAATAAATGGACTAATATTTGAATCTCTTGTGTTCATTCGATCGCTCAGTTGTGTGGCCAGGACACGATATACACACGCATAGAAATCATACTGCCGCCTTCTATCGGACCACACACAGGACAGGAGTGATTTCTCTATTGCAGTTTTTAATAACTAAGTGGCACCGATATATCTGCCAGATAAAATAATAAACACAATATAGATTGATCTCTCTCAAAAAAAAAGAATCGACTCTGAACAGCCTAAACGATTCGTCAGGAATTCCAGTCTCATTTCCGTGACAGCCACACATCACTGGGTAACACATTAGCATAATGCCCGCCTATGTTCTACGTTGTCTGTCGATGAGCAACTTGACCCACCCACAAACATTATAGCATTTCCATGTGGTTAACATCATGTCGAGAAGATGCTGTCCTACACTGTGAAAGTAAATGTGTTTTATTTTCAATTCCGAGTGACGAAGCTGCAAAGAATCAGTGGTTAAAATTCATTTTTTCAACAATAACACAGGAGTACAATCCCCAAACTTTTGTTGTGTTCCCGTCATTTTACTGAAGACTTGCTTCTCAAGTTCAACGCAGGATTCACAAAACGCTTGGTCTTAAAAGATGGATCAATGCCCAGTTTGTTTGGACCAGCTTGCTCCTCTGAATCTCAACCTGTAAGTATGATTAATAATTGATGTTTATATTTTTAAGCAGTCATTCAAAATACATAGTTTTGTATGTTATATTGTGTACACACTTGTCTGTCTGTCTCCTGCTAACCGGCTAACTCACGTTTCTGTAGTTCTGGAATTCAGATGTGGGTCCAGTATTGTCTAAAATTGTGTCGGTTAATGCAGCTTGTCTGTCTGATTGGAGTAATGATCAAGGATGGAGCACGACTTTTGTTTACAAAAGTGTAATGCATTTTCAGTTATTCACCTTTGTGCTCGGCTAACGTGGGAGTTTACAACATAGCTGTGAGCCCAGTTCCCTTACATAACTGTAAAAACTGTTTTTTTTTTCCTCTGCGTTTTTATTATTTACAATAGTGGAGCTCTATCTGTATTGTAATAGGATGTTAAGATGAGCGCACTGTCCACGCTGGTCTGTGCTAACTAGATGAAATATTCTCTCTGTAAACAGTAAACACCCCATGTAATGTCAAACAATGATATAGCCATTTTTTTTGTGTGTGTTAATAGTTATGGCGAAAAAAGTCTGTGTACACATCTGGCCTAAATTATCTTATGTTTATCTTATGTTTAGAGGTTTTCAGCTTCGCTTGGCATTCTGATACAGTTCCCACCGGTGCACCAACAGAAAGTATAACAATGACGCTGCTATCACATCTTATAAATAACGCAAACTAAGGTTACACTAATTACACGAATCAGCTTCTGGTTAATTGACTACTTCAGACGTTACATAGTCGGACTTGGGTTCAAATTGATACAGTAAAATGTATGGACATCTTTTCTGTCCATACACTGCGTTCCAAATTATTATGCAAATGACATAGTAAGATTTCAGTACAATAAACATTCAGATTTTAGTTAAGTTTGTTTATTTATCCATGTCTTTTTAGATAACTGGTATCAATATCAGACAAAATAATTTGCCAGATCTATGAAAACCCTACTTAGAGGTTGTTCCACATTATTAAGCAAGTCACAGTTCTCATGCAATATGGGGAGGAAGAAAGATCTTTCTGAAGATGAAAAGCATTAAATGGTGCAATGTTGTGCAAAAGGCATGAAAACGTCTCAGGTTACAGATGAGTAGGGAACGAGACGCTGCGTGGCAACGCATTGGGAACCTTCTGCGTGATGTCGTCACTGAAGCACTCATGTATCTAACCAATCGCGTAGCGAGACGTCAGAGACGGGTGACGTCACGGACCAGGAAACTATAAAGCATACCCGGATGCCGAGAACGCTAGCTTCTGGGATAAGTCTGAAGCAAGCACTCGCAAGTATGCTGGGGGTACGGCAGGATACGCAGCGTCTCGTTCCCTACTCAGGGAACCAGGGTTACATCTGTAACCTGAGACGTTCCCTTTCGTGGGAACTGTCGACGCTGCGTGGCAACGCATTGGGAACGCAATCCCAACTATGCCGTAGCTTCAAATACTTGCCAATGTTAGCTTGACAAAATAGAAGACCCCGGAGTGGAGCCAACATCAAGGTTATAAAACCTGATAAATGTGTGCTGGCATGACCATCCAGCTGCATCACAGATATCATTAATGGATATTCCAGACATCAGAGCCTTTGATGCCGCCATACCCCTAGTGGAATGGGCGCGAACAGCCAA
>RJVU01042531.1:2017747-2038718 GCA_003731715.1 Anabarilius grahami
TAACACGCAATTCTGACTTTATATCTCACAATTCTGACTTTGTCATGCAATTCTGACTTTATAACTCACAATTTTGGCTTTATAACTCGCAATTGTGATATTTAAATCTCGCAATTCAGAGAAAAAGTCAGAATTGTGAGATAAAAATTTGCAATTACTTTTTTTATTTCATGGCGGAAACAAGCTTCCATATATCTCAATACATGTAACTCAGAGAAAGATTAAACATTCTTCCTTTACATATATGACAATACAAAGTGAGTTGAAAATCTGCAAACTTGCCCTTTAAAAATGTTGAAGATAGCATCCTTTTGTCTGTTTAACTGAACACGACTTTAAACACATGATTTTAAATTAACTTTATCTTAGAGCTATTGTCATATGGACATTACTGGTACTTTTTTGCTTGAAGATGCACCTCAGTGAGTCACAGTCTCCTCTGGCTGATTACAGGATATTTTGCTATTGTATAATCTTGAACATGCATTTTCTGTAAAGCTGCTTTGAAACTAATACATACTGTAAAAAGCACTATATGGTTTTACTATGGTAAAACTAGCAACTATGTTTTTTTCTCAAATCATGGTTCTACTATTGTAATATTGAGTAATACTAGAGTAAAATTATGGTTATCATGACTAGTAACCATATGTTTTGAAACCATGCGTTTTGTATTTATGGTTTTACAACAACAATCATAGATAAACCATAGCTGTAGTAAAACCATGGTTCATATTGTTGTTTTTACTGCAAATGCTGTGGTAAAACCAAGGTTAATTTAGAAATAAATGTGAATTTAATGCTCCTAATTTACTTGACTAATATTCACGGTGGATAAAAACATCTGATAAATGAATAAATGTATGTATTTATTTAATCTGTTCATTGAAAATGTATTTAAAAAATAAATTTGCAACTGCTATTGAGAGTGGTGTACATTGATTCATTATAGTGTGGAAGGACAGTGGTTAATATAAGGAACTGATTATGAACCGTGGACCGACCGCGGGCCGCCAGAAAACATTTATTATAAACCAGCGGCTAGATAGCGGACCACCGTCGGAAAAGTGGCGGCTGCCGCCGGTGGTCCGCTGGAATAACGATGAGCAAAACGCCAGCACACCGCTGGTGGCATCCGCCGGTGGGCCGCCCACTTTGCCGCCGGTGGGCCGCCAGTGGCCCGCTGGTCTGATGTTAGCTGGGTAATGCCTTTCATAATGTTGGGAACATGGGCTGGCATATGCAAATATTGGGAGCGTACACCCCGACTGTTACGTAACAGTCGGTGTTAGATTCGCCAGTTCTTCGGAGGTCTTTTAAACAAAAGAGATTTATATAAGAAGGAGGAAACAATGGAGTTTGAGACTCACTGTATGTCTTTTCCATGTACTGAACTCTTGTTATTTAACTATGCAGAGGTAAATTCAATTTTTGAATCTAGGGCACCTTTAAGGTTGAACCAATGTCTTTAGTACCTTTCTGGGCATCTGAAAGTGTTAATTATCTTGCTGGCAACGGAGCCAGCTGAGCCATCGGATTTTATCAAAAATATCTTAATTTGTTTTCCGAAGATGAACAAAGGTCTTAAGGGTGTGGAACGACATGAGTGTGAGTAATTAATGACAGAATTTTTGGATGAGCTAACCCTTTAACAGCATGCTATCTCACAGGTAATCACAGACGCGCTGATATTCAGATCAACAGACTTGCGAGCGTGATGGTATTTTATACAGCAGTTCAACAAACAAGAGGTTAATATTGAGTAGCTTACATTTTAGACAAAATATCCCCACTTACTCTGTCTGTTTTTGCTCTGCAAATGAAAAAAAATCCAAACGAAGCCAACATAGAATCAAACGTTGCGCGCTGTCTGCATTGGTGTTTCATTATTGAATGAATCAATAATTTGGACAAATCAGTTATTCGGACGGTGACTCACTCAAAAAGACACTACTGGCTGAATTCGAAAACACCATGATACTAGCATTCTACTCCTTTCCTGAAATATATTTAAATGGCAGAATTAGTAAGAGTATGCTGTTCTGAATTCAGCCATGAATTCTGAATGAATCTGTACAGTTTCGTTTGAACAAATCATTTAAATGAACGAATCAATGACTCATGCATAAATTTTCCCAATGAATCAGTGTTTAAATGAATCAATTGATTAAATGATTCATAAACATTTCATTGTCGCCACCTACTGGCCCGTGTTTCGTCTGCAATACTTTTTTTTATCTACAGGTCCTTCTCAAAAAATTAGCATATTGTGATAAAGTTCATTATTTTCCATAATGTAATGATAAAAATTAAACTTTCATATATTTTAGATTCATTGCACACCAACTGAAATATTTCAGGTCTTTTATTGTTTTAATACTGATGATTTTGGCATACAGCTCATGAAAACCCAAAATTCCTATCTCAAAAAATTAGCATATTTCATCCGACCAATAAAAGAAAAGTGTTTTTAATACAAAAAAAGTCAACCTTCAAATAATTATGTTCAGTTATGCACTCAATACTTGGTCGGGAATCCTTTTGCAGAAATGACTGCTTCAATGCGGCGTGGCATGGAGGCAATCAGCCTGTGGCACTGCTGAGGTGTTATGGAGGCCCAGGATGCTTCGATAGCGGCCTTAAGCTCATCCAGAGTGTTGGGTCTTGCGTCTCTCAACTTTCTCTTCACAATATCCCACAGATTCTCTATGGGGTTCAGGTCAGGAGAGTTGGCAGGCCAATTGAGCACAGTAATACCATGGTCAGTAAACCATTTACCAGTGGTTTTGGCACTGTGAGCAGGTGCCAGGTCGTGCTGAAAAACGAAATCTTCATCTCCATAAAGCTTTTCAGCAGATGGAAGCATGAAGTGCTCCAAAATCTCCTGATAGCTAGCTGCATTGACCCTGCCCTTGATAAAACACAGTGGACCAACACCAGCAGCTGACATGGCACCCCAGACCATCACTGACTGTGGGAACTTGACACTGGACTTCAGGCATTTTGGCATTTCCTTCTCCCCAGTCTTCCTCCAGACTCTGGCACCTTGATTTCCGAATGACTTTGGACCACTGAGCAACAGTCCAGTGCTGCTTCTCTGTAGCCCAGGTCAGGCGCTTCTGCCGCTGTTTCTGGTTCAAAAGTGGCTTGACCTGGGGAATGCGGCACCTGTAGCCCATTTCCTGCACACGCCTGTGCACGGTGGCTCTGGATGTTTCTACTCCAGACTCAGTCCACTGCTTCCGCAGGTCCCCCAAGGTCTGGAATCGGTCCTTCTCCACAATCTTCCTCAGGGTCCGGTCACCTCTTCTCGTTGTGCAGCGTTTTTTGCCACACTTTTTCCTTCCCACAGACTTCCCACTGAGGTGCCTTGATACAGCACTCTGGGAACAGCCTATTCGTTCAGAAATTTCTTTCTGTGTCTTACCCTCTCGCTTGAGGGTGTCAATGATGGCCTTCTGGACAGCAGTCAGGTCGGCAGTCTTACCCATGATTGCGGTTTTGAGTAATGAACCAGGCTGGGAGTTTTTAAAAGCCTCAGGAATCTTTTGCAGGTGTTTAGAGTTAATTAGTTGATTCAGATGATTAGGTTAATAGCTCGTTTAGAGAACCTTTTCATGATATGCTAATTTTTTGAGATAGGAATTTTGGGTTTTCATGAGCTGTATGCCAAAATCATCAGTATTAAAACAATAAAAGACCTGAAATATTTCAGTTGGTGTGCAATGAATCTAAAATATATGAAAGTTTTAATTTTTATCATTACATTATGGAAAATAATGAACTTTATCACAATATGCAAATTTTTTTAGAAGGACCTGTATATACATACAGGTCAGGGGCATAATTAAGTATTTTTATTAATTAATAACACTAAATTAAAATGTTAAATTGACAGCCTTATAATTTTATATTCGTATACATGTTCCATGCAATGCGTCCTGCTGTTTGACATTCATGAATTTGGTTCAGTTTGGACAGCTGTTTCTCTTTTCCATTTTGTTATATCAAGTAGTGTCAAACAGTGATTATTGCACAAGGTTTTTGCAACAGTGTTATTGTGAAAGACATTTTGTGTGTTGGTGTTGTAGTTGGCAAAGGAATTATTGCGTAATCATTTTCTTGCATTCTTCATGCAACCCTTAGGGTCAAGCACTAATTTATATATTTCAACTGAATAACAAGCTCATATTGCATTACTTGGTTTCTTATAAAGCCAGCTATTGCCTACCGTCTGTGACTATTTGAAGTGAAAATAACAGATTAATTCAGATTTTTTTTTACAACATTGAGATCTCTGGGAACCCAAACATACAAGAAATTTAAGTCAGCCTCAACAGAGCCTGACAGTTAAGTATGTTTGCTTCCACAAACACCCACAAAACACCTAATAATATGTAGATACAGAACATGACCTTTGCTCTCTAAGGCTGCAGTCTGCTCTCATGCATCATTTACTGACCTTAAAGACACGATGAAATGTGGACCACTGCTTCCCCCTGTTGGTTCTCTCTGAGCTGGTTTCTGCTATGGCTTCTGGTTGCTGGATGGTCTCTCATCTGCATAATGTTCAGGTGTTCAGGTGAGGAGATCTGTTAGCAAGACCCTCAGGGAGAAATATGGGTCTTAATCAAGCTCTGCTCTCGTTTATTTAGTTTAGAGATTCATTCAACCAGAGAGGGGCCAGGAAAACACAGCTGGAGGCTCATCAGAGAGAATACACAAACATCTATCATGTAACATTTAAACACATGAGCGTGCAAACAGACGCACAGACAAACAAACATAGTCATGCACACTGGACTGCAACATTTTAATAATTAAATTTTTTTTTTTTTATTATCAAACAATAATAACCAATTTGCTTAGTTATATTAAAAAAAAATTCATTTTGGGATTCATAATCTTATTTTAAATCTACAAAAATTCCCTAAATGGTATGCAAAATACATAATTTGTTATAAAAAAAATGTATTTAATTAGAAAAAAATGCTAAATAAAAGCATCTTTAATACCTGTGTCAGACTTTTGGATTCTGCTGTATTTTTGGTAACACTTTACAATAATGTTTCAGGTAACACTTTATTTTAGGGTCTTTTAACTAGTTGCTTATTAGCATGCATATTACTAGAATATTGGCTGTTTATTAGTAATTATTAAGCACATATTACTGCCTTATTCTGCATGACCCTATTCTACATTCTTAATCCTACTCAATACCTAAATTTAACAATTAATTTACTAAATATTAATAAGCAGTAAATTAGGAGTTTATTGAGGGAAAATCGTAGTTAATAGTGAATACTTGTTCCCTGTACTAAAGTGTTACATGTTAACATTAGTTAACTACATTAACATTGAACAGTAGCCTACTTTTGCAGTATTTTATTAATCTCATTTCATGTTAATCTCAGTTTACAAGTACATTTTTAAGATCTAAAGTTGTCTGTTGAATCTGAATCTGTTATCATTAGTTAATGCACTGTGAATTAAAAATGAACATGAACATTTTTATAAACTAACATTAACAAAGGTTAATAAATACTGTACAAGTATAGCCTATTGTTCACTGTTAGTTCATCTTAGGTGTACACTATGTAACTTTTTTGTTCAAAATTAACAAAATTTAAATAATGAGTCAATACATTAATACTTCTTCCAAAACGTGTTTTTGTCTTACCCTGATTCACTATTGCAAGTGTATTTTAAGTGTTTATATTTTAGAAATTGTGTCTAATGCTACATGTCACTCGCCTGTGCGTGTCTCGTAATATCTGTTATGAGAGAAAAGTTGCTCCGACTACTTTACGTGCTTCTCAAACGAAAGGCTGCATCCTAGTGAGGCTGTGTCCTTCCTAGTCTAATTCTTTGAAGGCTTGTATTGTAGACTCCTCAGCATTAAACGTTTGAATGAGGTGGTTTAGTAAGTGCGCATGGCTACATCACACGTTCCCGCCCCCACGGCCACGTCACGAAAATACTATTAAAACTTAATTTTGGAAAAATAATTTTATATTAACTGGTTTTCTATTAATACAATACAGTGAATGACAACCGTCTGTGGTCTCCCATTATTATTTGTGAATAGGAACGTCTCGTGTGCATTGTGCAAAGGATACAATTGATGAATCATTCAAAATGAGCTTGAAGGTCATTAATTATGTCATTAATTACTCACCCTCATGTCGTTCCAAACCCGCAAGACCTTCGTTCATCTTCTGAACACAAACCTGATGTCACCTGATGGAGTTTGGGTTCCTTGCCGCTGTCGCCTTTGGCTTGCTTAGTTGGGGACACTTGACATTTGACTTGACATTTGATATTCAACAGTATTCTTGACATTTAATCAACAGTGCTTCTGATCTGCCTGCATTGACACTATTCTTTAAGAGCTGCTGTGCAGCCAAAATTATGTACCAGTTATCACTGTAAAGCTGCTTTGACACAATCTGCATTGTAAAAAGCGCTATATAAATAAAGGTGACTTGACTTGACAAACTAAGATATTTTTGATGAAATCCGAGAGGTTTTTTATCTCCCATATAAAGCAACGAAATTACCACATTCAAGGTCCAGAGAAGTAGTAAAGACATTGTTAAAACAGTCAACGTGACTACAGTGGTTCAACCTTAATATTATGAAGTAACATTAAAGTAACTTGTACTGACATATCTTAAAATATGTCAGTGCCATTGTTTTGTCTCAAGATGCACACCAGAAATGTTTTTTGTCTAGTGAATGTTTATAAAAGCTACATAAATGTCCTAATTGAACTAAGACCTAATCCTGGCTTAACCTAAGCCCTGTTTGTTGACACCGGGCCTAAAACTTATATTTGGAATTTTATACAAATAATTTTTTATTTTAAATCATTTAAGCATATTTTACATGTTAGAAATTTTCACATGTTAGGAAATATTCTTGCCCAACTGTCAGAAACTGCATTGACATTTTAAGATTTATAATCTAATTTAAATAAATACATACATAAATAAAGCAAGTGCGTTTTACATGTTAGAAAATGTAGGAAATATTCTTTTTAAAAATAAAAAAAAATGAATAGATCTTATTCTCTATTCATACTGTATTAGAGCCAACATTTGCCACAAATCTGGACAAGTACCGCCATCCAAAACTGTTCAGGTTTAATATTTGGCCCATTCTTCCAGACAGATTTGATAACAGGTTAGTTACGATGCTTGTCCAGGTTTGAAATGATGGCACTCGGTAGGGTTGATATCAGGAGTTTGTCTGTTTAAACAAAGTGTTCACTGATTTTCAAAAACTTGAAGCAGGAAAAGATTTGAAGCAGGAAAAGACATTTCATTATGTATGCACTTTAAAACCTTTCAGCACTCCTTCTGTAAACGATACAATGACACAGAGGTTGATCAGCGCGGGAGCTCACAGAGCAGAAGAGCCCCAGCCGGAGCAGCCGTGGGCCTCAAAGGAAGCTCAGATCCATCCTTGGGGCAGCCTAGATTGGTTACACTGGGAGAGAGTGGAGTCTGTGTGGGGGTCTAATCTTCAAGGTCATTCCGTGGTTTTAGATGACCTTCTAACTAATCCATTACAGCACTTGTACTAAAAGAGACCCTCGGCAGCAGAATCCCATTTTTTATTCTCACTCATTCCCTTGTTAATTGCCAGCGAGTTGATTTGATCTCTCCATTCTATAAGTTGTAAATTGACCTCTTATTTCCTGATTTTCAAGCCCAGCTTACTTAATTAAGCCTATATGAAAAGAAGAAAGAACCTTGTGAGACATCGGCAGGTCGCAGGCAGCGTCGCGAGGGAGAATTGCGATCTGTGCCGGATTAAAGAGCGATGGCATTCTCAAGGCTGAACAATGTCATTTTCCTACCTTCTCTCACCTCTGCTCCTTTGGCCTCGACTCACGTTCTCTAGACGCGAAAGGGCAATCCGTCTTCCAACCATGTTAATGCAGAAGAGAATTATTCACCTTCTTTTCTCACCCCTGCCAATTTGGGCCTCCGTCTGATGGTGGATTGAAATAAGTCAAGAAAAAAGTATTAAATATGTAGTGGAGTGTGCAGTGAAGGAAGAGAGAAAGATGACAGGGTAACTACCTGAGAGGAAGCTGTCACCGAACATAATTGACCTTTCTGGGAGGAAAAAAGAGCCCCCATTTACTTCTCTGACACAATCCTCCATGTGTCGATTGTCCAACTTTATTATTCTCTTTTTGAGGCTCTTCTCTCAGGACACAGAGTTTGGTCTCGTCTCCCTCATTAAAATAGGCTGCTTCAGACAGGCAGAGGTTACAATTGATCATCTCACCATAAAGAATACATAACCTTCAATTTTGCTCCGAATCCACACTTTCGGTGCTTTGTGTCACGGTGGAGAAAATGAGCTGTCAATTTCTCAAGACAAGATCATAAAAAAGCCCCTGATGAATGGTGTGGTAATGGATAAGTGTAGGATCAATAAGCAATATCAGAAGTTTTAAAACAAGGCAGTATGCATAAACCTTTACGAACTTCACAATGTCACTTTGTGTTCATAAAAGTTTTTTTACTGTCTTGTGAACAAAATGTAATAAATTTATCCCAGTCTGTCAGGTTTTACAGCCTCCAGCCCCCTCCTTCTTACTGATCTTGACACATGCCTATTAAAAAGACAGTGCGGGCCGTGCGGCCTCCAGTGCCCATGCATCATGGGGCTAAATTACCTCAATCAGCAGATATTTGCCCTCTGCTCTCTGGGTTTAAACCCTGATGATACACTGCTCTTGGAAGGATAGACAGGGATCAAGAGAAGACCTTGGAGGAACAGGACATGATGGAAAAAAGCACAGATGATGGTAAGGAGAGCCATCTGATAAGGAACTTAACTTTTCAGGTTTTAAGGGAGCAAAACAACCGTGGCTACCTTGGGGTGCTTAAGCAGTTTGGAAAGATTTATATAGATAGATCCTGTTATGTGCATGGCAGGTGCAAATAACACGCTTTTTAACCCTCTGGCCCTCTTCGTTTAGGAGTCGCACTTGCCTTCTTTATAGTCAAAAGTGACCGAAGCCTTGAAATGAAAGCCTTTTTTGTTTTTCAGGAAAACCAATGTAGTAATTTTGTTCAATAATATTTTTTGTTTATTATTTTTTTTTAGGGTATTTTATGATACTATGCAATATTTCTAAAATTTGTATTAGCTAGTTTCCCCATTGAAAAAATACACAATTTTTTTCTAATATTGTTTTTTAATTATTTTTCAATTAAAGCAGTATTCCATGTTCAAATGGAGACAAGACGTTTAAAATCCTTGGTGGGGGTAAAAAAAGAAAAACTGATGTAATGCCATGGTATAACCACTAGATACCTATATAGTTATTTATAAAGTGGCTTATAAAATCTCTAGTGTTTTAGACACAAATACTTATTTCTATTATGTTTTGGATTTGGATTTATACTTAGACATTCTCCAAAGACTACTTTTTGTCAAGGTTTAGATTTTTTTGGTTTGAAATGTTGATTTGAAGTGTCCGTTTTTGCATTAATTTTACTACAGTCAAACCTGAACACAGAGGAGGGCATTTTGTTACACATAACATCAAAATTCAATAAAAAATATAACAAAAATGAACAGGTATGCTTTATTACAGCTTCATAAATCTGGGTCTGATCTGATTTCTACCTCTTATTTGAGTTTTGGCTCAATTTTACCATATTGTTACAGCCACATATTGTGTGTGTGTGTGTCTGTGAATGTGTGTAAGTGAGTGTGTGTTTGAGTGGGATTTGTACTCTCAATGTTTTTGATTGTAACCTCTTTCTTGCTGTTAATTTTTTTTTACTGCTTTGTGGCTGAATTATTGATTTTATTTCACACATTTGTATAAACTTGCTCTGTCTTATAGTCATGCTAGTTCATATATATGTGTGTGTGTGTGTGTGTGTGTGTGGGGTATGTTTTGCACTCTTGGCATTTAGGAGTGTCACCCATTCATTGCTGTGCACTTTTTTTCTGCACAGTGGCTGATTTGTAGTTTGTACCAACAAAAGATTATCTGAGTTTTCGTATTTTTTCATATTTCCCATTCATTTCCTATGTCGTAATTTTTGACCCCAAAGAAGGTAAGTGACTTTTTTTTTTTTGTGTGGACCCTTTAACATGTCTGATGTGAAGTGAAGTGAAGTGACATGTGGCCAAGTATGGTGACCCATACTCAGAATTTGTGCTCTGCATTTAACCCATCCAAGTGCACACACACACAGCAGTGAACACACACACAGCAGTGAACACACACCCGGAGCAGTGGGCAGCCATTGCTGCGGCGCCCGGGGAGCAGTTGGGGGTACGGTGCCTTGCTCAAGGGTCTCACCTCAGTCGTGGTATTGAGGGTGGGGAGAGCGCTGGACATTCACTCCCCTCACCGACAATCCCTGCCGGACCTGAGACTCGAACCCATGACCTTTGGGTTACAAGTCCGACTCTCTATCCATTAGGCCACGACTGCCCCCACGACTGAATCATGTCCTTGATTTTTTTGTGTGTTCATATTGCTAATGCGACAAAAGTCACCAAGTGTCATCTCATTCTGATGAAGCTACAATTTTTAACATTTCAAAATATAAAAATTTTCGGTCAAAAATGACCGAAGAGGGCCAGATACAATCTCCAACACCTTTTACTTTGATGGATGAAAAATAGACCATGCTTTCACTGTTGGATATCCAGACCTTTTTTAGTGAGTAGAGAACTGCATGCTCCACATTCAATGGGCCTTTTTCCCCAGTCAAGTCTCCTTTTTGAAAGTGCTGCTCTTTGACAAATTGTAATGTTTTTTTTTTTTGCATTGTAGACCACACTCCATGCACACAATCTACTACATACCTTCTGCCCTCTGATTGATAATTCATACTGATAGGCCTTCAGATAAAAATGCCTTTTTAGGGCTGTCGAGGCGAAAGAATTTCCCTTGCGATGATTTTAAGTGGCTCATGATATACTATATGATAATATCACAGTTTTTAAAATGTTTTATTTATTATTTATTTATTTACTTTTTGCTATATAAATAAGTGTTACAATGTGGTCAGCAGGCATGAAGAAGAGAGATTCTAAAACCAAAACTGGCTTCATTAATAATCCAAACACTGAATGAACACGCAGGAGAATAACACAAACCACACAATGCATAAAAAGAACTGATGTACACTATACCGTTCAAAAGTTTGGGATCGGTACGATTTTTAATGTTATTAAAAGAAGTTTCGTCTGCTAACCAAGACTGCATTTATTTAATTAAAAATACAGTAAAAACAGGAATATTGTGAAATATTATTACAATTTAAAATAACTTTTCTATTTGAAAATATTTGAAAATACAATTTATTCCTGTGATGGTAAAGTTGAATTTTCAGCATCATTACTCCAGTCTTCAGTGTCACATGATCCTTCAGAAATCATTCTAATATGCTGATTTGCTGCTCAAGAAACATTTATTGTGTACAATTGTACAAAATATTTGAGAACAATATTTTTTTTCAGGATTCTTTGATGAATAGAAAGTTAAAAAGAACAGCATTTATTTGAAATATAATCTTTTGTAACATTATAAATGTCTTTACTGTCACTTTTGAATGATTTAATGCATCCCTGTTGAATTAAAGTATTAATTTCTTTCATTTCTTTTCAAAAAGATTTAAATAAAAATTCTTACTGTCCTCAAACTTTTGAACGGTAGTGTATAATGTTTCAAAAGCTTTGTATTTCAGATAAATGCTGTTCTTTTGAACTTTTTATTTATCAAGGAATCCTGAAAAAACACAACTGTTTTCAACATTGATAATAATCAGAAATGTTTCTTGAGCAGCAGATCAGCATATTAGAATGATTTCTGAAGAATCGTGTGACATTGAAGACTGGAGTAACGATGCTGAAAATTCAACTTTACCATCACAGGAATAAATTACTTTGTAAAATATATTCAAATAGAAAACAGTTATTTTAAATTGTAATAATATTTCAAAATATTCCTGTTTTTACTGTATTTTTAATTAAATAAATGCAGTCTTGGTTAGCAGACGAAACTTCTTTTAAAAACATTAAAAATCGTACCGATCCCAAACTTTTGAACGGTAGTGTATGTGAAACTAATAAGTAACTATGTAACCCCCCAGTCCTACTCGCCCCGCTCTGAGCGGGACTTGAACCGACATCTAACAAAGGAGCTAAAGACCACAGTCTCTAATGTCAGTCCTTGCCTAGTTCAGGGAAGTGAGGTTTACACGCCCAGTTCTTACTAGCTTGCTTCTGTTACACTCACCCCCATAATCCTCACTCCCAGTCCGGGTCACAGCACCAAATGTAACCGGTCCTAGTGGCCCGCTCCGAGTGGGATTCGAACCTGCATCTCCAGCACTAGGTGACGGCAAGGGACTGTCTTTCAGTGAGTAATTAAACCGTCCATTCAACTAAGTTCAAAAACACTGATTCATTTATTAATGAAACAAGGTGTTTAAATTATTTTTAAACGTTAAACACCACTTTACAAGGCTCATCCGACCAGCAATGTGTTGCGGGGGGTAACACTGAAACTGATGCTTCACTTCATAGAAACAAAATGGCATTGATTCAATGCATTGACTAGCACTGATGCCATGTATGGGAAATCCCCTTCAACATTGACATGATGCTATGACAATAATTTCGGAAAGACATGGCAAACTTTTTTTTACGAATATATGACTTGACCTGAAGAAGGACAGACGCAGGTAATCGCACACACTCAGTAAACACTTTCTCTCTCACTCGTCTGTTTAGACTTCTACAGAATCTCTGTAAAAATCATAATTGTACACAAAGTCTTAATTAAGTAAAGAGAAAGAGCCAGTTGGTGGAAATAAATTACATTCTTCACTCTTTTTATCATTATTAAATTATTTAAATTGCCCCTATTATGGATTTTTGAAAATTACCTTTCATGTAGTGTGTAACATAGCTCTAAGTGAATGAAAACATCCTGGAAAGATTTAAATCTGAAAGTGCACCGTATATAAAGTTATTCTCAATTAAATGAGTTGTTTGTAAAACAATTCCCAAGCCGTTTCGTTGTGACGTCAAAACAAAACATTAGCGTATTGCCCGCCCACTTATTTCGCGTGCAGACACCAGGGAAAACTTTGAGGAAACCCCTCAAACACTGCCAATACCAGAAGAATCAGTGGTTAAAGTTCATCTTTACAACGATACCACAGCAGTATAGCCTGAACCTTGTGCTGTGTTCCCCTCATTTTACTGACGACTGCTTCTTCAAACTAAATGCGCTCAACGAGGGATTCGCAAGCCAGTTGTTAATGAAGGATGGGTCAGTACCCAGTTTATTTGGACCAGCTTCTTCCTCCTCGAATTACAACCTGTAAGTATGATTAATAATTGTTGCCGTTATGTTCTCTGTAGCATGCACAATATGTATTTAGTTGTGTGTGATGTAGTTCTCCAGCTAACAGCAATATGTGTTCACTCGCAATTGTCTAGAAATGTGCCAAATGATTGTCGTTGTTATTACTTGGAGTTATGATAAAGAATAGAGCAATACATTGGTGTAGAACTGCAGTACTCTACCAATACGTTTGTGCATTGGGCTAACGCATAGGGAGAGTGGGGTAAGATGAGCCATTTTTTACTTATGTGGTCCTCAAGATAAGGGAAAATGAGGCAGAAGTACAATGAAAGCATTCAAAGTAATTTCAGGATGTTTCCGATCATTTTAAATGATCAGAATGCATCTATGACAAAGGGTTCTAAAAATATGGCTTCTTATAAAAAAGTGTTCCTCTGGCTCAATTTACCCCAGGTTAGGGGTAAGTTGAGCCGAGTTAGTAGGTGGGTGTAAACTGACCATCTAACTGAATCTGAATCAAACCCATGTGATATTTAAAAGATAATATACCTATTTTAAAAACTAATTTAATAATTCAATTTCCTTTTACAAATATTCTTTGTAAAAATATTTTACAAATGTTTCTTTTTTGAAGCTAAATTAAACAACATAAAACCAACCAAATGAAGTTGAAATTGAAGTATCTTTAATTGTTTGCATTTCTGAAACAATATGTTGAACATCAAAGTTGTAACCTTCGCATAAACAGACTAAACAGAGAGTTTGTTGAGTAAAATTAAATAAAAACTAAATAAGAATGAATAAATGTCACTGAAACTAATAAACATTTTTGTCAAAATGTTCTTGGTCTGGTAGTTTTTCTGCAATGTCGACCAAGTTAGGCCATTAGAGACTACAGGTGGAAAGATATATATGATTAAACATCCTCTGGTTCGTATCAGAGAAGGATTTGGTGTACTTGTACACTGTTCCTATCAAATAAACTCGAAAATAAAGATAAACTAAACCAGTTGTGTAATATTAGATTGAAATGACACCAGTTTATACTTCAGATTTAACTTAAATTCATTGCCTTATGGTGGGGTAAGTTAAAACGCTGGCTCACTTTGCCCCATAGCTGCCATTTTAGGAAAAGCTAGCTAGCTTACCAATTCAGAATAATATTTAGCTAAATGACTTGCATGGTTTTATACGTTGCTAAAGCACCAATATGCATCATAAATAGATTTAGACCTGGACAAATTTGCTTTGATGAAACAGCCATTACATCTGTTATTTTACTTTGACAAGCCAAAAAAAATGTGCTTCTCCTTTTTTACACTCTGGCAGAAATGATGGGTGGTTCTAAAATATATGGTCACATGACAATAAAATAGTACGGTTGCCAAGATACAGGGGGTGGGTCAACTTACCCACTGGCTCATCTTACCCCACTCTCCCCTACCATGACTGTTTGAGTGTTTACCACCGAGCTGTGGGCTAGGTTCGCTAACATAAAAACAAAACAACTTAATTCCTCTCTGAGTCTTTAGTTTTAGAACAGAGCGGAGCACCATCATTATTATAATACAATGTAAGCGATGCAAGCACTGTATACTGTACTCCGTGTTAACCAGCAGAAGTCATCTGATCAATCACCGCAAACTAATTAGCGTCATGCAAATGAGGGGTTTGGAAAAATTAATCGTTGAGCGAGTCGTTTGGGAGTCGTTGAGCAAATAAGGTAAAAATAAATGCATATTATAAGACAATGAAAGTGTTTTTTGACCTTGCATGCTTTTAAACCTGTTGTTGGGGACTTCAAATTCCATAATAGGGGCACTTTAACATTCAATACACATGCAATGTCCATTATAATGTACAAAAAAACTGCCTAACAACGAACACTGCAACAAAATTACAGTAATATTAGTCCTCTGATATCATTTTCACTACAATCGATAACTGAGATGGAAGACGGTGCTAGTTGCATTTGTATAAAGCAGATAGATAGATAGTTTGATCATGCTTATTAATGATACTGCAGATTCCTGAATCATATCCAGTATAATATGAAGTAGGCCTAATGTCAACACATTTCTTGTTTGTGTTGATTAAAAAAAGACCTAAATAAGATTTTTTATTTTTTTTTAAATGGAAACACTGGTCTAAAACAGATAAGTGTAAGGAAGCTAATCTGACACAATGTACAATTATTCTCTTCCATCCCACTTCCGCATGCCATCCCAAAGCTCTTCCAGAGCACCAAAGAGGCTTTTCTGCCAAGCACCAGAGCAGGCAGGAAATGTACAGCCCGCCCAGGCCACCTCCAGGGCAGACATGCTTCAGCAGTGCTAAAACCTTGTGGCGTAACTCAAGCCCTCCTGTACCTTAATTTATGTTTTCACATTTGATTTTTCTCTTCCTCAAACTTACAAGGATTTTTGCCAGGAAACCACAAGGAAGTATGTGCTGGTCAGGCATTTTCGCATGTGTTTTGACGACAACGAGCAGGGGGAGGAAAATAAGTTGAGGGATGAATGAAGAAATAAAGGTGTATGAGTGTTGAGGGGGGTCGGAGGGGGGATTCCAACAAGCGAGCCATAACATCTCCACACTTCAAATCTACAGGGATTTATTAGATATGGAAGTCCATTAGCATCATAAAGAACAGGCAGAGAATGGCGCTTCGCCAGGGCTGGGGCCTGAGGCAGCTTAAAGACACATGGACGTCTGGATCTGAATAAGCCGATTTGTCTTGATTTAAGCCCAAGAAGGGCTGTTTAACTCAGATATGCATCTTCAGCACTCAGAGTCTGAAGGAAGGTGAATAATCATGGGGCAGGACTTGAGAGAAGGGAGACCACCAACAGTCCACACTTGCACGGTACTTTCTCTATGCCAGTGTCCAATTTGATGCAGATGGCGGCTTGGGGAATGAGTGTGTGCGCGTCCATGTGCACGGCAGGAGAAAATACCACAGTTTTAAAGATACAATCTGCAACACCTTTTACTTTGACAGATGAAAAATAGACCACACTTTCACTGTTGGATATCCAGACCTTTTTAGTGAGTTGAGAACTGCATGCTCCACATTCAATGGGCCTTTTTCCAGGTCCAGTCTTATTAAGTGCTGCTCTTTGACTCTCTTTTTTCCCCCCCTTGCATTGTAGACCGCACTCCATGGGAATCTAGACAAAATGCAAGCTTGCTTGCTTGCCACAAGTTTTTATTCTCATCACCAAATTCGCATTTCTTTAGCCCATAAAGTCAAAATGATCATAATTCATTTCTAAGGCCCTCTAAATAATCAAAACATGTTGCACACAATCTACTGCATGCCTTCTGCTCTCTCATTCATAGTTCACAGTTTTTTTTAGCAAGTATAAAAGCCCTTGCTGTGAAAACTTTAATGTATTTTATGAAATAAGAATAACATTTATGTTGCCAATAATATTTCAAGATGAATATTTACTGAAGCAACTCTGAAGGTTTACTTGATTATATTAGAAAAATTATGTCAAAATGTAAGTATCAAATACAACAGGCTTTCCAAGAACATTTGTTTGTACATCTCTCAAGCATCATAGTATTGCGTTCCATGTTTTGCCCCCCGAAAATGAAAACTACAGAGCTCTGATCATAAAACAAAGCAGAATATTTCTAAGACATATTATTGGGAGACATTTACAGTATATCAATTTTGTGTAAGTAGTCTGCTGTTATAAAAATCTCATTGATTTACATGACAGACTATCAGAATTTCATCCTATATTTTGGCCATATAAATATCAGCAACTGCAGCAAATAGCATATCTTTGCTCATTTTGAGTCTCTGAATACATTTTTTTTTTCTTCTCGAGTGCGAGCTCTGTTTTCTCGCTATATCATAGGCTACTCATACTATACTTTATGAGCCATAAAGCATGATGTATCAAATATGATACAATACATAAAACATGTATGCAAACTTTTTTTTTGTCTAAAGGTAAAAAAGAAAGAAAGATTATACCATGCAGATCTCGCCCCCCATTGACTACCATAGTGTTTTTTTCCCTACCATGCTAGTCAATGGGGGGCGAGATCTGCATGGTTACAAACATTCTTACAAATATCTATCTTTGTGTACATCAGAACAAAGAAATGTATACAGGTTTAGAACAACTTGAGGGGGAATAAATAATGACAAAATATTCATTTTTGGGTGAACTATCCCTTTAAACAGCTGATGGTCTTCAACATTTTGAAAATTTCCTCCACCTGTAGTGCAATTAAAACATTTTTGTAACCTTTAATACATTTAATAATTAATTTAATATGTAATATAAGAACACAAATTAATAATAAGCAGCTATAAATACATTAAAGAAGTCTTTTGGAGTGTGAACAGTGTGTATTTGTATTCAGTTAGCATGCTAACCCCGGTTTAGATCAAGGCCTACATAGTGATAATTGGATGTGATTATATTGTCCTACACAAGAACTGTGTCATGTTTATCTTTACTACATGTTGAATTCTTGTTTGTTTTCTTTAGATGCTATATCAAGAGGTCAGTTTAATTGACGCCATACATTAAGAGAAGATTAATTCGTTTCAATCTCTGTTTACAGTTCACTCATTTTAATGAAGCAACACAGTTCTCGACCAGAACGTTGCATATGCGTGAGGTGGCAAGATGACTGCAAGCTAATTATTCCTCACCTCGTCCTATTTTAAGCCTCTCTTTATCTGGGATAAACTGCCCTAATAAAATGGTATTTAAAAATAGGTTAATTGCATTGCAGTGCTGTTTCTGTAATTGTTACAGGAAATAAATGAGGTTGCGCAGAGGGAGTTTCACAGATCTCTGGTGCCCCCTAGAGGTTACAGCGTTTTTCCCCCCCGCGCGACTGCTTTAGTCATACTTCCCACTGAAGATAATCTCTTGATTCACGAGTGTATGGGAAAATTAAGTGGTTATGGCAGATTAGTCAAGATTGATGCCTGAGTTAAATAATGAGTCCATGTCCACATTTAATCTGTTTATACCCTTGAAACATTAGTAATTTGTGCCAAACCAAATAAGTATAGTGCTAAAGACATCAAGCTGCTGTTCATGTCATTGATATAAAAAATCAGATATAATACAAGGTAATAATATTGTTGTAAGACACAAAACAAAGAGGTCAGCTCATCTCTGATGAAAAACCATTTCCTGTTTTCACTATTATATGGCTTTAGCTAATTTTGTTTAAAACCTCACAAATGTTTCCCAGGGTAGTTATGTATTCCTCCTTTTTTGTGCACGTTTCCTCTCAGCAGAGATATTTTATTTAATTACCATATATGGATGCTTTTTAAAAATAAAAAAAGATAAAAACATTCAGAATAGTATACTACATTTGACTTTTCTACAGTTTCTGTAGTATATAGAATGCATACTCAGCACAGCATGGAATAATTACCTAGCAGTGTTACAGTGGTTCTACCTAGCAGTTAAAACCATTCAAAATTGTTTTCGGTTATAGAAATGAAGCTGAAATAAAAATTAATTGGAGCTATATTTTAATATTTATTAAGCAAAAAATATTTATAAAACTAATTAAAGCACAGAAAATTACTAAAACTTAACATAAAATAAAATTAAAATAAATCAAATTTAATAAAAATGGAAAATATCTACAAATATACAACAAAATCTAACTCAAACAATGATAAATCCTATAATAGTTTATAAATAATACTAAAATAACACTGTTCATTTGCTAAATCACACAATGGAATGCTGTCCCACAGTGCAATTCAAAATCTCTTTCCCAACTGATTTGATTAAACAACCAGAAGTTGCAATTTGAAATAATCTGTATATTTAAAATAACTTTTTATAATGAAATAGTAATAAATAATTACTAAATAACTATGTTAATTAAACATGCAGTGTAATGAGATCATGTGACAATGCATCATACTACTGATTGAAATTTTTATTATAATGTGTTAAATTGAATATGCAGTATACAAAATACACTGCTCCAAATTCATTCAGCATTTAACTGACTAAATATATTCCATTCCTCACATATTCAGTATGCTGGTGTAGAGCGCCCTCTTATGGCACTGTCAAGAAACGTTCACATCCCGACCGCCTTAAAAAAAAGAAAAGGGAAGTGACATGTGGCCAAGTATGGTGACCCATACTCGGAATTTGTGCTCTGCATTTAACCCATCCAAGTGCACACACACACAGCAGTGAACACACACACCGAGCAGGGGGCAGCCATTGCTGCGGCGCCCAGGGAGCAGTTGGGGGTACGGTGCCTTGCTCAAGGGTCTCACCTCAGTCATGGTATTGAAGGTGGAGAGAGCGCTGGACATTCACTCCCCTCACCGACAATCCCTGCCGGACCTGAGACTCGAACCCATGACCTTTGGGTTACAAGTCCGATTCTCTATCCATTAGGCCACGACTGCCCCTGGCAGCATCCGAAATCGCATAGGGCTACTTCATATAAACAGTATGTGGTCATGGTGTTGCATGGCATTTGCCCCCCCAAAAAATGAAAACTACAGAGCTTTGATCATAAAACAAAGCATCTTTCTAAGACATATTATTGGGAGATATTTTAATTTTATGAAAGTACTCTGCAATAATACTGTTATAAAAAATTACAAGTTATAAGAATTTCATTATATTTTTTGGCCATATAAATGTCAGCAACTGCAGCAAATTGCATATTTTTGATCATTTTGGGCCTGGCTAAAACTGAGGTGTTTTTTCCCCCGCGAGTGTGAGCTCCGGTATCAAGGACTACATGAGACTTGGACTTCGTTTGGAGAATATTGTCAGCCAAAAAAAAGAAAAGAAAAAAAAACTAGTACAATTTTTCATGACTACGCCGTTTTTGATTAATGGATGGATGTTATGTACACACTAGGTACTAGGTTCTGTTCTTTTAATTAAAATGATTTATAAAAAAAACAAACAACAACTGGTAGGTCAGTGAAGGTCAGGTCACATGATAATGACAGCATGGCGGATGTAGTACGTACGTGTTCTAACAAAGTTTGCTACCAGCACTGTATTTGTATTGTAGTAAGAGTAGGTTTAGGGAAGGTGTAGACGTTAAGTCTCAAACCACATTAATATCATGCTGGAAGCATAATCTGATAGGTGAAACATTTTTCGTTGTCGTGCTCCCTACTGTTTTAATGGGAGGTAGCAAAATCTGACAGGGTAGCAAAAATCGTCAGCACACCGGATTACATTCGTACTACACACATTCATAGTAATTCCAAGTATAATTCAAGTAATTACTTATTTAAAATAAGTAGCTACCTACTCAAGAGCGTATGCAAATTCAGACACAGCCCATTATTAAGTGAACAAAACACACAAGCCAGTAGATATACCATCAACTTAAATACATTTAATGTGAGGTGTCATTTACTTCCAGAGAATTATGAAAAAGCAAATCCCATAAACATGACACATCCACAGTACTGAAACATTCTCAAGGCCTTCAGAGGGTTTTGGTAAAAACTTGAGACACATTCTGCTTGTATTGTCTTTCAGCATGCTGTATAATGAAATGCCAAAATGTTTTTTTTTTTCTTCTTTTTTTTTAATCATCAAGATATTTTATAAA
>RJVU01042531.1:2040230-2129318 GCA_003731715.1 Anabarilius grahami
ATATGGAAGGTTTCTTTCGATACCTTTATTACAGGGGTGTCCAATCTTGCTCCTGGAGGGCTACTGTCCTGCAGTTTAGCTCCAACCTCAATTAAACACACCTGAAAATCAAGGTCTCACCAGGCATACTAGAAGCTTCCAGGCAGGTGTGTTGAGGCAGAGGTGTGTGACAGGACAGAGTTTGGACACCCCTGCTTTATTTCCAAGTCTCTCCATATTGGTGGAGAGTCACACCAGAGTATGACCCGTCCTGATCAATGAAAACATGCTGTTCTCTTTTTTTGTCTTGCATTTCTCTGCATGGACATTACAGAGCCTTTCCAGAGTTCCCACACACTTTAACCAATTCATTTTTCAGGACCTTTTAGGTGTCAGTGTAACTTTTAACAGTCATTCAGATTCAGACTGATTCGCTAATGAATCATTCAGTCTCTTTTGTGAACCTGTTTGTGATTGGTGGAAAAGGACTTTTAAGAATCATTCAAATTCAGACTGATTCACTAATGAATCATTCAGACTGTTTTTGTGAATCCGTTTGGCTAACTCATTTAACCGAATAACAAAAACAAATTCACTCAAAGTCTCAATATTGTATTAATATATTAATCTAAATTTAGAAATCACAATTCCTTGATATTTCCGGGTTTTCCATGGCTGTGGGAACCCTGGCCTTCCTGCTTTTTGATAAACTGTCTGAGGATAAGCTGCCCTTGCATATTGCTCTGATACAGCAGGTACTGTGTTTAAGAGCTCAGATGTGGTGGTATAATTCAAAATAAATAATAATAATAAAAATGCTCAAATAATCATTTCTGTCTGGATTTAGAGGACATTAAGTGTGTGTGAGAGTCTCACATGTGGGAAAAGACTGACGCATGTCAAAGCTAAAAATATATAATTCTAAAGATAGAGAATGTGAGTGTGTGGTTTGGACTGTTACAATTCTAGGGCAAATATGTATATCTAAAAGGCATATTTAAATTTTTTTTAGACTTTTTAAAAAGATATACTGTTATATGGCACGGAGTGTAAAAGTTCAGACTCAAAACAGCACTTTTTCACAGCCTTCAAGGCAATCTATATGTATCTGAGTACATATCTTTGTACAAAAGTTTCAATATAGGCCAATTCTGGGAGACAGAATTCAAGCATATCAGTTCTCTCTGTTTAGTTAGTCTATATTGCATGTATCAACATGTGCATATTTTCATTTCTGTGACAATTCTGGAGCAAAAATGTTGCATGTCAGATTAAAAAAATAAAAAAGTAGCTAAACTTTAATTTCATGGTGGCAAAATCGTACCTTTCCCCGTTAACAGTGTGCCAGACTAAATGCGATATCTGTGTGTGTGTACATGTCGCATCATATGAATGTGGTGCAGTGACACCCAAGGCTGTTCAGGTCACAGTATGTCTGAGTCCTCAATGCTGAAGCTGCTACGGCGGCTGCTGTCAACAGAAGCCTCGGGGGACATGGCGGACAGCAGCGGGTCTCCTCCCAGCGGCGACAGGGCCTCTTCCATCAGCAAGAATCCTAGCTCGCTCTTCTTTCCCATAGGTGCGACACCTCCACCCAATGAGCTGAGGTCCCCCATGCCATCCTGATATCCTGGGATGCCGCCGTCGCACAAGTCCAGCGACTGGGCATAGTCAAAGTGCTGGGAGCTGCCCACTGCTGGGTACTGCAGTGGGGGCTGGGCGTGGAGGTGCTGGTGCTGGTGGAGTTGAGGGTGGGGCAGGGGCTGCTGCTGACCCATGTGCTGCTGATGCTGGGGGTAGTGAGGAGGGAGATGGGGCTGATGCGGCAGGTGGTTCTCTTCAGGGCTGTTCTCCTGCTTGACGAAGGGGTTTAGAACGTCAGTGTTGTTCAGGCCGGATGGAGAGGTGCTGGGGAGGCCGTGCATTCGGGCCTGCCTTTCAAGCTCCTGAAGAAATAGCACAATAAGATCACAATCACAATAACATGATTAGTTTAACATCTCTCAAAATTCCAGCTTTTTATGTATTTTTGTATAAGTATTTTGTATAAAAACCATATTAGTTATGTGTCAATATTAGACTTGTTTTTTTTATTTGTATAGTTCTATATCAGTGTTATTTTAGTATCATTGAGATACTATTATTTTACTATATATTGAGTTATTAATAATTTGAATTAGTTTTTATTTTTATATTTTCCATTTTCATTGTAATTTTTGTTAAGGTTTTAGTAATTTTGTTATATTTTTAATGTCTATATCGTTTTTAATTAAATTTTATTTCAGTTTTAGTCATTTTACTAAATCAAGCTAAATAAACGAATTAAATTAAATAATAAATGGAAATGTTGCCTTGGAAACTAGCTGAAATAAAATAAGTTTAAAAAAATTTAATTTAGTTAATGTATATTTTATTTCAAGTAACAAAATGGTTTTAGTTAAACTAAAATAACCCTGTTCATATATATATTCATATATTCATATATATGTGTGCACTTTTTCATGTCCATTTCCTGTTTTTACATTCAGATCAGTTGTGTTGTCATTTATTGCTCATTTAATGAAATTAATCATAATAATCACTAATAATTAAATAACGCTGTTAAATGTTCTCTTTAGCAAATGTAAAAGTTTTCCATTTTTCGTACTGTACATTATAATGTTATGACACCTAAATTTACTTTAAAAAGACAAATATTATTTATTTTAAACAATTATTAGTTATTATTATTTTTATTGCTCATAACATAAAAGTAATGATCGACAAACCACCCTGAATTTTAATATTGTGCATCCCTAATAATGCTCAAGAAACATTTCTTATTATTATCAATGTTGAAAACAGTTGTGCTATTTAATATTTTTGTGGAAACTGTGATACATTTTTTTCAGAATTTTTTGATGAACAAAGTTCAAAAGAACAGTATTTATTTGAAATAGAAATCTTTTGTAACATTATACATAACATTTTTTATAATTTCTTTAAAAATAAAAATGTAGAGACCCCAAACTATTAAACGGTTGTGTATGGTGAGCATTAGTGAGAAAAAAAAATAGGAAGAACAAGGAACTGATATGGTTTAAAGGTGCCCTCGAATGAAAAATGTAATTTACCTCGGCATAGTTAAATAACAAGAGTTCAGTACACGGAAATGACATACAGTGAGTCTCAAACTCCATTGTTTCCTCCTTCTTATATAAATCTCATTTGTTTAAAAGACCTCCGAAGAACAGGCGAATCTCAACATAACACCGACTGTTACGTAACAGTCGGGGTGTACGCCCCCAATATTTGCATATGCCAGCCCATGTTCCCAACATTATGAAAGGCATTAGACAAGGGCAGCCAGTAACGTCTGGATCTGCACAGCCGAATCAACAGACTAGGTAAGCAAGCAAGGACAACAGCGAAAAATGGCAGATGGAGCAATAATAACTGACATGATCCATGATATCATGATATTTTTAGTGATATTTGTAAACTGTCTTTCTAAATGTTTCGTTAGCATGTTGCTAATGTACTGTTAAAGGAGGTTAAAGTTACCATCGTTTCTGACTGTATTCACGGAGACAAGAGCCGTCGCTATTTTCATTTTTAAACACTTGCAGTCTGTATAATTCAAAAACACAACTTCATTCTTTATAAATCTCTCCAACAGTGTAGCATTAGCCGTTAGCCACGGAGCACAGCCTCAAATTCACTCAGAATCAGATGTAAACAATATAACAGTATACAATACTCACATAATCCGACGCATGCATGCCGCATGCATGACGAACACTTTGTAAAGATCCATTTGAGGGTTATATTAGCTGTGTAAACTTTGTTAAGGCACTGTTTAAGGCAAGCGCGAGCTCTGTGGGCGGAGAGCACGAGAATTTAAAGGGGCCGCAGCATAAATCGGCGCGTTTATAATGATGCCCCAAAATAGGCAGTTAAAAAAATTAATTAAAAAAAATCTATGGGGTATTTTGAGTTTAAACTTCACAGACACATTCAGGGGACACCTTAGACTTATATTACATCTTTTAAAAACATTTTCTAGGGCACCTTTAATACGGTTTAATGTTTATCTTGTTGCTAAGCCAATTTATTTTCCACGTGTCACCTGAATGCGAAGCCACAGCTGTTTGTTGGCCATCTCCATCCTCCTGAAGTTGTTCTCCACCTCTCTGGTTCTCTGGATGTCCTTCTGCATGCGTTTAATGTACTCCACAGAGGCCCTCAGAATAGTGCCTTTATTCCAGCGCACATCCCTGAACACAAGAGGTTCCAGGTCAAGTGCTTATTAATGAAAGAATACTACAGTTCATCTCCAAGTCTACAAAGTTCACATCTGGTCAGTATGAAATTATAATTGTTTAAGTTCTCAGATGAACACAAACTTACAGATCATTGGTTTTGGGAATCATGGTGCCCAGCTCCTTAATTCGATCATTGATGTTAAACCTTCTTCTTCTTTCAACTAAAAGGAAAAAATTTAAATGTTTGTTAGTATGGTAATATCCACCCCACTCTTTCTCATACAGACTTTCAGTTCTTTAGCATGATGCCTGACCTTGACCATTATGTGGTCATCATTTTTTATTTGTTTTCTGACTTCATCTAATGATGGGAAATGAGCAATACTACCGTGGTGTGTAAATTGTTTATAATGCACTAGCAATATATACCCTCTTATACCAAAGTACTTGGGAACAGGCCAAGCTCTGCAGAATTACTGTCTTATTGTACAACTCCAATACTTGTGAAATGTCACAGGCAATTACATTTTAATGCCATGGCAGCAGGATCTGTCCAAGTTAACGATAGACCAAAGTATAGTGCGCTGTCAGCTAAATTTGCCCGGAGGTGGTGGTGACGGGGTGTCAATGACAGGGCACTAGCGGAGATAGTGTACTTTAAACTGTGAGGGGTTGTAAACTGAAAGAAATGAGAGGGGAAAAGCGCATACTCACTCAGGTTGTGGTTGTCTTTCTTCTGCCTCTCTTTAGCCATTGCCCGAGCTTCAGCATCTTGCCAAAAACAAAAGGCAATGCCGTCAATCAACATGTTTTGCTATTCATGCAAATGCTGTCTGAACTGGATTTATGAGACTTTGTAATAGTGGTGGTGATAAGTAACTTTGCTTTGGAATGGTGAAATTTGCTTTACAGTTTCTTTTAGGCTCTGCTCAATTTTCTTTTTTTTTTTTTAGGTTAGTATGTCAACACATTATAAGAGACACACACACACACACACACACACACACACATACACACATACATATATATATATATATATTAAATAGTTGTGTTTGACCAAACAGGAAAAATAATAAGGCTTCTCAAATTGGTTGAAATTTTTTTTATTTTTTTTATTTTGGTACATAATTCCCATTTGTTTTATTTCACATGCCGTATTTGTTGACCACTATTGTAAAATAGTCTAAAATCTGGGAAGTCGTGCTAATAAAGAATGTGTCTAAACTTTTGATTTTGATGCCATGGCTGGAATTGTATGTGGTGTCTGTGTGTGCAACAGTACTTTGTTTTGTACATTTCTAGAGAATGTACCTGACAGTTCTCTCTTTATGGCAAGATTTGCAGGGCAGGAGTTGCTAGTCATAGCGATAGCTGATCCGGACATACCTGGCCCCGTGTACACATCCAGATGGCTGCTGGACAGTGGGAGCTACAGTGCACAAAGAGTTATACGTCAGTCTTGGTGAGTTTGATGACAACAGCAGTATTTAAAATCTTTCTAAGTTTTAAGTAACAATTAAACAAAATCATGAGTACAGTTGACAAACAAGTTCTGCAGTATTTGAAGACTACTGCATGTCCTTGCTGCAATCTATGCTTTCCTTACTGGAGAAGATACAACTAGTTTGTCTTTCAAATGGCATTTTTATGAAGCTATATTCAGCGTAACCCTGGTAAATCATCACAATCACTAGAAACCCAATAAACACTCAGCTTATCTCTAGAGCAAAGCCATAAACACTTGAGATAATGAAGATAAAACAAAAAATATCACACTCGGCTATTGCTTCTAGGTGAGAGAAATGATTGACTATGTTCTTTCTTATCTGGGTGTTTATGATTTTATACCAGTTGTATCTTTTATTCCATCTTAGTGCCTCAGTATAATTGTAAGCAAGCCGGCTATGAGCTCCTAATGAGCCGTAACAGATAAATCAGCTCAGATACCTTATCACAGAGGCTACTGTGAAGCACGAAGCCAAACAAACACAAATCAACAGTAAAAAGTCAGCAAAGAGAGTTTAGAGTTTAGCCCGTTGTGTGAAGCAGCAACTCCTGGTTAAACCTTACGATTAATAATTTGGCGAAGCATACCTCAGTGACATACTGAGACAACAGAAACGGTTTATTAAGCATTTCGAAAGCGATAAGATAAACTAAGAGGAAAGTGTATAAGAGAGAGTGTGAACTTATGAATGCTGCTTCCTAACAAACAATGGCGATGATTCAAAATATGTGCATGCAGACGATGCACAATGCAAAGTGTTTGACGCCCTATTGGTTTTGGGAATTCTATTCTGAGAGGCTTTTAATCAGTGATCAAAGAAACAGTGATCAAAGGAGGGACATGGTCAGCAGGGTCAGAGGCGGCCTTTGCAGCCGCATTAGGAGTCAAAACCCCACCTCTTCGCCCCCATGTATTTTCTGACCTTTAAAGCCCCTAATGCCCCACAGAAAAATATAGTTTGCACACAAAATATTGAGCAAAGTGGCTGATGTTCCTCATAAAATCTGAGACTATTCGACACTGTTTGCTTTTTTAAATGGCCATGTTACAAATCCACAAGGATTATTGATTTAAATGTTCTGTGGATAAGCGTAATAATATAATTTATCAAGGAAAACCTTTGCATATGAAAAAGAATGGTAGGGGAAAATGGCAAGATACTGGACTTATTCAGGTGAATATGTTTCTGGTAAACAACAGTAGCACTTCCTTATGCCTGCTGATTCCTGTATGCAGGAGACCAAGTCAGAGAGTCTGGTACCAAAGATCAATCATTACAATGGAAAATAGATCTCTAGAACACTGATCAATAGGAAAATCAATCAGACGCATTCACTTAATACTGCAAAAATAAATTACTGTTAATAATATAATACAATATAATATTATATAATATTAATTCTGTCATCATGTATTCACTCTCATGTCTTTCCAAACCTGTATTGCTTTTTTCTCCTTCTGTGGAACACATATTTTGAAGTTTTTGTCCGTACAATTAAAATCAGTGGGGTTCAATGTTGTTTTGGACTTCCACTGTGTGGACAGGTTTGGAACACCATGAGGAAATTTAAATTTATGTGTGAACTATCCCTTTAACAGTTGAAACAGTTGTACTCAGTTGCTCCCCTGCAGGTCTACCTAAACAACAGCCATAAACAACGAGCCATTTACAGATATGAGCACAACATGCTATAAGTGTAGGGCTCAATGTGTGTGACAAGGTTACCGGTGTCCATTTGCTTTTTTCTTTCTAGTCCCTCTAGTTTCCAGGAATAAGACACACAGAAACAAATAGCTGCAAGACTAAACAACCCCACCCCCTGCTTCCTACCCAATATCGGCCTGGAGAAAGGAGAGTGATGGGAAAAAGATGGCCTTACCAGCTGAATCTTCTCTCCATCGATAACCTCCACAATAGCATAAGTTTTATTTGTGTCTTTCATATTGGCCTCTGAATCTCTCATAGCTGCACACACTTGACGTTCACCCTCGACCTCTCCGGAGAGACTAACTTGAGCTGCCCAGGGACCTTCTCTCTTCTACTTTCTCCTAACCACTAAACACTGAACTTTCCCCTATCTGGACTTTCAGCCTCCCCTCCCCAGCCCTCTCTCTCCCAAACCTCCCCCCTGCTTCCCCACCTTCACGAAATGCCTTGTAAACAAGTTGAACTCTAACTGAGAGCGGCTTAATTGTTAATGTTGGGCAGTAACTTTAAATACAAAGCACAGTGCTCCCACTTTCCTGATTTCCAACGCAATGTCTTCCCTTGAGTAAATCAGGCCACAATTTTAAGTCAATTAAACACTTCAAATACTTAAAACATTTCCCCTAAGACATGCCAAAGGAAGCTGGCAAGGTCCTAATATCGATTATCCAATATATCGAGCACAAAAAATTCAGCAGGCAAAGTTCTCGATAAGTCTAAACAGAAAATAAGTTGTTTTGAGGCTGCATGAGAAAAAAAACAGTTGCATCACTTTAGCTTTGCTATAATTAGACGTGACTTTTGGTAATCAGACAAAGATGCTTTTCATCCCTATAGCCCTGATAAAAAGCAGCACAACAAATGGATCCAACATAATTCCTCCATTGTCAAAGAACGAGGTTGTGGGGGTTTCAAAAATAGACCTATTCAGAGGCAATAAGACGCAGACTGTGCATCATAAACAAGAATTATTCACTCAATTTTCCACTTACCTTCTGGGATTCAGCCCTCTGTATTAGTCACAGGCGGCAATGTCAACGACTAAAAGGCCTGAACTGAGTGAAGTCTTTACTTACTGTGTTTGGCATCTGGACCACGGGGTCAATATAAGCCTGGATGTCATCATAACTGGACTGCAAGCTGATGATGTCATCAATAACCTCATCCATCTTGTCAAAAACACAAATAAGGAGAATTTAGACACCTTGTGCATTTGCATTCTACAAATTATGTACGCTTTCTCTTGATTATTGAAGACTTGTTTGCTATAAATTCTCCAAAATAACCATACTTAGTAAATATCTAATTATAATATCACAAGAAATTACAGATGAAAGATGTATTCCTCTAAACAGCCGTACAGACATAATCCCTCTGTAGTTTAGCTCACAAAGATTGTTAGTGTGCCACAAGCAAACATTCACTTAGTATCCCATAGGATTTGGTGGCATTGGGAGCAGAGGAAGGAAGGAAGGACCAAAGTCTGCTCCGTTCCAAAGGGCCGTCCTGCCCTGGGTTCCCTGTCACTCTTTAATCTGTAATTATACCTCCACGGCCATAATTGGCCACTTAAACTCCAATGAAAATGGATTTAAGTTAGTTAACACTCTGACCTTTATGTGCACCAGGGTAAACAACACCCACCAGGGGTGAGAAATGAAGAAAATCATAAACGGCATAGCATACGAAAGATGAGCAAGACTTTGTCATTTACTGAACTTTAGGTTTCTTTGAACAGAAAGAGGAACTATGGTGCTAAATTTAAAACTGAAACAGATATACAAACTGTATATTAAACATGTTGTGACATCAAAATGAATCACTGATTAATTGGAAGACATGTTATGGGAAAAGTCTTTAATTCAAACATGCCTAGACATGCTTCCGACCACAACCGTATGAAAACTAAGAAACGCTGAATTACCTCGTTCTCATGGCTGGAGCCGATGTTGAGCATGGCCATGGGACTGTTGGGCGCACTGTTCCCAGCGGAGTTCATGAGCTGCTCAGTGCGCATGCAAGGAGAGGGCATGGATGGTGGGACGGTTCCTGTCTGACCCTGGGCCATGGTGGGTGGAGAGGGCTGTACCAAGCTTGTGACAGCGTGTACAGTCTGCTTGGTGGCATATGTGGTGGACAGGTACTCCTTGACTTGCTGCCGTTGAGACTGTCGAATGTGGTAGTCTGTGGGGTTCTCAAGATGGGTCTGCACCTGTAAAAATTATATGATATAATATAATATAATATCAGCAAGGGTGCATTAAATTAATCAAAAGTGACAGTAAAGACATTTATAATATAACAAAAATTTCAATTTCAAAAATATATGTTACTTTTTTTAACTTTCTTTTCATTCTTTTCATTTAAAAAACAACAACATTGAAAATAATAAATGTTTCTTGAGCACCAAATCAGCATATTAGAATGATTTCTAGAGGACCATGTTACACTGAAACTGGGGCACTGGCTGCTGAAAATGTTACAATTTTTAAATATATTTGAATAGAAGAAAGTAATATTTCTCAATATTTCTCAATTTTTGATCAAATAAATGAAGAATTGGTCAGCATGAGAGACTTCAAAAACATAGAAAATCATACTGACTCCAAACTTATGGTAGTGGAAATATATTTTGACAGATACAAGAACTGTAAGAATGCAATGACTTGCATTTTCTCACTCACACACTTGCTTTTTAAACTCACACATTGAGTATTAAACACAAAATCATCTAGCAATATCATGCCTCATGACTTACTATTCCAGTGTTTTTACTGTCCCCATTACACATTAGAAATAAAATCAAGCCAAAGCCTTCAGGCTCAGCCAGCTATGTTTTAGAGCCACAGTCATGGATAGTTAGGTAACTGTGGGGTTTAAATCTAGGCATGTACGGGGCACAGAGGGGCCAGAAAGAGCCTCTAGAGGTTCAATGAATCACACAGGCTGCTGGTGGAGGTTCAGAGTGGGGGTGATGTCTGACTGGACTGGCCTCATTCTTTCACTTCAAAGCCAGACTGTCTTTAATTGAGTGATTTAGTACAAAAAAAATCCTGACATTTGATAAAATGTGCGATAAATGTGCACTGACAAAGAAAAAGGATTTAAGTGTTAACAAAGCAACATATCTCATATTTGAGCAAGCATGCATATAAAAAAAACTGACTTCCAATGGCTGTATACTAATGGAAAATATTAGCCATAATACACCAACCACATTCCTGAATGAAAACAAAGCCTCAGGATTAGTGGATGAAAGCATTTACACTTCAGCTTCCAAATGATTCAATCTCAGTTGCTTGTATTATTTAACTGAAAGATTAAAGAACATGATGGAGCAAGTAAAACTTTATAGGCAGTGTAAGTGAAGAATACAGGACTCCAATTTACACACACATGCTGTAAACCGGGGACACTGTCTGGGAGGGCAATTCCCTGGTGTTAAACCTCTTCATGAAGGTTATGTAAAGGAATTTTGGGTAGGGCCAGTTGCTCTGAGCTCTCAGAGGTGAAATTACAGAAGGTTAGTTGTGGTTAGAAGTGCATCTAACATGGAGCTCTTCATTACATATTTTTATTCGATCTAGGAACGGTGGTGGTAAATGTCCAGCTTAATGATATGAACTGTGTGAAACAGGAGCTGCTGTTGCTTAATCTTGAGGTGACACATGGTTGGCTGCATGGGAAGTTAGCAACAAGACGCTAGTGGCACATGTTATTGCCACTTACATTTAAGAAACACAACAGTGTAGCTATTATATCTCATGATGACCCTACTTTGGTCTGAGCAAAACAGAGGTATATGCAAACAGAATCCGTTTGGCTCAGTTAAACATAACTACACTCTCAGAAAAAATGCAAAAATTGTACCTTTGTATAGGGGTGCATCAGCTTGTCATTGGGACAATACCCTTAAAAGGACATCTTTGCACCTTATTTACCCCTTAAAGCTTTGTAGTATTAAGGTACGTTTAGCTACTCTAAGGTAATAATATGCACCTTTTAGGGGTAAAAAAAAAAAAAAAAAAAAAAAAAAAAANAAAAAAAAAAAAAAAAAAAAGGTACAAAGATGTACTTTTAAGGGTATTACCCCAGTGACAATCTGATGTACCCCTAAAGGTAAAATTTTTTGAAAATTTTTCAGAGAGTATAAAGATTGAGTGGACTACTTTATGATATAGATACAGATTATTTTAATGTCTGAGATATGCCAAAGAGTTGTCTTTTTTTTTTTTTTTTTTTNTTTAAACTGAATTTAAATTATTCACTACTGTTGAAATGTTTGGGGTCAGTAAGATTTTTCAGTAAGGATGCGTAAAGTTGACAGTAAAGACATTTATAATGTTTATGTATAAGATTTCTATTTCAAATAAATGCTGTTCTTCTGAACATTCTATTCATCAAAGAATCCTGAATAAAACGTATCAAGATTTCCACAAATTATATTAAGCAGCACAACTGTTTTCAATGTTTCTTGAGCACCAAATCAGCATATTAGAATGATTTCTGAAGGATCATGTGACACTGAAGACTGGAGTAATGATGCAGAAAATTCAGCTTTGCATCACAGAAATAAATAACATTTTAAAATATATTAGACTATAAAATAGCAGTTTTTAATTGTAATAATCTTTCACAATATTACAGTTTTTACTGTACTTTTGATCAAATAAATGCAGACTTGGTGAGCATAAGAGACTTCGACCAAAAACATCTTACTGAACCCAAAAGTTTGAACCGTAGTAAAAGTAGTTTTATTTATTCTTGTAAACACAATTAAATGATCTCTAATGTTAACACTCCCTAAATCTGATGCTCAGTTTGAATGATTCAGTTAATTTGTCAGATATTATTGTCTTGGAGGAAGATTAACAAACTTTTATGTTTTTCTACCACACATAAAGTTGTTGAGCAAGTAACTGAACTGATAACAGAGCCTCATTCAGAGAAGCACAAGAAGGCTCCAAAGATGAGCTACAGTACATAAAATAACTCTACAATAAATTCCACAACCTCAACTTTCTAAAGCTTTACAGAAACCTGGGGGGATGTTTTGTCAAGCTCTGGAAGCAGAATGAAAACAGCTGTTCTAAAAAAACATCTGGATAAAAACTTCTTGTAGGTGAAGTACGAAGTTTCATAACATCACACACACCCAAACTCAAAATTCCATGTGTGTACACTGAGCACAGAGTCACGTTTTTAAACTAACTAACTCAGTGGTTCTCAACTCCAGTCCTCGGGACCCACTGCTCTGCACATTTTGTATGTCTCTCTTACCTGACACACTCAGTTCAGGTCATGGAGTCTCTCCTAACGAGCTGATGATCTGAATCAGGTGCGTTAAATAAGGGATACATACAAAATGTGCAGAGCAGTGGGTCCCGAGGACTGGAGTTGAGAAACACTGAACTAACTAACTGATAACAATCCATGATAACAGATGGAATCAGACAGAAACCTGTCACCTGTAAGAATGTCTTCCTGTGTGTTATCTCTAAATAAGTCATGTCAGAGAGGCCATTCTTTTCTGTCTTTTTCCTCTTACCTGGCTGCTGTTCCACCGCATTCTTCTACAAATATTCCTCACTTTGTTTTTGATCTTGGTTGAAATGTAATCCAACACACCAAAGCCGTGGTCAGTCCTGCACGACCCACTGACTTCTGGACTTTGCCCACTACTCTTTCACCGCAACACGAAAGGAGATTACTAGAGTACCTAATCTTGCCTAATTTGGTCTTCGTGCACTCCTAAGAAGTCATTCATCCAGTTGGGACCACTAGGGTGGCCAGAGCGCTAGACTACCCAATGGAAGGCAAGATTAGTGTCTCATGGGGGAGCTCATTCATACCACAGAACACACAGCTGCACAATGATAAGAGGGAATTTGGCAAGATTTAAGGGAGAGGGCATTTCTCATCTTAGCAAAGTATTTCCACAAACACCTACTCTATGTATCACAGTTATCATGAAAACCAAAAACGGTTTTCAACTAATAGACACTTTTCACATTTCTGGGGTTCTTTCTGGGGTTGTCATAGTTGGGTAAACTTCTTTAGTGGTGAACAGAAACTACAACAAATTAAATTTTTGCATTCCCATTTGAAACAATAGTAATCATGAATCATGTAACATGATTTACTAAGGTTTGCGGTAGTCAATTTAGTGGTATTTGCGGCATTATTTAGCGCCCAAAAAAGCACGTCTTAACCAATTTTGCACCTGACATTTACACATTCCCAGCAGATCACTCGCAGAACCTTCCACTTTCATCTGCGCTTTTATTAGATTGTGGCTGTTCAGTAAATCTGGCCCAAAGTAGTCTTATTAAATTTTTTTTAAATGGAAATATACAATATTGTGGCATTCTCTTGCACTCATGACAGGTATCGACAGATGACTCATAATAGTTAAAGGGATAGTTCACCCAAAAATGAAAAGTAATTTACTCACCCTCAAAGCCATCCTATGCACATATGGCTATCTTCTTTCAGTCAAACACAATCAGAGATATATTAAAAAAATATTCTGGCTCTTCCAAGCTTTATAATGGGAGTGAATAGTAACTGATATTTTTAAGCCAAAAAAAGCACATCCATCCATCATAAAAATAGTAATCCATACAGCTCTAGGGGGTTAATAAAGGCCTTCTGAAGTGTAGTGATGCATTTTTATAAGAAAAATATACATATTTATAATTTTATAGACTATAATCATTAACTTCTAATAACGTCCATCCACGCGTTCACGAGAGAGTCGAGTTCCAGTGTATGATGTAGGAGTAGTGTAAGCTTAGGCGAGAGTAGACGCCTCTCGCGGTTAAAAAAAAAATAGGGCTGGGCAATAAACTCAAGCTCCATCAACATTTCTCTTTAAAAAAACCCTCATTTTAGACTTCTATTTCGTGACCGGTGTTTTGTTTTGCTCTATCCTCTGCGTTTCCATGTTCGTCAATACGTCATGCGTTGGGTCAAAGTTTACTCTTCCGCCAGAATCGACTCGCTTATGGAAGAGTCATTCTAGTTCATAAAGTTAGAATTATGTATATTTTTCTTACACATCGCTTCGCTTCAGAAGGCCTTTATTAACACCTTGGAGCTGTATGGATTACTTTTATGATGGATGGATGTGCTTTTTTGGGCTTCAAATTATCAGTTAATATTCACTCCCATTATAAAGCTTGGAAGAGCCAGAATATTTTTTTATATAACTCCGATTGTGTTTGACTGAAAGAAGAAAGTCATATACACTTAGGATGGCTTGAGGGTGAGATTCTTCTGGATTATGATTATTGTTGGCTCTTTGACAAAGTGCTTTTCTTCACTTTGGATAAAAGCGCATGCTAAACGCATACATGTAAATGTAAAATACACTTCATCAAACCCAAATTAGGTTGAGCACACACAGGCTGATGGATATACCTACTTTAAGCACTTCAACAGGCACCTGCATGGGCGCCTGGAAGTGAGTTGGTGCACTGATGGCTGACGAGGGTGCAGGTGGGCCGGGCATGCGATGCTGCATGTAATGCATGGATGCTGCCTGTTGTTGCTGCCGCTCCCGCTGCTCCTCCTGCTGCATTTGGTCCCGCATGAGCTGCAGGCGCAGGCCGATGCGTGACGACATGTCTGGGGGACGCGGGGGGCGGGCTGCTGTCGCCGCGCAGTCCAGCCCGAAGAGTGGTGGGGTGTCTGCAAAGGAAATAGTTAGAGGAAGTGAATATGAAGTAAATGGATCAAAGCAATTATTTACTGTAACAGTAACTGTACTAAAAACAGTAAAAGTAACAACATTTAGTAATGTTACAAAATATTTCTATTTCAAATAAATGCTGTTCTTCTGAACTTTCTTGAGCAGCAAATCATCATATTAGAATGATTTATGAAGGATCATGTGACTGAAGACTGGAGTAGTGTAAAAATTCAGCCTTGACGTCACAGGAATACAATTGACCCTTCGCCGGGAGTTTGATTGACAAGCGATCTAACCAATCAGAACGCCGAATCCGCCATTTTGTCCGACAAAGCAGTCAGGAGTTAGAAGATTAACCTCGGTGGACTTAAACTTGAAAAATGGTGTGTATTGACGTCTTTCCGCGTTTGAAACAACATTCCTTCTCATGTTCATTCATGTTTATTTGATGCTATAAATGAACTAGTAGGAAGAGATAATCAGTTTACGAGCCTCTTGAGCTGAGGCGCTACAGCAATTTGTCACGACCATGGTCACGACACATTAAAGAGCCACAAAAAACGTTTTTTATTGTTTGCATTTCTTAAAAAAACTACACAGTTTGAAAGCTGGGACTTTGTTTAATATCTTAAGTAACCAGCTCTGTCTTGTCTGTCGACGTGTTGTCAGTGTCTTCTTTGCTCCGCGATGTACAGCGCCACGGCTTGTCGGACAAAGCAACAGTAACTAAGGGGGGCGGGTCTTTGAGAAGGGTCAATTACATTTTAAAATATGTATTTCACTCTGTTTTTTTAATGTATTTTTGATCAATTAAACATTACAAAAAAAAAAAAATCGTACTGACCCCACACTTTTGTTATCGCAAATAAAACCTGTCAGGGTCATCGGAGAGATCATATATATTATAAATAAGTTAATTTATAAATAATATTTTAAATATTTATAATTTTTGATCATCTTAAAACAGGTAGAAACAAGCTAACATGTTCAAAACTAACATCTTTAGATATATGTATTTGTATTTGTGTGTGTGTGAGTGTGCGTGTATATATAAACAATAAATCACTAGTTAAATAATAAAAAGCTGCCTATTTTTGTGGCTTTACATATTTATAAGGTTTAATCACAATATAAAGCCTTCAGTTTAAGGGGTTAGTTACCCAAAAATGAAGATAATGTAATTTATTACTCACCCTCATGTCGTTCTACACCAGTAAGGCCTTTGTTCATCTTCAGCTAATCAATCCTCTCTCAAGATCCATAAAGGTACTAAAAACATATTTAAAAAAGTTCATGCGATTTCAGTAGTTCTACATTAATATAATAAAGCAACGAGAATACTTTTTGTGGGCCAAAAAAAAAAAGACTTTTCAACAATATAGTGATGGGTGATTTCAAAACACTGCTTCGGAGCTTTACGAATCAAATCAGAGACTCGGATCTCCTATCAAACGGCTAAACTGCTGAAATCACGTGACTTTGGTGCTCTGAGTCACTGATTCGATTCGCAAAGCTCCGAAGCAGGGTTTTGAAATCACCCATCACTATATTGTTGAAAAGTCGTTAGTTTGTTTTTTTGGCGCACAAAAATATTCTTGTCGCTTTATAATATTAAGGTAGAACCACTGAACACACATGAACTGTTTTAAATATGTTTTTAGTACCTTTATGGATCTTGAGAGAAGAAAAATGTCATTGCTGTGAATGCAGGCCTCACTGAGCCATCGGATTTAATCAAAAATATCTTAATTTGTGTTCCGAAGATGAATGAAGGCCTTACGGGTGTAGAACGACATGAGGGTGAGTAATTAATGACATTATTTTCATTTTTGGGTGAACTAACCCTTTAAATGAAGAACAGACTAAAGTGTAGAACTCAAAGAGGAACCTAAAAGATAAATCATGTAACTTGGCATTTCCTAAAATATTTGTCGTAATATTTACTCCTAAAATATAATTCCTAAAATATTTCCTAAAAATAGTGGTGTATATAAAAAATTTAGAATTTTAAGTATCTATTTTTATACACACATTTCCCATTTAACCACCATATCATGCATTCATGATGTCATTTAGGTGCTTTAAAATTGCCTGTAAGAATATCAACAGCCTATGGCATTTCTTTGGAGCTGTGCTCCACCCTACAAGGAGACCAATGGCTTTTTATACAACTCAGAAGTAACGATGAGTATGATGGGGAAGTCATGTGAGGGTCAGGTGGTGTTTTTCTTTTCTTCTAAAGCTCATGTGAGTAGCCTTTTCAATTTGGAAATGTCTCCAAAACATCCTCACCCCATGTCTCGCACCCTACTACAAAGAAAGGTCCACACCCTGTTTCTTCTGCAGTCCTGGGGAGTCCCTAATCTAATGAGTTCCTCTTTTTGGGGTGCTACAGAAGACCAATATGCAAACAAGCATGACTTTGCTATTGCTGGAGTATATTGTGAGAAAGATACAAAAAGGAAGTGGCATTTAAGTGTTCTTATTGAGAATGATGGTAGGTGCCAGGTATGCAAACTATGTTAGATTAAACCATTTGAAGTCTGCCAGACACATCCTCAGTTGCTCCACATCACAAACTATACTGTACATAGCCACGGGGTGGAAAGGACAATCCAGAGGGACTCGGCCGCCTATGGAGAAAAGCTTATTGTACTAGAGGTACAATAAGCAAAGCAGCTCCTATTGAGATAGTACTGAAGCAGTATTTAGCCCACAGTGTACATTTCAGCGGTGGAGGGGGGCAAACACACTACAAGCTTTGTGGTTCACGCTGGTCAGTCGACACTTTCAGGCTCTGTCACCAGGGCAGTTGCCAGAGGTTGACTCAGTTCCAGGAGAGAAGAGCTTTGGGATGGGCTGTCTCGCAAACAGCTGGACTGATGTACAGAAGAACTGAAACCACGGGGGTAGTTCATTACCTGCTGGAATCTGATTTCAAAATTAGTCAGGCAAGATCAGATTTGAAGGTGGCACCAGAGCTATATTAGTTGTTTGAAGTTGAAAAAAAAAATCACTGTTGTGATACTTGTGGGAAGGTTTTATTATGTAGCAATGTGGTTGCAAAGATGTTCTGGGTAGTTTCTAGAGCAGCAGTGTGCAAACCTGCTCCTGGAGGGCCAATATCCTGAAGAATTTAGCTCCAAATTGCCTGTTGCAATTGTGCTGCATTTCACATACTATATAGTAGGTACTTCATTTGATTTGAAACTTATTATGTTCTATATTAGCATGAATATGTGTAGTATGAATAATATTCGAACGTACTACATCCGCCATGTTGTCATTGTCATGCGACAGACGCCGTCAATTGCGTCGCTTCACTTCCATTCACAAATCCTCTCCCGTGGCCTCATGGGATAGTAAAGTGTCCACTGAATGTGCACTTCAGAATCTCACTGGAAGAAGTAGGTCATCAAGGTACTTTTTGTCTACTGTGAATACTATGAATTTGGACATACAACTCAACTCATATACTGTTTTTCGCTTACGATATAGTATGGAAGTAGGAATATTTGGATGCAGCATAGTAATCCTGAAGACCTTAATTAGCTTGTTTAGGTGTGTTTAATTAGGATTGAAGCTAAACTGTGTGGGATTGGAAACCCATCTAGAGTGTCTGTGTGTTTGCTTGGGCTTTCTGGGCAGTTTCTAAAAATTCTATAAATTATTCTGGTTTCTAGACATGATATCTAAATATTTATTGACTATTGTTCGGCAAATTTTCACAGTCAAAATCAAGTCACCGACATTTCGTTAATGTAACCACACCTTAAATTTCGACAAATTTTTGTGGGCGAAATGCAGCCATTTCAACAGGAATCCACGCAATCTGGAATTTCGTACGAGGGTGAAATATTTCCACAATTTGCATCAGATTCATTTAATAATGTGAATTCTCTTTGTTGACCGACAGAAAGCTGCTTGGTTTGAAAGGGACTTCTGTCTGAGATGTACATCATACATCGCAACACTATTGAAAACAGACTTTTAACCCTATACAATTTCGCTAATGTGGTAAGAGTGTGGAAAATACTTTTCTCATTTTACCAAATGCAAGTCTGATTGCTTTGAAAAAATAATCTAAGCGATCTGCCATTGGTCTAGCTCAGGGATAGGCAATGTCGGTCCTGGAGAGCCACTGTTTTGCAGAGTTTAGCTCCAACCCTAATCAAACACATCTGAACAAGCTAATCAATGTCTTCAGGATTATTAAAGCTACAGGCAGGTGAGTTTTTTTTTTCCGGGTTGGAGCTAAACTTTGCAGGACAGACGTTGCCTACACCTGGTCTAGCTAATCCCATCAAGTTACACAGAGTCAGTGTTGTTGTGTCAGGCTGATCGGGATTCTCAAGAAATTTTTTGACAGTGCCACACTGCCACGGTATTTACACTTTTCAAAAGGGATGCACTGATATTTAAATTCTGACAGGTACTGATAAGCTGGTTGTTAAATAAACAAAACAAACAAAAAAACACTAAAAACTAAAATCGTTTTAAATGCTACAAGTGCATCACAATATAATGCACAGTATGAATAATAGATATTCATTTTGAGATCTGCCAAAGATTACATTTAACAGTCTTTATACATTATTATAACTGGAAAAAATAGGGGAAATGAGAATACACAATTAAAAATCAAATATTTACCAATACTTAGAAAATCTCTAATATCAGCCAATAACATATGGTACCACTACCAACATATTGTGCATCCCTACTTTTAAAGGGAATCAAGCTATCAATAGCTTACATATAGTCATCCCTACCTCTTAAATTAGAATAGGAGTATTTTGAAACATTGAAACATACTTAGGTTGCAAGTATGAGCAATAGCCTTGGCAAATGACTAAGTTGTAATTTATAATTGGTCAAATAACTGGTAAACATTTCTCAGCTCTTCCAATGAAAAAACCACCTGGTAGCTTGATGATTTCTCAGAAGTCCACCGAAGAGTCAGAGATGGGCGTTCTCTTATCATTGTTGTATCAACAAAACATTTCATGCTCAGCCCTGAACATAGTGAGTGACGTATATATTTTGGCATATACTGACGCTGTTCTGTGCGTATACACCACCTCCTCCTGTGACGTTGTTCTCCCACACCGCCCATCAGCGAATGCCAGGCATACACTGCCCCGATGGAGATGCATCCAAACAAAGCTAGCTATCAAAGTGCCCCATTGTCACAGTAGCCAGTGAATTCATGGCATCTCTACATCAAAGGATGAAGAAAAAATAGAACAGGCCACAAAGCTTATGCATATACACACAAACACACCTGCATGCTTATAAAGTCTCATAGCATTCAGTATATCACTATGCTTGTGTGCCACCTTTAACACTGCAAAGCTCAATAACGCTAAATATTATATATCTATTATATATTGCAGATTTGGATGCAAAAATGTATTTGCATGATGAAAAAGTTAATGCATGTCTTCCTTAATTAACAAAGACAGTGATAAATAAGAAAGGAAATGAGAGGGGGTAGAAAATCAGGAAATTACATGAGTCGCATTGCCTACTCAAACACCATGTGTCAGAGCACATGCACTAACCACCTGTCCTAAACGTAACTGTCCTAAACATAACAATTCTAAGAAACATGCAAATCTGAAAATGCCCTGTGTGAATACTAATGCAAATACAAGAATACTAATACACTGGATGGATCAAGGTTTGCCAACTAGCCCCTTGATCCATCCACGGATCCAAAAACATCTTCATGGATTACTGGCAATTCAAAAGTTTATTCGGATAAAGCTAAAACAATTAGCAGGTAATGAAACATATGGCTACTGTTTATTTCATCATAGCATGATAGACATTTCCAGGGAATGGGAATGCTAATGGACAGATTGCTTAGATCTTATAAACTTCCTAAACTTCATTATTTCCTAGAATGCATTTAGCATTAGCCAGAGTAGCTAGAAGTGATCACATTGTATCATTCTGAGCAAGTGTCTACAATATCAGATAAGAGCTCATTCACAGCTCTGTCATTTGTTGAGCAACTGCTGCTTGTGTGCAAATATGAATATAACACTTAGCAGTAGACAGTGGTCGTGGGGTTTTGGATACTGCAGTACCCTGCACAGGAATGGTAGGCAGGGGTCTGGTAAAGAACATGATTATGTTAGCTCTTCAGTTTCTGCCCACCCTTGATTTACCATCCACCCTCTCTAGCAAAGCACAGAGGCAAGCGGAACCAAAAATAACACCCACACTTTCTGTTCCTGTTTGCAGAGACACCCTGTTCCCTCAGGGTAACAGACTGCTGCTGTGTAAATACTAAGCCTCTGCAGCACACATTGAACTTTCCATGCTCTGGCCAACTTATCTGGCATGTTTTAAGGAATCACACTGGCATGTAGGATTAACACTCACCGGGATAATGCTAGGTGGGATGGGTAAGGGAAGTAGGAGGATGAACCTTTTGACAGTGTCTACACAGTACCCATTTCCTTCCTCTTTTTCCTCAAGATAATCAAGAGTGTCAGTTTTCCACAAAGCTGCTTTACTTTGAGTCTTGATTTTGAAAACAGCAGGTTGCAAACATTACAAGAAATTCAACTGGAGCAGATAACGACAAATGGCAGATATTAAAATACTTTGCTATTTAAATGCTATAAGCAAATGTAGGCATCACAATATTATAGTGTACAGTATAAAAAAAATGGACATTCATTTTAATATTGCTATTAAATTACTGTTTGAAAGTTGAACTTTTAAGTTAATTGTTACCGATATGATAAAAAAACAAACAACTTAAATACTCTATGTTAACAGATATAGTATCAATATATTGTGCATCATAACTATTATAATTTCTATACAATCATCACCAAGGTATTTATAACAATATGGAGCACTTTGATTGATAAACTGAATATCATCTAGAGTCCCATGATTTCAATAAAAAAACAAAAAAATCCCCTAATGATGCTTGTGTCATGTGCAGTGTGGTCATGCCTTTTGGGTTCCCAACAACACAGCGATTACCTCACTCTTAAACTCATGCAATCAAGTAAATAAACATCACTAAAACTTCTGCTTTTAAAGTCACTGATTCTGCTGTCCTCATTCCAAAACTAATCTGTTTAATTTCACTGTTGATTGACAATGAGAATGGAGAAAATGCTAATTCACTAAATATCAAAAGAGAACAAACATTTTAAGGTTTCCCTGCTTTCAGGTGAACAAGACACTTCCATGACCTCCCATACTTTTAACTCTTTCTTTGGCATTGATACATCGTCATTTATGAAACAACGCTTTCCTGCTACTGACAGAATTTTCCAGCAATCCATGTTTTTACTGTTATACAGTAGGGGCACAAAAACAAGCAAAGAAGCAGCAGAAAGAAGCATTATGCACATGTAAACTAACACGATCATCAAACATTAAACCACATATAAATCAAAACTGCCTAATGTTATTGAATGAAATGTCACACCCAGGAGAGGTACAGGACTGTGCAAGCTTTGGGGGTGTTGATGGACTCAATCTACTCGGTCTATATTTTGATCATTGTTCTGAACCTGATCCGGATGGAGGTAGTCTTTAACAAAAACACAATTTTTTCAGCTTTTTGTTCAAAATGTTGCTTTTTTTATGTTGCTTTTTTTTTTTGGGCAATGTTCTGCTGGGAGACCTTGGGTCCTGCCATCCATGTGGATGTTACTTTGGCACGTACCACCTACAGTACCTAAGCATTGTTGCAGACCATGTACACCCTTTCATGGAAACAGTATTTCCTGGTGGCTGTGGCCTCTTTCAGCAGGATAATGCGCCCTGCCACAAAGCAAACATGGTTGAGGAATGGTTTGAGGAGCACAACGAGTTTAAGGTGTTGACTCTAAATTCCCCAGATCTCAATCCGACCGAGCATCTGTGGGATGTGCTGAACAAACAAGTCCGATCCATGGAGGCCCCACCTCGCAACTTACAGGACTTAAAGGATCTGCTGCTAAAGATCTTGGTGCCAGATACCACAGCACACCTTCAGGGGTCTAGTGGAGTCCATGCCTCGACGGGTCAGGGCTGTTTTGTTTTGACCAACACAATATTAGGAAGGTGGTCATAATGTTATGCCTGATCGGTGTATATGATCAGATATTCATACAACAAAATATTCTGGGGGGCCATGAAAGTTTTGAGAAAATAATAAAAAATGCTGGCGCTGGGTGGTAACATTTAAAAAAAAAACACTGGCAGGGAAAGAGTTAGGTGGTCATATGCTGGATTAAACGGATTGCTGGATTTAGTCCAAGAGGCAAGATAACTTAATCCTGACACAGCTGTCACAATACATTGCATATGTTTTCTTACTACAACACAGCTGGTTTTTCCTGACAGTTTATATTTTAATTATATTTGATTATATGTAATTTTATTAATTTTAAAGCTGCAGTCCGTAACTTTTTTTTGGTTAAAAATTATCCAAAATCAAATTTTGAGCAAGTACATAACCAGCCAGTGTTCAAAACTATCTCCTTACCTTAGCTCGAGCAAAAGACTTCGGACTGCGGAGTGGCTACAGAAATTAAAATCTACAGGTAACGCTAATACACACTAAATACACAGTCACGCAGTGCTGATGTTGTTAACATTAACAATTTGAGAACAAAGTATAACAGTAATAATAATTTGCACGGTTTGGCATGATCCGAGCTAAGTGGCAGACATGTTACTTACTTGTTCAGATGACATTTTCCGGTGAAAATTTTATTTTGGTCATACTTCCAAGCCATAGAATCTGTGTTTCCAAAGCACAGTATCCACACCGATGTGGTGACTGACACCAAAGTCATGCTGATGCACAACGCACGTAACGATAATAATTCCACATATAACTGCAATTGCAGGTTTCAAACAGAAGTGGCGACAAAGTGGCAAATCTTACGGACTGCAGCTTTAAGTATATTTTTTATATATACATTTATTATGCTTTCTTATACTCTCCAAGGCTGCATTTATTTGATCAAAAATACAGTCAAAACTGTAATATTATGAAATATTATAACAAATTAAAAGTGATATTGTTTTTTTTTAGGATTCTTTGATGAATAGAAAGTTCAAAAGAATGAATTTGAAATATCTTTTTTGTAATTTTTTTTATCAATTTAATGCATCCTTGCTAAATAAAAGTATTAATTTCTTTAAATAAAAATTATATATACTTAATCTCAATAACGCCTGCTGTGAAGTTATATCTACTATTTAGGGGGAAAAAAAAGTGGAAATACAAAAATGAGGATGACACTCCTACATTCCTGAAATGTCACTGTTGTACACGTATTTCAAGATTCTTGATAACATCTAGAGCATTGTCAAGCTCGCTTATGTGCTAGTGTGTAGTCTAACTTGATTACCTAACTTGTCTAATGACTACAATGACCCATGGGTGACTTCTTTCAAAATGTTCAAAACATACACAAACAACATAACTGCCTCGTTTCTACTGTCTTTGCCATGCCAATTACTGTCTGACCTTTTGACTCTGAAGCTGTGGAAAATATATTTGTTTATTATTATCAGACAATGCTGCTATTGAGAAGTCTGTTTTAAAAAAGAATCATCTAATGTGGTAAATGCTGTGGTGTGCAGTCGGAACCACGTGCAAAGATTTTCATGGACTTGGGAAGGACCATAAATAGCTTCAAATTCTCTGTTAAACGAAGTAAGATTTAAAAACAATGTGAAATATGCTTTTTAACTTTTATATAAAGCCCTTTCATTTGGGTCATTTCATACTGAGGGGACACTTTATTTACTCAACCCGTGCCACTGATTACTCACTCGTTCAACAGGAAATCATAACCCAATACGACCTAATGCAACTTCCAACTTTGACGGCACTTACGGGAAAATATACAAACGACCCAATGGATTTTCCTAACGGACAGGCCCAGCTGCATTTGGACACACGCTGAATGCTGTATTCTCCACGGCTTTCTGTGCCTTTATTCATTTCTCTCTGTGAGAAATATCTGACAATTACCTCTTTGTGTAGAAAGTGCTGAAAGTGATCTGGGTGTCCTCCACGCGCTGCTCTCTACATGACTGGGTGCCTGCCTATGAGTGGGCTGAAAAACTGGAAAAGAAACACAGAGATGTGTATTAGTGGCCATCCTTTGCCTGGTGAGTAACATGAAGAGGTGCCCGGCTGTGGCTGGATGAATCGGAGTGATGAGAATGCTGCAGATAGCTGCGGCTGTGCTGTTTCTAGCGGTCAAAGCAACAAGGCAACAGGTGCATCGCAGATATATCTATTTATACGCACACTTAATATCTGGGTCAAACCATGAAACATCCAATTAAACTTTGTTCCAAACAATTAGAACTAAACTTGTACAGTGCATACATTCTTATAGACCTGACAACTCTGTAAAGTTATTCTGCACAATGAGGTGTAAAAATCAGAACGTTGAGTGTCCACGTTAAAGGTGATGATAAAGATATGATAATATAATCATTATATTCAGTGTGATCCAATGATCTTAGAGCACGTGCCTCCAGTACAGGAAATGGTTTTGGCCATAACGCTCTGCTTTTTAGGGAGAACAGCTGAAATGCTTTTATACTGCTAATATTTATTGTGAATTGTCTCTGTAAGAATAAATAAATAAAATAAAATAGGGATTACAGTTGAAAAGTAGCTCTTAAAAAATACTGCTAATATTCAAATGCTAATATTTATTGTGAATTGTCTTTGTAAAAATAAAATAAAATGGGGAGTTGGGGACTAGTTGAAATGTAGCTCTTAGCTTATACTGCTAATATGTATTCTAAATGGTCCAAACCCAATTATATTTATTATTTTCTTTATTCTTTTATGCTGTGTTTTTTAATGTTATAGCCCTATTGTATGAGTGCCTTGAAATAGCATTGAAACTACTATCGTTCTCCAAATTGCACCAATGGAGGCAACTCTCAGTCGTACTCTCAGCTCTGTTAAACACATTTTACTTTATTTAAACCTTTTACCTCAAAATCAGCGCAAAGAAAAAAGCCAAAAAGTCCACTTATTCCATCCAGACCTGCTCTTGAGTCACTGATTTATCTCACAATACTACGACAATCATAAATGACCTATAAACTGTTTTAAATAGCTCCACAAGTATATCTCAGTTAAGTGTAAGACTTCTAATATAAACACATTTCCCAGCCACTGAGATGACTTTCACTAAATATGTAATATTTAAGCCCGCTATGGGTCGTTGATATCAAATTATACACAAATCTCGGTAATGATTCACTCTCTGTACCTTATATGCACGTGGTAGACAGGCCGGTCAATGATTATCTTGTCCTATTCGTCACAGATACACAATCCTCATGTAAGTCCAAACCCGAGTGGCGTCCTAACAGAATACAGAGCCTTCATGTTGAAGCGTGGCTCTTATACTAGAGACTGTGTTGGCTGACAGCGCCGCCACTCGTGACCAATTGCCACAGAGAAAGAGAGAGGGAGAGCGATCAACAGTCACAGGGAAATCCTTAGTCATGAAGTCCACAACTTCTCTTCTTCTGTCTATTACCTCCTCCAGTTCCCCTAAATGACCCAAACCCTGTGAGCTTCTATGAGAGAGGAACAAGGGCACTTTATTGTCTCTCATCCCCTTTCCTCGAGTCCTCTTCCGTCTCCTCTGACTGTGCCGCTGAATGTAATGAGTCTGGATGAGTGTGGTGAATCACTGGTTAGGCTGGGTCAGCAAAACACTCATGTGGACATGTGTGTAAACACACTTCACACGACTACATATGGATAAATCTGGATTACTGTAAGCTATTAGGGAAGTTGCTGAATAAAAATTTCCTAACTGCTGCACGGTGTTGTGATCTTACCTTCACCGCAAGTTGAAGCATGCAGATACACACGAACGTCAGATGAATGTCTACTAATTAATTCGGCAGAGGTTTTAACCCAAAGCGTCTTGCATTCAAAGTGTTTTTATAACCAGGGTGTTGCTATAGCATCATGCTCTACCATTACATGATGATGCTCTGATAAGTCTCACATGATGATGATGGTTAGGCTTTCACATACAGTTCATTATTCATAATTCGTTTATTATGCTCACTAAGAAAAATACAATAAAAACAGTAATATTGAGAAATATTAATACAACTAAAAGTCTCCCTGTGGTGAAAATCAAGTTTTTAATGTTGTTTATATGTCTATGTGGTGTTTTTAATATGCTTTAAGACAAACCATGTGCAAATTCATAAGTCAACACCATTGCTGAGTATTTTCTATTTAAAACTGCAGTGAAAAAAAGTCAGTCTCAAACATGCGGTTAGAAATCAATGATGTTTCTGACGTCACAAACTACCTTGTAACCAATCATGTCAACGTTCTGGCAGGCTTTAACATATCATTAACCATGACCGCTCAGAATCAGGAGAGTCTCAAGAGGGTATATTTACTGTTGATATAAAAAAATCGGGTAGATTTGGCAATATAGTGGGTGTATGATGTATATAACGATGTTATGATGAACTATATGCCTTTCTCCACTGACATTAAGGTGTTCAAAGCGATTCTAAGGATACTGATTTTTAGAAGACAGCTGTCTGACTCACGAATGGGAACATGGTTTGTGTAACATTAGCAACACATTATTAGCTGTTTGTTAATATAGTCAAGCAAAAGGCTAATCATATTTATTACAGTTATGTGTCTGGCGTTGTAAAAAGCGATACCATTGTGCAGCATTTACCTCAGTAAGTTCACCGAGATGAGATCAAAGATGAGTTTTAGGGGATAAAATTATTGACTACAGGGGGACTTTAAAATAACATTTTCTATTTTAATATATTTTGTAATTTATTCCTATTATGGCAAAGCTTAATTTTTAAGATCCTTACTCCAGTCTTCAGTGTCACATGATATTTACATAAATTGAACAATTATTTTAAGTAAAGCAGTTTCTAAATTGCAGAAATCCCCATTCACATGTCTAAATTCAGTCAGTCCAATTGAGTCAAACCTCATGTCCGTTTCTTCTCTGCCCTGTCAGTCTTCTATGCTATTGATGCTGTAAACACAGGGTTCTACATCAGAACGCCGGCTCATTACCGGCCAGCTCCTGCGTCAGCATCACACGCACACGTTGTGGTGCTCACGTAAAAACTGTCAGGCAATACTGAGTCGGCGTTCCAGAAGCGCTGCACTGTGTTTAGACGACTAAGACTGACTGGGAAAAGAAGAAATTGTAGAGTTGTTATTTCGGTTTTGTTTTTGGGCACAAACAGTATTCTTGTCACTTCATAACATTAAGGTTGAACCACTGTAGTCACATGGAGTAATTTAATGATGTCTTTACTGCATTTCTGGGCCTTGAAATTGGTTATGACATTGCTGTGTATTGGGAGGTAAGAAGGATTTCATCAAAAGTATCTTAATTTGCGTTCCAAAGATGAACAAAGGTCTTACGGGTTTGGAATGACATGAGGGAGAGTAATTAAATAAAAAAATAATTTTTGGGTAAGCCCTTTAACCTCCTGACTACCAGGAAAAAAAAAAAAAAAAAAGTTTTGTGAACTTAGTGTTTTTTTTATGTCATTACATTGTTTAGAGCATAAGAAAAAAATGGAAAAATAAAATCTTTGAAAAATTATATTTTATTCATATTTTATGCTATGTCCTCTGTAGTGGACACCAATAAAATAAGACATGAATAGACATTAGGGATTAATTTTTAGGTTTCAGGATTTTTTTTATACCAAACTTTGTATAAAGATGATTCTCAAATATGATGAAAGATATAACAGAATGATTTGATTTGCCATTTTGCTTCATGCAATATGTGTGTAAAATGGCCAAATCCCCCCCCCCATTATATACAATGTATCTACACGCTGTATGTAATTTGCATTTTAATGTGTTCTTGGATCAACATGTAATGAAAAAAGAAGTGTAATAATGATAATATGATTATCATATTTCCATAAAGGTGTTAAATTTTATCACTAAATTAATGTCAGCCATTTTTAAAGACCAAGGAGAGGGAGTGAATGGTGAAATCTCCGAACATTTGGTATCTCTGAAAAGCCCAGAATGTGCTCTTTACAGGACATCTAAACTTAAAACGGTGACATGTAAGGTCTCAGAGAAATTTGCTAAAATATAATGTCCTCTACAGAGGACAAAACTCCATAACTGGTAGTCAGGAGGTTAAAACACTATCAAATTGGCTCTTTTCCAATTTTCATGCAATTAATTATTTGGAATACAAAAGAAGATTTTTTGAAGAAAACAAAGTTTTTTTCTACATACAATGAAAGTCAGTGGGGTTCAATGTTGTTTGGACCCCAACATTCTTCAAAGTATCTTCTTTTGTGTTCCGCAGAGGAAAGAGTCATACAGGTTTGCAATGACATGGGGACAAGTAAATATTATGGCAAAAATGTGAATCTTGAATGTCACTTTGAATAAAGAATTCTGCTGACTGCTACATTGCAAATGCTTTTATTTTTGTCTTTTAGGGGGTGAAAAGTCAAATGTAATGGAAGGTGAATTACTGGAAAGCAGAAAACATGATACAGTGAGAGATTTCCTAATATGCAAGATCAAGCCAAAGACATTAAGAAATGTTACATGAAACTGGTGCTTTCATAATAAAAATAACAGCTGTGACACTGTATCTCCCCCTAGTGGTCATAATAATAGAAAAAATATTATATAAGCTGTTTATATTATGTAAAATGTTCCATTAAGTGCCCTTGGTAAAGGCCAGATGTGCATTTTAAGGAATGACACCATGATTTGGGCCATCAACTTGCTAACGTGTGTAGTTCACATACAGAGGACTATCAGCCATTACCACTAAAGTAATGAATCACAATCAGACAAAACAAAGACTGATGGAAGGGTGCGTTAAGAGGAAGCGAGACGTTAGTTACAAGAAATGAGTATTGCATTATGCCTGAATAATTCCCACCTCTGCTTTAGATCATGTGCGCTTAAAAAATAGATTTCTGCATGTGGCTCTGTGACATTTAGAATGACATTAAAGGATCAAACTTTATTCTGACATAATAAAACTAATACTTAAAGGTCTCAAATTTTGTTACGAATATCTTTATTGCCAGTATACCAGTGGTTCTCTAATAGAACAAAATTGTCAATTGTACAAAAAAGGTCCTTAAAATGAAAAATTTAAATGTGCTAAATTTACTAAAAACTGCATATTTTTTTAATTCAGCAAGAATACATAAAACTGATCAAAAGTGACAGTAAAGACATGAATAACATAACAAAACATTTCTATTCCAAATAATTGCTGAGCTTATGAACGTTCTATCCATTAAAGAATCTATTATCAAGAAGCAATATCGAGAATCTATTATCATCAAAGAATCCATATTGATGAGATTACTTCAATCTGCCTGTAATTTCCAAAAAAAAAAAAAAAAAAACACACATTCTAAAACACTGCTGAACATACAAAACAAAGAACTGCTTTGTAATTGTATGTGTACATTACTTTCTATAAAGCCAAAACCAAAATAACAATGAGACAGCAGAATGTGTGTGGGCATTTATGGAAGTTTACAGATTCTGTTTTGACGTCAAACTAATGTGAAACTGCTCATCACAGCTCAGCAACAGGGCCGGACTTATGTTGGGGCGAGACTAGACCCAGCCCAATAGGGGGCCCCACCTTTACTAGTTCACCTTAGCCTCTGACTGCTAATCTCAAGGCAAAAATCAAGCTGCGTAAACTGGTAATCATTTTCACACAAAATACACACGTATTCAGTCGCATCTGCTCCTGTTTATTTGTGATCACATGGCTACTTTAAACAGCTCCATTAGGTCTTTTAGTCCAAACGAGTGCAGATTTGGAAAAATATTGATAAATTATATGTTCACATCACATTTCTTTAGAGAGAATGATAATTTGTATTAATATTATGCTAAATTATGTGATCTGAGAAGCTTTGTGCACTCTCTCCCATCTCATTATACTATACTCCTGTCACATAGGCAACTGGGGCTGAAAAATCAAAATTAACAAACATGTATGGTACCCCATTAATGAGCTCCTTATATATATATATATATATATAGTGGGTACGGAAAGTATTCAGACCCCCTTACATTTTTCACTCTTTGTTATATTGCAGCCATTTGCTAAAATAATTTAAGTTCATTTTTTTTCCTCATTAATGTACACACAGCACCCCATATTGACAGAAAAACACAGAATTGTTGACATTTTTGCAGATTTATTAAAAAAGAAAAACTGAAATATCACATGGTCCTAAGTATTCAGACCCTTTGCTCAGTATTTAGTAGAAGCACCCTTTTGATCTAATACAGCCATGAGTCTTTTTGGGAAAGATGCAACAAGTTTTTCACACCTGGATTTGGGGATCCTCTGCCATTCCTCCTTGCAGATCCTCTCCAGTTCTGTCAGGTTGGATGGTAAACGTTGGTGGACAGCCATTTTTAGGTCTCTCCAGAGATGCTCAATTGGGTTTAAGTCAGGGCTCTGGCTGGGCCATTCAAGAACAGTCACGGAGTTGTTGTGAAGCCACTCCTTCGTTATTTTAGCTGTGTGCTTAGGGTCATTGTCTTGTTGGAAGGTAAACCTTCGGCCCAGTCTGAGGTCCTGAGCACTCTGGAGAAGGTTTTCGTCCAGGATATCCCTGTACTTGGCCGCATTCATCTTTCCCTCGATTGCAACCAGTCGTCCTGTCCCTGCAGCTGAAAAACACCCCCACAGCATGATGCTGCCACCACCATGCTTCACTGTTGGGACTGTATTGGACAGGTGATGAGCAGTGCCTGGTTTTCTCCACACATACCGCTTAGAATTAAGGCCAAAAAGTTCTATCTTGGTCTCATCAGACCAGAGAATCTTATTTCTCACCATCTTGGAGTCCTTCAGGTGTTTTTTAGCAAACTCCATGCGGGCTTTCATGTGTCTTGCACTGAGGAGAGGCTTCCGTCGGGCCACTCTGCCATAAAGCCCCGACTGGTGGAGGGCTGCAGTGATGGTTGACTTTCTACAACTTTCTCCCATCTCCCGACTGCATCTCTGGAGCTCAGCCACAGTGATCTTTGGGTTCTTCTTTACCTCTCTCACCAAGGCTCTTCTCCCCCGATAGCTCAGTTTGGCCGGACGGCCAGCTCTAGGAAGGGTTCTGGTCGTCCCAAACGTCTTCCATTTAAGGATTATGGAGGCCACTATGCTCTTAGGAACCTTAAAGGTGGTACAGAGGTTCTTTTCGTCGACTGAGTTTTTGAAATGAGCGCATGCATAAGAACAACCCCCCTCCTTCACAGCTCTTTTCAAGGGAGCGCCTCCCAAAACTCGTGCACGAGTATTGGAACACGAGTATTTACCACCGGCATTCGCTGTGTTATTAAGCCGGGCACACATTTAACGACTAGCTAAAACATTCTAAGACTATGCTCAACATACAGCGATTGTTTCCTGCTCCTGAAGCAGATTTATATACTTTCACATGGAATTTGAACACCGACTGTAATCGCAGACCGAACGCAACTGGCTCTGACTGGACGCGTTTGAGCGCAATCAGTCATAAGTATCAATTTACATTCATAATCGGGCTTACAATCGTTAAGTGTGTGTGCGGCTTTAAGTCGCACTTAGTGGATTCATTATGTCGGACTCACCGCAGGTAACTCATAATCTGCAGTTGTTACTCCTGTCTCCTGACAAAAACATTGCATGCGGCGCCTGTGGAGTGTGGAAAGTTACTGGAGGGACCAGCCGCGCGTCTCTCACAAGGAACGTCATGGCAGTGATTGACAAGCCAGAGGGCCAATCCGCGCACGTCTCTCACAAGGAACGTAATGGCAGTGTTTCACAAGCCAGAGGACCAATCGTTTACGCGATGATCGCGTAAACGATTGGCTGATGTTTTTAAGGCCCTACCTTGTGCACAGATGATGTATATTAATAATATTCCTTTCAGTGCACCTAATAAATAGTCTTTTATCAGTTAGTAAAGACAGTTCCAAGTAATGTTGCAAAAATGTATAAAACAAAACATCCTCTTTAGCACCTTTAAGTGCAGCAGAAATTTTTTTGTAACCTTGGCCAGATCTGTGCCTTGCCACAATTCTGTCTCTGAGCTCTTCAGGCAGTTCCTTTGACCTCATGATTCTCATTTGCTCTGACATGCACTGTGAGCTGTAAGGTCTTATATAGACAGGTGTGTGGCTTTCCTAATCAAGTCCAATCAGTATAATCAAACACAGCTGGACTCAAATGAAGGTATAGAACCATCTCAAGGATGATCAGAAGAAATGGACAGCAACTGAGTTAAATATATGAGTGTCACAGCAAAGGGTCTGAATACTTAGGACCATGTGATATTTCAGTTTTTCTTTTTTAATAAATCTGCAAAAATTTCAACAATTATGTGTTTTTCTGTCAATATGGGGTGCTGTGTGTACATTAATGAGGAAAAAAAATGAACTTAAATGATTTTAGCAAATGGCTGCAATATAACAAAGAGTGAAAAATTTAAGGGGGTCTGAATACTTGCCGTACCCACTGTGTATATATATCTATATATATATACACACAGTTGGTACGGAAAGTATTCAGACCCCCTTAAATGTTTCACTCTTTGTTATATTGCAGCCATTTGCTGCATTATATGTGTGTATACTATATATATATATATATATATTATATATATATGTTGATGACATTTATTCTACACAACAGTTCAATAAACAAGTTATTGAGTAACTTTCATATTAGACACAATACAGTCTGTTTTTGCTCCTTCAAAGAAAAAAATTCCAAACAAAGCCACAGCAGAACAGCTGCATCGCCAAGTAACACAAGGTTTCGTTCCTGAATGAATCAGGGTATTTGAACAAATCAGTAGAGTAAATGATTCAATGACCCATTCATAAACATGCAGAATTTGGAATTACATACCATATAAAGATAAGCTAAAAACAGTAAGAGTAGTATTCTATTCTGCTGTTCTGAATCCGAATTCAGTCACAGTCATGTGCTCAGTGACTTGCTGCCACCTACTGGAAGTTTTAGATACATTTTGAAAAATATAATTTAATTTTTTTTCCCAATTATTTCATATTTCTACATTTAAAAAAATTTGATCTCATAATATTATTTATACAATTGTAATTGCAGTGTAAATGCATTCAAGCTGCATTAAAAAGTCTATGTAAATACATCTAAATATAAATGCGACTTTAAATGCAGCTTCTGCTACACCTCTGCAGTACAAAGATGACTTTTGTTGATACGGTGTTATATCAAGGTTTTGTATATACTGTACCTCCTGTATTATATTGTATTATAATTGCTATTTAATATTACCTCTAAACTTTGACTGGGCGTGGCATGTTGCATATTAACTGTTCTAGGAACCTCAAAGCATAGGCCTAGTTTACTTGTGCTACTCTATAATGATGTTGTTCTAGTTGGGGTCATTTGTAGAGGGCCCGAACTGTGACTCAAGCCCAGGGGCCCCTAGCTCCTGCCCTGCTCAGCAATGTCATCATGAACCTTTGATTATGATGAACTGAAACAAACAATTTATATTCAAATGCATTTAAGTATTCTAAATTTGATTCTTAACATTAAAAAAAAATAAATACACCCATCACCTTTAAGCTCTGCTGTATCTAAGATCCCGTTCTCGTGGGCTTCTGTGATCAGTTCAAAGCTCTGTTTTTTCTATGGCTTTGTTTGGAAGGTGCATGATGGGTAATAAAAGGCTGGACACCATGCATTTCCATTCAGGGGCTGTGACCTCTGCAGAGTACTCAAACCACTGGTGACCTTTCCTCTAAAAAGACCTTGCTGGGGTGCTTTTTATGATAAACACAGACAGAGTTACACAGATGCAAACTGTAGCAAAAGCGGTTTAAACGGCTTGTTGACGTTCAACATGCGAAACAAGACCATCCTTGTGCACACACACTGAGGCAGTTTAATAAACTAAATACAGACAACAATGTATTTATTTACAGTAGTATTTGCACCAGAAACAAATCTGCATTTCATTGGTCCGAACAGCTGCGGGCCTGTTGCAATGCTCCAGCTCCAGTGTAGGAGGCCATGTTTATGACCAAGGAACTGTTGTGTTCCTGACAATAGCCTATGGAAAGGAGGATATTTCTAGAGCCTGACTATGTCTAAACCAGCTGGTCTGGCATTTCTATTATTTTCCCTCAGTTTTTCTGATCAGGAGGGAACTAAAAACTTGTGCATTTTGCAATGACATTAAGATGTATGAGGGGGTCAGGTGGATCCCAAAGTTACATATTCACGGTCTGTTTGTGGAGTGTTTTTGTAATAATGTAGATGTTAGTTTAGCCACACTGTATAGTAAAAACAAGCTCATCTGAAAATCAGTTTAGACAATTTTCTTTTTGAATTCTTACAATATTTTACTTTACCCGAATGGTATGAAACTTGGTGAATTTGGTGGCACTTTCTATATGAACACACACACACATACACAAAAATCATGGACATGATTAGAAAAAGCTAAAGCCAAAATAGCAAGACTTTTGATATTCATTATCCAAAATGACTGCCATAGGAAACAAATGGGAAATAAGTAAAATACAAAAATACAGACAAATCAGCCATGATGAAGTAGTTTTGATAATGTCTGAATATATAAATATTATTGAAACTACATATAGTACATTCATTTAATAATACAAAAAAATATGCTTATTGTCTTCGGTCTGTTTCAGTCGTCAAGTGTGACATCTAAGTGAGGTGTACCAGAGGGTTAATTTGTTGGTGAGGGCTTAAACAAGAATGCTTGGAGTTTAGCCATCAGACTCTTTGGGAGATATGTTGAGAGATTAGGAGCGTTGGTAGCAGCAGAACACTGTTTGCGATTGTCAATGTTGCTTATTCTGCATTACAACGCAGGATCCACCTCCCCCACTAAAACCAGCAGCATTTACTAGACAGTATGGCAACTATGCCCGCCTTTGGCCTATCTGGCATGTGTGTGGAGAGAGAAAGGTTGAGAAAGAGAGACGGGATGCTTTGGGACCGTAGTCAGAGGGTAAAGAAAGCAACCATGTCCATGTTTAGCTGTGTGAGATTTACAGGCCAGGGTGATGCTGACATAAACATGTGCACGCTAGTGACAGACAATATGGGGATGAGAACAAACAAATACCATTTCATTTGTTATTATTACGCAATATGGTAAATCAGTGCCAATGGAGGACAACTGTACACAGACTAAACAGCACGAGATTTGGTCATCGTTATAGCTAATTCTGGTTAAAGGCCCAAACACAGTTTGATTTGTTTTATATAAATCAGATTGGAACTGGAGATTACCCAGCACTTCCTATTGTTGTACGCAATATGCATCAGTAAACGGGCCTTGCCAGTGGTTCTAAACCTTTTTGATTCCAAGTCCCCCCATTGTCAAATGGCCCCCTAAGATATTACTAGAACTACTGTCATGACAAAGCTGCTAATTTTCAAAATAAATAAAATTACAGAAACTGTCACTTTATTAAAATAAAATATATCCATATATAACTATTATTTAAATATATTTTTAATAAATAAAATATGGATTATTAAAACAATTATATTCAATAATATTCCAGGGGCCAGTTGCATAAACATAGCCATTAAGTTAAGATTGTGTCTCAAGAACTAGTCTGACCAACTAGCAGTTAGTTAATCAGTCTTGCTTTTCGGTATCAAATTAGACCAATCTATGTTTTTATGTAACTGACTTCAAGTTAAAACCAGTCTCAAAGAAAAAAATTAAATTAAATTAAATTAAAAATTACATATTAATTAAAATTAAGTGAATTAAAAGAGGGTGAATAATAAATATTTGTTTTAGCTGTTTTAACTTATTTTAATACTTGTTTTGTTTTATTTTAAAAATCATCAAGTGGGCCCTGGACCCCTGGTTAAGAACCACCATCATTCCACAATATTATAATATTGAAATTCACCTCAAAAGCTACTACAGAAGTAAATCTGGTAACTCTTTACAATAAGGTTCATTAGTTAACTACATTTGTTAAAATGAACTAATAATGAACTGCACTTATACAGCATTTAATAATCTTTGTTAATGTTAATTTCAACATTTACTAATACGTTATTAAAATCTTATAAACATTAGTTAATGCACTGTGAACTAGCATGAACAAACAATGAACAACTGTATTTTTATTAACTTTTATTAACGTTAACGAAGATTAGTAAATGCATTAACAAATGTATTGCTCATGGTTAGTTCATGTTAGTTAATACATTAACTAATGAACCTTATTGTAAAGTGTTACCGTAAATCTGCATCATGCACCTCCTTCAATGACCATTTTACCATCTTAAATTAAACCATGTACTGATACTGCTACAGATTTATCTGCTGTTTCTGCTCAGCTTTGCATACATGCCACCTACATTTCATCTGATGAAAGGGCTTTCTTTTTTTTTTTTTTTAGCAATAACTGTGTGTGTTTTTAGAGGGATAGGAGACTGACTGGAAAAAATGTAGAGCAACAACAACAAGAGATCATTGGTTTGTTGGGTAAAGACATTATAGAAACTTCAAAAACATTTGTATCACTGTTGCTCTTGTAACTGTCCCAGAGTCAGGGGTACAGGTATGGCGATGCACCTAAAACTGCAATAGAGGGGCAGGGTCGGGATCATCTGGCCCAGCATCATTCTCCACTCAGTACACGGAGTACACAACGTTACTGTTTCCATGCTCCCCAGTCCCCATGTACATTTTAATTACCTTTGATTTATATCTTGAATATTACAAGACTAACTACAAGACTCTCCAAGCAGTGTAACCATTGATCACATTATCTTCACTCCCTGCTAATGCATACAGTGAAGATGAGGCTGAAGTTAAACAGGATATTACGCTCCTGTATACATAAGAACAGGACAGCCTAGTCTGGTTTCAGGTTGGATTGCACGCCAACAGCTTCAAGTCATGAATTTGGCTGCTACACTTTGAGAATAGAGCTATTATGCAATTTGCAGATTAATTGTTGCAAATTACATAATAGATCAAATCAGGTGCTTTTGATGATTGTGTCCAATAGTTTGGTTTAGCATTTCAATTATAACATTAAAGCTAATGATAGATGTTTAAAACAGATAATTCACTTAAAAAATAACATTGTGTTGTTCCAAACTTGACTTTTTTTTCTGTCAAACACAAAAGATGTTTCAAGGAATGCTTCAACTTGTCCATTCAATGAAAGTCAAAGGGGTCCAAATCAACAGTGACTTTTTATTGTATGGACAAAAGAAACATTGAGACATTTTTTCAAAATATATTTTTTTGTGTTTGACAGAAGATTTATCCATGGGTACGTTTCCAGAAAGCTTTGTTAGCCAACTATGGTTGCAAGTTCCATTACCAACATAGCAATTTGGCATTTCCCAGAACCATAGCTCCAACGAATATTAGAAAACAGCATCACAAAATTACGTGGTTGGAACTACAGCTCTAGACTTGTGTTTAGAAGCATAGTTTCTTGTTAAATGACACGTGGCACAATAAGCAAGCTAACATTCAGTACATTCTATATCTTTCATTTTATTTAAATGTTGATATTTTAAGCTATATATTTTAGTGTGTCAACAATCAGCACCATTTTTAAAGAGTGTGCAAATGCGTAAAATGCACAAAGGGAACTCGGGAGTATGACATGAGGAAATCAAACATCAAATAAAGCAAAATGACATGGCACATAATGAGTACTTCACTGTTTTTGAAGATCTCAAATAGATTCAGCCGAAGTTATGACTCCTCCACCTGTGAAGACCATCATTAAGACAGTCCTATATTGAATCAATGTGGTTCAAATGACAGAGGTGCTATTGTGTTACTACAGTTTTTGGAAACAGTCATGACTAGTTGGTTAATTTCTCCAATGATGCATCGTACTATGGTAGTTAATATGAGAGTTACATTGTTGTACGATAAACTCACTTTAGGTTTAAGACCACTACTAAATAACTGCTTTCCAAACAGCCTATTTTTTATGGATCATTATAATTTTGAAGTGTCATGTATGGATCATTATAATTTTGAAGTGTCATGTTTTTCAAACTGGCCAAGAACAACTAGCTCATCCATTTTGGATCTTCAGTTTTGATACAAATTTCTGCCCACACAGAGTTCATTGCCAAGCCAAGAGACTTGCTATTGGTCGGGGCTGCAAATTCATCTGTCAAAGTTCGCAAAAACTTGAACCTAATCAGAGAAGGAACGTCACTCACCGGTGTAAAGTTCTCTCACCGGTGAATGACACATGATGTAATCCAATAACGTTGTCTCTGGTCGTCTCACTTCTGGTCTGTGTTTTGGAGGCGGCGTGGCTTTGGACGGTGATCTGGAGATTGTCCTCACTGCAGAACACGAGATCCGAGAGGCGGGGTTGGATCTAGATCCTCCCACTTTAAATATCCCTTAACCTACCCGTCTCCGCCCACTGGATCTCGTGTGCTCTGCAGTGAGTGGCTACTGGCGATTTGCAGGAAGGGTGGGACGTATGCTTTCAATGCTATAGCAGGCTTTCAAAGTTAGCATTTTCCCAGAACACCTACTGCACTTTTAAATGTTTTCCACATGACTAGTTATGCGAGCTAACAAAGTAAATAGGGTCCATTTTGATTCCATGCTTAATTTTAGGCTAAGATTCATCACAAAAGTCAAGAAACTGTGACCATGCCACGCTAAGCTGACCAAGACTGCAGATTTTTCATAACGACCAAAGAAATCTTTTACAATTCCTGAAAATGGTCTCAGACAGAAAAACCATGGCCAAAATCTGTGCACCGGGCTTTCGAAACCGAACAGAGAGCTGTATTGTCCATCGTACATTCTGCTTTCTCAGTCAGTAATGCCTCCGTCATTGAGAACAGCTGTTGCATTAAATGGCCCACTGCGCTCTCTCTCTTTCTCTCTCTCCACGCTCCATCAGCTTCAAGTATCGCCTCAGAGTAGCATTGTGAAAACAAGCAGAGAGGAACAAAATTTGGTTTCACATTTACAGGAAAGGGTTACATCTACAAAGCAGGCTTTTGGCGCATGATTTGGTGTAAGAGTTGGCTAAAAAAAGACATCTTGACCTTTTTCTAAAAAAAAGTAAAAGAAAAAAAAAAGTGCTGGCCTGAACATAGAGCTCTAGTTGTTCAACCAAATAATACTGAATTACAATTAAATCAAATGTTGATACTACAACTGTCGTTCAATTTCATTTTCCTTTTGACTGTTATACCACAGCCTATACATGAAAAAGGGAAGGAATTTAATACATTGTTCATTTGTGTACACCAACATATTGTTCCACTAAAGTACCTTCAGTAGCAGCTCATTTTAAGTCAAGACAACAGGGTCATGTCTAGAATTAACACAAGTGTAGTTTATGTTCAACTAAAATGCTTGACTCAAAGGCAGTGTAATGGAAACAAAGCAACAGCAAGCCAACCCAATTGCACAGTAACAAATGTGTTTACCGTTGTCCTCGCTTCTGGGTGTTTATGCGTCCACGGGTGTGTAAGAGAGGTGAGTGTTCTGGAGTTACCTTTCATCAGCCATACTGTCTTCCTCTCTATGTATATCTGATTCAAGTCACTCAATTGCATCAAAACAAACACATAACTGCCGCCTAATGCCCTGACTTTGTTTGGATGACACGCACCAGTCAAACGTGTCGCCGTGTGTGATGGACAAGGCAGTGGTGCCACACCTGCGACAGGACTGTGTGTTTATCTCTTACCATCAGAGAGGATAGATAAAGGCTCCAGCTTTCTGCTGCTCTCTGATATGACCTGCGGGTGAACTTGATTTTCTGGCATGTCAGAAAATTTCTCCTATGGATGATTCAGCTGAACTACAAGAAGCAGTGGAGGGAACGTTTGGACAGGCCCATTCAATTTAATGAGAAACACAAGAGCCAGAGGCAGAAATTTCCACTTGTGTGAAAGTCAACAAGATCAAGGGAAAACCAACTTACTGAACCTTACTATAGAGTAAAACGCAACTATAGAGTAAAATATGCACTCTACCTCAATTATATGTTTTTATATTTTCCTTAGTGATGATTTGTGTACTAGGGTGGCAGAAGGGAAAGACAATAATATACAAATAAGGGATTAACTTGATACTATCAGTTTCACTGAGGCAAAAACCTTCATACATTGTTCACTTTTTCGCTCGACTAAATCTGAATACTGGATTATACTGTAGCCATGTAATGTTTTTTTTTGGTATGTGGGTTATCTGATACTTGAATACACTAAACCAGTCATAAAACACCTAGCTTTTACAACTCTCAAACAGATCATTATAATGAAATTGTGGTATTAGTGACGGAATAATGTGACCGTTCACTGCACAGTGATTATGTCACCATACTGAAAGAAAGACCATTTACATGAACAAAAATATTCAGATTAATATTGGAATATATAATAAAATTATTTGCAACCAAACTTAATCAGAAAACCATGTGCATATAAACATGGTTAATGTGATATAGATCTGTATACACAGCCATACTGAAGTTGTCAAGGTCTCAGTTAGATTAGGAAGTATATTCAGATGCCTTGCTTATGCTGCCTATAAATAACTTGCGCGCTATATTTGTACATTATGTGTAAATAGCTTAAACTTTTATAGGGGACACATATGTGGGGGTTTGCGCTGCGCTGTTCGCGTTACATAAGACGTTGTTTATACATAATTTGGAGTTTATGCAGATTGGGTATCGGAGGATGGCTCTGCGCCAATAATATAAGCACATACAAGTAGCAATAACCGTACGTCACGTCAATACACAACAACCTCGTGAGCAGCATCGAAAATTTATATATTCCATAACAGAATTAAAGACGCCAGGGAGCATAGACTACTTAACTTAATCATTTCAAGCTTAACTACGTTTATTATTATACAGTCACTTCTCTCTCCAGCAAAATGACTTTCAGAAAACGAAAAGCATACGCACCAACTGCGGTTCTGTCTATTGGTATGACCGTAAAATATGTATGTAAACTGTCGCTATGGAATAAGCTGGAAATGAATGCAACTCAAGCAGAGGCAGACTTATTTAGACACAAGAGTGGAGCGCAATGGGCTGTATCACTTACCCGCTGAAGGTCAGAAAGTACAAAGTTGGGACGTAGTGTTTTTGGAAAGGAGCGGCAGTTGCGAGTCTTCAAGTCAGCCTTGTATCAGTTCCCTCTACATTCGTATGGAAGCGAAACTGCGAAAGAGCACCGTTTACAACTTCTCGATAATTTCAGCAGAACTCACTCCCCTGTGTGATGTGAGATTTGTTTTCTCACTGCGCTGTGATGTGACAGCGCTGTACACCAGTCACCTGTAGGCACTTGTGACAGTCGCAGCAACCACAACCACCAATCACAGCGGGTACAGTGCATTGTGGGGAATGTCGTTCTTTTCGGCCAATGTTAACGTATATAAATGTGTGTGTGTGTAATGTGTATTTATGTATATAAATAAATATACGCTAGAATTTATTTTTAAAAAAAAAAAAATAATAATGATCTGCTTGCCAGCTCACCAAAGGAGATGCTAAAGCTTTTAAAATGCTGTTCCGGAGGGCAAAACTAATTTTATACTAACAATTATATTCACTTTCTATGCACTTTTATGTGCAGTTACATTTTGCAATTTCATGCCAATAAACATCACATTCAAAATAATTATCCTAAAAGTAACTAGATTAGTATTAAATGTTGTTATGCTGTAATTATAAATTAAGTGATAATGCACCATCAGTCGGTTACTACTGCAAATACATTTTGCCAGAATGAAAAAAAAAGAAGCAGAGCTGACTATATTACCTCTTACTCATTACACTGGTTGGTCAATTACAGAATGCAGTTGTCAAGCATTTGTTTTGTGCACAACTGTTCTTTACTCCAGCAAGTATATAATCATACAGTATGTAATTTAGTGGTATTACAAAAAAAGAAAAAGAGTAACATTAATCAGAAAAACACCACTGCATTTGTATAAGTTCAGTTCAGTAATTGGGTTTAGAGGTTGTTTCAGCTTGGTCCACTGGGTGTCAGTATCAATCTCATTCTTTCCCCATGCAAGACAGAACCACAAAACAGATTACAGTTTATCTTATTTAATAGCCCAAAACATCAGTGCCTTCTGATGCAACTTTCCAGTCTAAAACAAAATGCTCCAAAGCTTAAAAGAAACAGAATTTACTCCACAAACTTCTGTATTTGATTAGAATAAAGGAAATAAAATTTTTTACTTTGGTTGTGTCTATAAATTTAATAACTTCCTCTTTATCACAAACAATATCATTCTTTTAACTAAGACACTTTAATATCTACAACACATAGAAACTCCCTCACCAATGCAGTCAATTAGAAGCACTTTTAACTAGTCAATCATGCACAGTAGCAAAGCTGAACTCATAATGGGCCCAAAGAAAGCACTGAATGAAACGCCAGCTTTCCGTCCCCAAATCTAACGCCAATCTAAAAGTTATTCAAAATGGGTTAACCTACACCTCTCCACAACTGACCAGCCTTGAGAGATTATTATTTTTTTTTTTAAACAGATTTTTTTGTCATAGATTTGAATGTTCATCCAGTTTACCGATTCACAAATTTGCAGAGACAGTGAGAAAAATCAACAGAGTTCAGGTGAATCTTGGGAATGCTATAGAAGAAAAACAAAAACAACTAGCTATTAAAATCACATGATTTAAGATTAGAATCCTACAGTAATGCAAATGTTATGATTACTTGATTCGGAATTTCTTAATCACTCTCAAAGGAAAGAAAACCATGTCATGTACTTCTGATGTTTGTTTTTTTTGCCATACACGAAAGGGAGGCAAGCACAGTCTGTTCAGAAAGTATGTTTGTGTACTTGGAATTTGATCATTGGAAGTGGAAGGAAAAAAATAAATAAAGTCAAACTTCCAGATTTTTTTTCAGTAGAAAAAAAGAAAAACATAGGTTGAAAATGACAGTATGGCATATCCCACATTGTTTTCATTTATGTCAAATTAAATATGGCAGCTACCTGAACTATTAAAGGCAATTTCCTCCTACAATGTCTTGAGACCTTGAGTTAGGATTCTGATCAATAGTGTCCATAAAAGCAGCACGATAAGTGCAGAGAACAGAAAAGTGACTGCCAAGCCAACTCAGGATTTTAAGATTGGTTGAAACAGGCCTGAATTGTCTTCTGCAATATTTTTGTAATTGAGGAGGTTGATGGAGTTCATCAGTCTAATTATATGAAGATGTGGGGTACTGAGGGTGCCACCAGTCCATGAGGCGCACGCTGTGGACAGGGTCCAGCACTACCTGCACCCCCTGCTCACCCCTAAGTTTCTTTCCTCGAATGACTGGCGAATCCTGGAACTCCAGGCGCACTCGGTGGTGCCTCATGTCTGTGCTCACATTAATGTTGAACTGTAAGACAAGAAGTGAATAATTCAGTAAAATCTTCAGCAAAAACGAAAGGTCGCAACTTTGCAGCTGGTCTACAATGCTAGGCATCATCATACATAACATTTACTCTCTAAAGAGAACACAATGCTGAAGGCTTTAGATTCAACGCTACAAATATCAAGTGACATCCAGCTTAAAAGGTTAGTTCACCCAAAAATGAAAATTCTGTCATTACTCACCCTCATGGCGTTCCACACCCGTAAGACCTTCATTAATCTTTGGAACTCAAATTAAGATATTTTTGTTGAGATCCGATGGCTCAGTGAGGCCTCCATAGCCAGCAATGACATTTCCTCTCTCAAGATCCATTAATGTACTAAAAACATATTTAAATCAGTTCATGCGAGTACTGTGGTTAAATATTAATATTATAAAGCGACGAAGCTTCGGAGCATTATGAATCAGCATGTCGAATCAGCGGTTCGGATCACCAAAGTCACGTGATTTCAGCAGTTTGGTGGTTTGACACGTGATCCGAATCATGATCCGATACACTGATTCATAACGCTCCGAAGCTTCCTGAAGCAGTGTTTGAAATCGGCCATCACTATATAAGTCGTTATTTCGTTTTTTTGGCGCACCAAAAATATTCTCGCCGCTTTATAATAATAATAATAATAATAATATTGAACCCCTGTACTCACATGAACTGATTTAAATATGTTTTTAGTACATTAATGGACCTAGAGAGAGGAAATGTCATTGCTGGCTATGTAGGCCTCACTGAGCCATTGGATTTAATCAAAAATATCTTAATTTCTGTTCCGAAGATTAACAAAAGTCTTACGGGTGTAGAATGCCATGAGGGTGAGTAATAAATGACATTATTTTCATTTTTGGGTGAACTAACCCTTTAATACATGAAGCGGATTACTAAAGGCTGGAATACACTATACAACTTTCAAAATCTGAACAGATTTTCAAACACTAGGGATCATACATTTGCCAACTTTGTAAATGGTTACAGAAAAACTGGGCATCATTCAATAAATGACTGAGGATCAGACACTAAAGCTGCTTTTTTACTACGTGGTACGACTCAGCATGACTCGGCTCGCTTTGCGTTTCCACTGCAGTTTAATACTGCCTCAAAGTGGGTGGGATTATAGACGATCATTATAGTTGCACCGCCACCTCATCTACTGACCAGGATACAGCCATTTATTTTTTCAAGTTGCGTGCGACAGTTGTTTAAAAAAAGTTGTGCGAACAAATGATACTGCAGTGGCTGTTGCTGACTGATTGGTATGGCTCGCTTGGAACCTCAACCAAGGTGGTACTAAAAAAGTTCCAGATACTAGGTACTGTACACAGTGGAAAATCCCCCAAAAGTGAGCCATGCAGTGCAGTGGGAAAGCGCCATAACAGACTTTCAAGTAATTCCGAACACAACAAACTTGTGCAGAAATGGTGTTCTCAGAGATGCAAAATAAATGAAAATCCCAGAGTCTGAATATGGCGGATGTAGAATGGCCGTATTTCAGGCCCCGTTTGCAGTAGTGCGTTTTCGTTTTAAAACGCATAACTTTTGCTATGGTTACGCCTGTCGTTTACACTACTCCGGCGATTTTGACCCTTGAAAATGGAGACTATCGAAAATGCTGCAGAGCCCGTTTTAGTTTGAAAATGCCAGAATTGTGTTTCAGTGTAAATAGACCAAAACTGAGACTTTTGAAAACGATGGCGTGGCTGCCCACATTCGCTCTGCGTATCCTCAAAGTCCCTCTAAGACAAGTCATTTCACTCGGCGGCCATCTTTGAAACGCCTCTCGGGCATCCTGGGCATCATGCAGCTCTTTGAATGGGGAAACATCAAATTCTCTAAAGCTGTTTGCCAAGCTTTCGATTAAATTTCATATTTGTAATCATAAATCAAATCTAACAACAACTGTCTCATAATTTTTTTTCTAAACGCTCGAATAATGACAAAAAAACTTTTTTTGGCTGGATCAAGCTAATGCGCATGCGCAGACGTAAATGCGCGTCTCCTGTGCCTCATTTCTGAGGCGCGCGTCTGGCTGTTTCTATAGAAACTGGTGATTCTAACGGCAGCTGCAGTGACGCGATGACTTTACCAGTCGGCGATTGGCTCTTCTTTAGAAGGCGGGACTTATTCCGCCATATTGCGCGTTTCACTTTCTCCCATTCAAAACAATACGAGTGACACGTCTTGTGTTATTCTATAGTCTTTGGTATCCTTGTCGACAGTGTAAACAATAACATGGAGACTGCACTGCAATCTTTGTTGTCATTTTTAGCAGCCACTGTGCAGTTAAACTGCATTTTTTTTAATACTGCAGCTGCCTACAGGTGTACGTGCATGAACAGTCATGTGACATGCGTTTTCGGTCATGTAGTGTAGATGGAGATCGTTTATGAAACGCTATGGAAACGCCAGTGTAGACAAGGACCGTTTTCATTTTAAAACGAAAATGCACACGTGTGTAAATGGGGCCTCACTCACACTACACACATCACATTCATAATAGGGCTGTGATCGTAATTGATTTTCTCAATTTAGATTTTGGATTCCAACGATTATGAAAACAAGACAATCGACATAAAACGATTATTGTGCCCCTGCCGCATTCCATCCAGTACACCATCCTTTCTATCAGAGCAGTGCGTTTTCGTTCCTTCCTAAGCCAAACTTAACATCCAAATCAGCCGAATAAGTGAGTGATGTAAAACACAGTGTACTGTTGCTAAACTGTGGGACGTGCTTGTTTTTAAACAGTGTTCTTAAATGCGCATTAAGCTGCGAAAGAGATACTGGTTCCCTAGGTGGTTTTCTGCGCACGCTCCTAGGCGGAACGCGTATCAGTATCCTCAAACACAGTCAGTTATGTCTTAAGTGAATGTAAACAGTTGAGAAAGAAAATGCATGTGTAACAGTATATTAGATCCGTGCAGCTCTTAAAGTGACAGCAGCCTAATAAATCTGCTGCAGTGCAGTCTGTCATTAATGTTAAACAACAAAAGAGATTAAATTACTCACTGCTCTTGAATGAATACATTTTGTAGTTGAAATAAGGATGTATTTAATGTATATGTAATGTATAACGTCTATATATAAATGTATACAGCAGTGTTATTTTACATTTGATTACTTTTTTCAGTTTCTGTTGTAGTCTATTATCTGAATACCACTGTTAGTATTATCTTCCCGAAAAACCTAAAGCACTGTTTATTTAATTTGTATTTCTGTTCTATTATATTTGTCGGTTTTGTTTGTAATTCATTTCTTTGTTCTCATTGTATTGCTGACTGTTAACTTGTTTTCTGTAACTGTTTTGAAGTATTGATGATTGTGAAATTTCACTAATATTACACATATCATGAAATAAGACTTTGATCATATCACCCACCAATAATCGCTTTAAATAGTCGTAATTTCGGTAAACGGCAACAAACTAAAATTTGCAGAATTGTGTCGACTCTTGCCCAGATTTTTGCCCTGGAGAAGTTGTTTAGTGTATTCCAGCCTTAATGAGCTGATGATTAGAGAACCAGAAGCAGGATATATGGCATCCTCCTGTAACTCAAATGTTAAAAATATATAATCATAAAACATTAAATGGATTATCTCATCACTCACCAAAGTTAACGTCATGCCCATCACAACAGAAGTAAAAATGAAATTGAGGGTAGTGACCCGCAGTAGATAACAGTCTGAGTCTGGATTAGTGTGAACATCTTTATATTGCTTGGGCAGCTGAAGACCCAAACTAAATCCATTTTTGCCCTTGGTTGGCTGAAAGTTAAAATACAATGGCATTAAAACAATGCAATCATCTCATATTTGCTTTTACGATAATGATGTTGTGGGCATACCAGTTTAACAAACTTGAAGTTGAATTCCCACATCGACTCTGACCTACTTCCAGACACTTTGTTGATCCAAAACAACAAACACTGAAAGAACAAGAAAGGCATCAACAGAAAAATCCTCACATTAAAAGGGTTTAAAAGAGAAAGTACATCTACACACCTTGGAATTGAGGAGTGTAGTAGGAGTAGATTCAGGAAGAGGAGGGCTTCTGGACACCCGCGAGCTAAAGGGCTCATATAAGTGAAAAAGCGAGCGAATCACACGGGCACGAAGACAATGCATCCTTGCGATAGAATCAGGCTGAAGGCGATCGGGGAGTTCTGCATCAAGATTATAGTGCCTGGGGAAAAGTAAAAAAAACATCAAGAGGGAATTTAGTCATGCATAAATGCCCTGGATGGGGAAAACAGAAATGTCTAATAGTGCACAACAGTGTCTGTACACATTTTCAGCAGGCTTAGTTCTGAAAGTATCTTTCCCATTCCTTTTTCTCATAGGGACTATAAAAGAAAGTCTTTGTGAAAGAGTTTTAAGACATGAACAAAACCAACCAGCTACGAGGTGAATCATAACATTACAAACTTTGATTTGAAGCAAAAAAACTTTTAGAAAAATGGGACAAAAAGGCAAAGGTACAAGACTGCGTACTTAGCTTTAATGAGGGAAAAAAAACAATCCCATGATGCACTGTGACTAACAAATTAAAAACTATGGAGAAATATAAAATTATTCATTTAAAGATTAACCTGACTGTTGCAATTTTACTAAATATGTTTAATACTATGTTTTTTGGCAGCCCACCTTTTGTAGAGTCGTGTCCAAAATGCAGCTGTGCATGTGGCAGTCCAAGCATTCTTGCAGATCAAAGAGAACCTGCAGACGTCTTCTGGCCGAATGTATGCAGCAAGCACAAGCCAAATATCGATGGGATACTCCTCTCCGGCAATGCTTTCACTGTTTTCTGATATTCATAATGACAGGGTTTACTTAAAATCTCAAGAAACACAAGAAAATGAATAATATCAGAATACATTAGAACAAGGATTCCCAAACTTTGTCAGCCAAACCCCTTTGACCTAAATAATGAATTGAAGTACCCCTCGAGATTAAGTTATATTTAAATTTAAAGGGTTAGTTCACCCAAAAAATTAAAATTCTGTCATCAATTACTCATCCTTGTGTTGTTCCACATCTTCGGAACACAAATAAAGACATTTTTAATGAAACCTGAAAGATTTTTATCCCTCTATTAAATGTCTATTCAGCCAAAGCTCTGACACTTCAAAACAATAATAAAGAGATTGTGAAAAATCCATATGAATCAAGCGGTTTAATAGATCTTCTGAAGAGACACAATCTCTATATATGATAAACAGATTTCATTTAGGCTTTTATTTTCATATAAACATTGGTCAGTGAACGTAGATGGTGCACTCAAATCTGTGACCCTGGACCACAAAACCATTCATAAGTCGCATGGGTATATTTGTAGCAATAGCCGACAATACATTGTATGGGTCAGAATGCTCAATTTTTCTTTTATGCCAAAAATCATTAGGATATTAAGTAAAGGTCGCATTCCATGAAGATATTTTGTAAATTTCCTACCGTAAATAAATAAAATTATTTTTGTAAGTAATATGCATTGCTAAGGACTTCATTTGAACAACTTTTTTTTTTTTTCTCAATATTTAGATTTTTTTGCACCCTCAGATTCCAGATTTTCAAACAGTTGTATCTCAACCAAATATTGTCCTATCCTAACAAACCATACATCAATGGACAACTTATTTATTCAGCTTTCAGATGAGATGTATACATCTCTATTTAAAAACGCTCAAACATGCTTTTTTAATGTGTTTCAAAGTTGAACAAAAGCCTTATGGTTTTAGAACAACATGAGAGTGAGTAATTCATGACAGAATTTTCATTTTTGGGTGAACCAACCATTTAACTTATTTGCAGTCCTCTGATGTCAGTAAATAAATCACATGACATGCAGGTAAAGAAATAAAATATATATATAAATTAATATTTTTTGGTGAGTGTTTTAGTAAATGAGTGTCTTTTAATTAACTCACAAAGCCCCCGCAGTTCCCTCTCTAACCCCAGTTTAGGAAACACTGCCTTGGAAACTCACTTGGCCAAACACCATGCAGTTACCTTTGCGTCTTTTATTTTTCTTTTTGCGGGACCCTTTGATTTCATCCCCTTCCTCTGAGTCCAGTTCGTCGCTGCTCTCATGGGCTGCGTTCCTTACACCGACTGCAGACGAGAGCACTTCCTGCACAGGACCCTGAGATGCCTCGAGTCCACAGAGTAATTTCACTGAAAAAGAATAAAGATCAGAGTGTTTTTTTTATCTTAGTGTCAAATGTCTTTATAGCAATTTATACTGATAATCTCAACATACTAGATAACAGCATCTTCTAAGCAGTCTGAACTAGAAGTGTTCAGTCCTGCTTTTGGACATTATCCGGCAGAGTTTAGTTTCAGTTTTAATCAAGCACACCTGAATCAGCTAATTAGGCTGATTAAAGATGTTTGTGGTCATTGTAAATTACAGGCAGGTGTATTAAGAGGAGAGATTAACTAAACTGAGGATCTATAGTCTAATCCAGAGGCCTCATTTATAAAGATTTATGTAAAATCTTCATAAATGTAAAGGTATGACAGTTTCTGAAATGTTTCTATGAACGGTTTGTAAAATGTCCAATTTTTTCCTATTCTCATTATCAAAGCCCATTTCCACTACATATGCAAAAAAATTCTCGCTTTGTAAATTTAAGGATGATCCAAGGCACTCGAATCGTATAGAAAAAAACTTTTTTAAAAAGCCTTTATTTCATCATGGCTAAATATTAAAGGATGACGAAGGCAACATAAGCCGCAATGCATAGGTGTGCAGACTGTATACTTGTCACCTGTTTTAATATTTAGCCATGATGAAATAAAGGCTTTTTTTTTAAAAAGTTTTTCTACACGATTTGAGTGCCTTGGACCATCCTTAATTTTACAAGTTGAAATATCCCTTGCACCCAAAGAGCACGGAGACAGAACTTATACCCCGTGCAGCACTTCTTTGGCATTTTTTTGCTTTGAAAAATCATCCCTTTGTCCAGAAATGCCATTCTGTATATTTCTTTGCAACCATTAAATAAGTATGTTCTATTTAGCATGAATGTGTAGCATCAATGAAATTTGGACATCTGTCATGTCTCTGTCATGTGACCAACAGCGGCAGTTGCGTTGCTTGCTGTCATTCACAAATCCTGTCCTGTCCATGGTATAGTAAAGTGTCCAGTGGATGTGCACTGTAGATCATCCGAGTACTCTTCACCTAGAGCTTTCTGAACTCTGAGATTTTACTCGTACTCGGCTCACATACTGTTTTTCGCCTATACAGATTAGAAATAAGCATATTCGGATGCAGGGCATGTGTTTGTAAATCATAATTATGATATAAAAAGTTGAAATTAAGACATAAGACAAATTCATGTGAGTAGTCATAATTATGACAAAATTCAGTCTTTCTAACTCAGTATGTCAAGATTTATCAAAGCATTATTTTTGGGCTTCCATGCATACTTAAAGTTGCCATAGATTTTTCTTCTTCTACTGTGATGTATATCTTAAGTGAAACGTCTTCTCAAACAAGAAAAAAAACATTCAAAATACTTAAATATTTGTATATATACAATATACTCAAATTTTGAAATTAACTTATATTATATTGTTTTCATATTTAATCAACATTTTTAAATGAATATTTAATTTGATTGTTTTTCGCAATGGTTCATGGGATTGTAGATCTTTCCCCTCACTAAAGCTGTTAAGTACACAGTCTTGTTCCTCTGTCTTTTTGTCAAATTTTTTGTAATATTGTGATTCGCCTCCTAGCTGATTGGCTAGTTTCATGGCTTAGAACTCTTTAACGAAGAAAAAAAAGTTCTATGAGAAAAATGAATGGGGGAAAAAATACTTCCGTAAACCAACGCCGCTGAATAAGTGGGCTGTGATCTCATGTTGACAGTTTGTCCCGCCATGATTACCATCATTTCATGGAGTCTTTAGTATTTCTGAATTTACCTTCTTTTTCAATTGCATTAACAACAGCCTTTTTAACTCGTCCGGACTTCACGATGGCTGGATCGGCGTTGGCATAGTCAGCCACAGTTACTGTGAGAAAAGATGAAGGAACACGGGATATTAAGTTGACATAAAACTGGACTTTGGCTATTATACGCAACACACATCATAACATCAGCCCGCCTCGCTCTATTATTACCTGACTCCGAGCAAACATCCTCGGCTTTAAATTTCAGCCGTTTTCGGTTCCCTTTCTTGGGCATGACGAGAGCGGGGGTCTGTGGCCGTTTATCGAGGCTGTGTGCCCTGCCATCTTTCCAGCAGAGGTAACGAAAAACCGATAAAAATGAGGGTGAAATTAAAGAAAGCTCCTCCAGGATCTTCAGCCATTATGGAACTGACGCTTAAGTTCGCGTACATTCTCGCGAGATCTCAGATGGCAAACGACTTACCAGACTGGACGCTAATTGGACGCAGAAATCATATGTGAGATGATCCGTCCAATCAGACGGTGTATATTCATAACCCCAGGCTTCAGAAAAAAAGTACTTTTAAAACGGCAAACCATGACGTCATCTCAGCTGTTTCTTTTCTTCTTTTTTTTTTATTATTGAAAGTACTTGAAGTAGGCTACTAATAACTGGAGAATCAATAAACATTAAAAAGACCACTGAACCTCGAGAAAAGTCATTTTTAGCAGGGAATCCTTTTAGATTGTGCATTTCTAATAAGATGAGATTCTTATCTAACATTATAGGCTGTTGTAAACACATTTGATCAAGATCGTGTTGTTGAAAACTGTTTTACATAGAACCAGAAACAATATTTTCTTTGTATTTATCCATTTTTCTCTTCTTTCATTTTAACTTTATTTAATCTAAACCACGTTTTAAAACTTTTGGTTAAAATATGGTGCCAGTAATATTATTAAAACAATGCACAAAAAAAATAATAAAATACTGAATAACATTTGCTAACGTAATGTAATACATATGACATTTGCTTCAAAAAATGCAGGCAAAAATTCCTTTTTAGGACTTTTGAAATATATTGGTCTTTCATTTCTATGAACCTGCCTGCCACCAGAGGGCGCTGCGCGTGACAACATTTCTCACACTGGCGTCTCGTGCATGACAGTCATGTAGTCGCGTGGTGCTGATGTGAGGAACTCCGATTTTACGCTGTTTGCACGAGCTTTACAGAGCCACGCCGGGTGGATATGATTTTCGCCGACGACGTGGGAGACGTTTAACCTTTACGTCCACCAAGGCGTCGGCGTATTCATATTTTAAAACATGCGCGAATGTTTGTGGAGATAGCGGAATCGCTGTGTTGCAAGCGGGAATGAGCTCGTAGAGGGAGGAGCGCTTCGCTCGGCTCTCCGTGAAGGGAGATGATGGTGGCAGAGGGATCTGGAGGATGCGGCAGACGCGAATTTCGCCGTTTTCTGAAAGGTTAATGGCAACTGGTGGATGTTAAAGCGAAAGGTGCCGAGGTTCAAGCAAGCTGAAATCGGAATATGCATGTGGCGAGCACTGTGATGAGCGTGCATCGAAATGCATTGAGTTCCAAGTAAAACTAGGTGGATAATGTCAGAGCGGAAAAGGCCGACAGTCATGGACCAGAGAGGTCAAGGTGTGTGAAGAATCTAGACAGGGATGCAATTAGGAAAATTAGAGGATGCATTTTAAAATACATGGACATGTTTAATGTGCATTTTAATGGCACTAAATATTAATAGTGCACCTCAATCCTGAATAATATTAAAAAAAAATCAAAGCAATTTCTAATTTGATTTAGACTTCATAGTACACCGAGCAATATGATGTGCGAAGTGATGCCAACCATAAATGAGGGGGACTCGGTGAGTTCCCAGAGAAGCTCTCAGAACGGCACGGATGCCGAGTCTAATTTTGAACAGCTGATGGTGAATATGTTAGATGAGAGAGATAAGCTGCTGGAGTCTTTACGGGAGACACAGGAGACTCTCATCCAGTCGCAGACCAAACTCCAGGATGTGCTTCACGAGAGAGATGTGCTTCAGAGACAGCTCAACTCCGCGTTACCGCAGGTAAACACACTTTTTTTTTTATTAGACATAAAGGACATACAACACAGGTACACATGAAGTTGCTTAATAATTTACTATGTTTACGCTAAAATGCCTGTTTTTTTTTTTACTGTAAAACCATAATAAATTAACTATGAAATCTTCGAACAGTGTTAGAAGCTAATTTTAACATCTATTTTTATGTTCCCAAGTTGACAATAACTGTAACTATGGTATTTTGAAAGAAACTCTGGTTACCATGTATACTAGTCCAGTGAGTTCACAATATTTTTTTTCAGCCCACTGATGTGTTTAAAGACCCCANGCTAAAATGCCTGTTTTTTTTTTACTGTAAAACCATAATAAATTAACTATGAAATCTTCGAACAGTGTTAGAAGCTAATTTTAACATCTATTTTTATGTTCCCAAGTTGACAATAACTGTAACTATGGTATTTTGAAAGAAACTCTGGTTACCATGTATACTAGTCCAGTGAGTTCACAATATTTTTTTTCAGCCCACTGATGTGTTTAAAGACCCCATGCAATGGCTTGATGAGTGTTTTCGTTGTTATGTTGACATATTTCCTGTTGAAACAGGAAGTTGGTGCAGTATATGCGCGCTAGTTCTATTTTGTTTAGCTACCCAATAGAGTGCAACAGTGCCCGGCCCGCCCGCTCTTTAAATGGCCTTGGTTCAGGAAGTATTTTTCCCATAGGGATTTTTAAGACATTAATTTTTCCCGTGAATGTCTAAGACTTATCTAAGACTTGTTTAAGCCATGGAGCAAATACGAGGTGAATCACGACATTACAAACTTTGATTTGAAGAGTAAAAGGCATAGTACCGTATGCATATTCGTCTTTATTCACAGTGCTTCATGGGTGCTAAAGAGTTCTTTTGGCATGATTTCTTTGCAGAATCATGGGTAATGTAGTTTTTTTGCCAGAAATTTCTGTTGTTCAGCATGATTATTTAAAAAAAAGAAAAGAAATAAAAAGTTGATATAATGCAGCATGATGGCTTCAACAAAAGAATATCGATATAACAACTTCCATGTACAAAAAGTTGCAAAAAAGTGTGAGATTTCTCAATGTACCTAAATGGATATTGCAATGAGAAACTGAAGGTTTAAAAGTTTCCTCATTGTTTATGACTTAAGTGACCATTAATATGTTATCATGGAGGAAATGTCTTGCAAATGGGTAGTTATGAACCAATTGTCCTCAGAAGAAATGTTCCCAGACGATTTGTTTTGGCAAAAGAGCTAAAACTGATCTAATATTCATTTTGTGTGTGTTCTGTTTAGTAGCTTCTCGGACCCACACAATTATAGGGTATGCATTGTAGAACTGCTGGTGGCAGGTAAACACTTGTTTTCACAAAGGTGCATCATTTACTGGAATATCTGTGTCCCAGAAATGTCAGCGGTGGTGATTGTGCTTGCATCCCAGTCAAATAATGGCAACAAGTTTACAATTGAAAGAAAATCCTACCTACGTTTTTGCATATCAAAAGCATTTACTTTTTTCCCCTATATATATAGTGAGGTGTATAAGGGTGGTAGGTTAGGCTTCATATCACGTAATGTAGCAACTTGCAAGGAGCAGAGATGAAGAGGATACCTTCTAGTGTATCTCCTCTGTATCACATTGCTCTTTTTGGTCATTCGCCAAGGACACAAGTGTTATTTATCGATTCATCTAAGTATCCCGTCCCCATCCTTCCCTTGTCTCCCTCCCTCTAATTTTGTCTCCCACACAAGTGATGCAAAAGCAGCTTACTTCTCAGTTTACGTCACCCTGCTCATCCAGACTGCTAATAGGTGGGATATTATAAATCAAGAACTCTCTTCCTGTGGGAGGATTTTAAGACTGTTACTTGCAAACTAGTTTTAAAGGGAGGTGACTGAACCTTGGAAACAGAGACCAGGACCAGCTTTTGTACTTGAGAGATGCATCACCATTCTGTCTCTAGAGGAAAATTGGACTTTCTGGCTTGCTGCTTGCTTGTCTAGGACTGTTCAAAGGAAAATGCCTCCTTTCATGTGATGCTCTGGGGCATGTGAGACTGTTGCTACAAGGCCATTTAATCTAGTTTACAGACAACCTTTACATTTAAACCCCCTGATTTAACTTATTTCCTGCATAGTCTTATCCTCAAATGGCATGCAACCTCTGACTGTTAGCACTTTCTTGAACTGGCAAGCTCTAATTTTATTCGCTGTCCTTATGCAATCTCTGGGGCATGCATGTATTTTTTATCTGTCCATCTGGAAACAAAGTCTTGTTTATAAGGTATTGAGATGGTGCATGCAGTGAATGCTTTTGAGGATGAAAAGTTTGAGAGGTTAGTAGCATCATTGAGGCACATGTAATCTAGATAACCAGACTTACACTACAGAAGTGTGGGGCCAATAAAATAAAAAAAATAAAAAATTCAGAAAGGATGCACAAAACGGACAATAAAGAAGACATTTGTAATGTAAAAAAAAAAAGAAAAAAGATTTTTTATTTTTATTTTAAATAAATGTTCTTTAAAAAAGTATCATGGATTTTATAAAAATATTAAGTAGCACAACTGTTTTGAACTTTGATGCTAATAATAAATGTTTTCTTGAGCACCGAATCAGCATATTAGAATGATTTCTTAAAGGATCATGTGACACTGAAGACTGGAGTAATGATGCTGAAAATTCAGCTTTGCATCACAGGAATAAATTACATTTTAAGAGAAATAGTTCTTTTCAATTGTAATAATTCACAGTATTACTGTTTTAACTCTATTTTTGCACCAATGCAGCATTTGGTGAACATAAGAAATTTTTCAAACATATTAAACAATCTTACAGACCCCAAACTTTTGAAATGTAGATGTTATTAGAGACAGAAATTCTGATCACAAAATTTCACTATTTAAAAAAAATAAAATTTAATTTATTAATAATTTTTTTTATTTTTTTAAATTTCAAACTGGTGTGTTATTGTGGTTTAAGTCAGTTCTTGACTGTAAAATCAGTTCACATACATGGCCATATGTAAAATAATTGCTGATTGATTTCATGTAATAATAATAATGATAAAATATCATTTCTGCCAATTCAATCTCTTTATGATTCAGTGAATAACTCCCTATATGCATTGTGTTAGGCTGCTGTAGGTGCAGTAGACTGTTTCATTGATAGTCGTTTAGTGCACACCACCTTTCTTTCTGTCCATAGTGTATAAAGCTAATTATACCTTGCCATGGTTGATCACTTCTGTTTTGGTGGTCTGTAATTGCTGTTAGGCAGCTAGTACGAGTAGGTTTCCAAACACAAAGCTGGGTTTTTAATTCTTTAGTAATGTCTACGTCTTGGAAATTCATTGGCATTGTGTTATTGATTGAGTATATTGTAAATGCAGAGCATGAAGACAGTACTGAGGACGGTGATGATACACGAACAGTATACAGACTTGATTCTGCAGAGTCATCTTAAAGACAACTGCGAAGACAGCTGACAGAAATATGTGTCCTGTGCACTCATGGGGTTTACCACAGTGCAAAGTTAGCATCCTCCTTCTCACTCTTGAATTTTAGTCTATCAGGGATGTTGGCTTGTCAGCAGCGCTGTCAATCAAACATGTTTGTCCATTCAGGGAGACTGGAGTGGGGATGAGGGCTGGTGAACTGGCTGAATGCCATGCACTGAGTGAGGAGAAATGCCAGGCTGTCTCTCTCTGCTGTGGAGAGGAGCTCTGTAGCCTGTTTATCTGTGTGATGTTTAGAGGAACTGGCATGTGGAGATGGTTCCTGAGTTGAGCAGTTAAATCCTGAGTCATCTGCTCACTCATGTAGAATGGAGGTCAAGTGTGTGATTGTTTAATATGTCCACCAAGCAGTTGTTCCAAGAAGGCCTTGAATAATAAGCTGTACTAAATAGCAAAAGGGATCCGTGTGATCACCCTAGCACTGTGTGTGATCTGTGGCGGGGTGGATTCTGCAGCAGTGTGTATGTCTGAGACCTGAGAATACACTATCAAGTTCTGCCTGAGAGAGTTGAGATGTTTCTGCTTTTTTGTGCTTGTGTATCTGATGAATACTGCCTTTTGATGTCTTTTCCCATTTTAAGCTAGATTAAAATCTATTTCTTATTAAATGGGTGGCAGTCTTTTTTTTCTCAGCTTTTTGATGAAATTCGATGTTTAATGGCTTCAAAGGATGACTGTATTCAATCAGAGGATCCAACATTTCAACCAAACACAGCCAATGTAACCAAGCAGATTCAAAATGTTTAATCAAGAAGAAAAATAAAAGTAAAAATTATGCATTTGTTCAAATTTTTTTTTCCAAATGAAAATACAAGGAATATATATTTTTACAATTTATTTTTCAGTCTGAAGTGAAATTAAGAATTCTAATTTATTAATAAATTATATTAATAAATGAGTCATATATCTTTCATCAAAAAATATCTTAATTTGTGTTCCAAAGATGATAAAGGTCCTACAGGTGTGGAATGACATGAGGGTGAGTAATTAATGACAAATTTCATTTTTGGGTGAATTAACCCTTTAAACTAGTGTTGTCAAAAGTAATTTTCCCCAGTATTTCCCCCTAGCATTTTGAGCGCTGTTGAGCCGATTCATAAACGCCTCTGATTGGACATCTTTGACGCTCTTCACTGAGCGCTTACACAGATACACATGGGAGCGTTTGAAAGTAGGCATCTAATGTATCCACTGATATATTAGCCTGCTTTCAAACTCTCCGGTGTGTATCCGTGTAAGCGCTCAGTAAAGAGCGTCAAAGATGTCTATTTATAACATGTTTTTTAAGCGTTGATCATTGTAGCCAATCACAGACATATCTGTTGAGCGTGTGAACACAATGGCCAATCAGAGGTGTTTATGAATCCGCTCAACAGCGCTCAAAATGCTAGGGGGAAATGCTGGTATCGTCACATTTTTAGTACTGACTTGGTACCTACTTTAAGCTGAAAGAACAAAATGTAATACACACTACTGTTCAAAAGTTAGGGGTCAGTAAGTTGTTAAAAAATTTATATTACTTTATATTTCAATCTAATGGCATAGTATTTGGGAAACCTAATGGCCAAATAAAAAATATATATCTTTAGCAAAATCTCAGCTTACATATTTCGATATTGCCTAGTGTTAGTTTTCACTCAAATGTTTGATGGATGTATTATACAGTATCTTAATCCTTACAATCATTACTGCTTTTAGGATTTTACTATAACTGACCCCAGAACAGCTCCCATCCTATTAACCCCTGAAATAAAGTTTGCTGTGCTTCAGTGACAACACAACTGCTCTTCGTCTCCCGTCATTGAGCGACTCAGCATTCCCCAGCTCTCAGTGATAGATGAGCCTGATCAATAGATGCTATTTTCTCATCACTGCCTCATTGGAGGATGTCTCAGTTTTGCGGAGTCTCTGAAAATTTACACTCTACTCTCAGGGAACAGTGCGACCCAGCAGACAGTTTAATTTTAGGCAGCCGAGCCAATATTATAAAGCTAACATGATGCAGAAAATGCCATTGCTGTTTCTTTAATCCGTATACTGATAATTATATTTCATCAAATCGAAACAAATTCAGTTTACGTTTGTTTATAATATGTGATAGAAACAGTACTGGCTTTTGTTTAAAGGATCTTCACACCATTGCAGACTGGTACCATGCCAGCACAGGTGTAAAAACAGCATCACATGGCTTTTGGCAGCTGCCGTAATCTCCAGCATGACACCTCCGAGCTGCCGGACCCTCCCTCAGCAGCTGCGGGCGATTTGTTGATTTAACCTCACACATGCATACATTTTACTCTGTTTCATTGTTTTGGACAAAGCAGCACTCTTTAATTTTATATTATGTACATTTACTGATATTTCAGATCTCTGTCAAATATATATAAATCAGTTTTTTTAATGTATTCTTGTATTTTTTCATATGGTTTGGTTATGTTTTTCTTTTTAAAGTGGACCACCCTGACATTAGAGTATCTCAGGCATTTTAGCAGTGGGTTTTTTTTTGGTCAGCAGCTGGTTCATGGTTTCTATTGCAGCTGATTGAAAGGAAAAGAAATTTGGATCCGCCCCTTCACATCATTTTTGTTCTGCTGCAAAATCGCACAGACTTTTTTTTTTGCATGTAATTAAATTAAAATGAAGCACCCCGAAGCGTGTGGCCGGCTTATGTCTGAAGTCATTTGTGCACTCGAGCTTGTAGCGCACAGCTGACTGTACAGAAGTGCCGGAGAAAAGGACGATATTCTCACATGATCTCTGACAACACTTTCCCATCAAGGTCTTTTACCCAGACAGCTTTACAAGTAGCAATTAAGTTAGAAGAATCATGCTACTATGTTTCTAAACAAAATAACTTGTGTCAGGCTGCTTTTATCAAGTCTGTCTCTATGTAAAGATGTTATTTGTGGACCAAACACAATAACGATTGTTTCAGGCAGATCGGAAGGAAGGGGCTGTTATTTATCCAAGATGCCTTTTCTTTGTCATGTTAGAGTATAAAAGTCATCTTTTGCTATCTATACTTTAATGTTAACATCAGCTGTAAGAGAAGACAAGAGCCCTTGCTATAATAGAGGGGAAATTGATTTGCAATTTACCAAGGACCTTTTCCTTTAAGACTTTAACAGCTGAGGGTGGAATCTGAGGGTCTCTTGTTGGGGATTATGATGAGATCTTTGGTTGAAAAATCAACCATATAAAAACATCATTAGAGATTTTACTATATCGTGTAGAGTTGTCAAAAGTGCCGACTTCGGTACCTAGTCGGTACTGAAATTTTAAAAATGTGATGCTTTGAGCTCTGTTGAGCTGTTTCAAAACACTTTCAAATTCAAACACTTCCATGCGTTGATCATTGTAGCCAATCGCAGACATATCCAATGAGCGTGTCAACACAATGGCCAATCAGAGGTGTTTACGAATCCGCTCAACAACGTTCAAAGCGTCATATTTTTTAAATTTCAGTACCGATTGGTACCGAAGTCGGTACTTTTGACAACTCTAATATTGTTTATGTTGTGGTATGTAAATAAATAGCACTATTGACACTTCAGAGTGATGAAATGCATGAAAGAGAATATAAAGAGGGAAACGTGCTTGATGTTAAAAAAAAATTGTAAGCGCAATATATCCTGAAAAGGAACTTGGTGTAACGCTCGTGCTCACTGGCACACTGCCAAAGTGCGCACACAGAAAGCTGCCTCTCTTAGAAGGCGATCGCGAATTTGGGACGTGTTTGATTTTTTGAAAAAAGTGTTAAGCACAATAAGCAGTGAAAATGTACGGTGCGTGTGCTGACTGACATGGCATAAGCGCAGGAAACCACGTCTCTCAGCATGCGAATTCAGTGCTCTTTCACATCTTATTGCGCTTGAATGGTGAAATGCACACACAATTATGTCAAAATTCCCATCGTGCGGTGTATTCATGTGAACACAGCCGGTTATGTCTCAAGTGAAAGTAAACAGTTGGGTGTAAACCAGATGTGTATCAGTATGATGGATCCGTGCGTTTGGTCTTAAAGTGACAGCAGCCTAATCTACCTGTGTGTCATTAATGTGAATAAAATAAAATAAAGAATAACTTACTGCTCTTGACTGAATAACTTTTTTTTTAGCTTTAATAAGAATAAATTTACTACATGTTAAATAAACCTATTGTACCTGAAAATCTTAATTTGTTTAATTCTTAATTTTGTTGTATTTTATTTGTCCTATTGTTTGTAATTTGCTTCTTTTTTCTTATTTTTAATAACAGAAATTAGATAAAATGACACAAAATAACTATATCCTGATATATATATCGTTATTGTGAAATAAAATTTCTCATATCGTTAAATAAGAATTTGGTCATATCGCCCACGTGTATGAAATGGATGAAACCTTAAGGAAATATATGTGAAATTGGTCTGTAATCTTTGGTGTGTTTTCCTCCAGGCGTGATATAAGCATAATGCCACTCAGATGCTGTGGCAGGGGATTAGGAAGAGAGCTTTGGTGACTTGACAAATAGTGAAAGAGTGTAGCAAAGTGAGAGGAAGAGAGTCACAGAGCAAGCGGGAGAGTTTTTGAGTATCTTAAGGGATTAGTCTGAGGGCAGTTTACTGTGTGCAGAGGGGGGGGGGAAATCTGTGAAATGTTGGTGGCAAGGTGAGAATTACAGATTTTTGAGGAAAAGTGGGGGTTGACAGCTTTTTTTTTAGGTCACGCTAAAATGTCGACTTGTGTCACAGGCTAAAAATGAAAGCGTTTATGTATATTTTAAGGAGACTTGCACTGTATAGGTGAGCAGAGAACGACTGCTCTATTTTTATTTTTCGAGATGCTGTGACTTTTTTTTGGGTGTGTGACTCATTTTATGCCAGCTTTTGTTTAGTTAGAAAATAAACGGACACAGTATCTGCCTATTTTGAGTTTTTGACAGAGTAACGTGATGAAATACTGGATTTATGAGGAAAATCAAAGATCACTGTGGTTTCTCGTGTCTCCTGTTTCACACAAGAGGGCGGATAACCCATGAAACGGATGACAAGACACGATTTTATCACTATGTATTTATTTTAATTTAGGCCTGAATGAGCTGTCAAATCTTTGAGGTCTTATTGATTCAAGAAATGCAAAATTTGAATGACAGTTCCTGGAATAAACATTTAGGAAAATAAGTCATTTCATTTGAGAAGAATTGGCCCTGTTTGAAACAGTCTGAACACCCTGTTGTGGTAGCAGGAGGTGTTTACTCACTGAGATGGTGATTTTTAAACATAGTAGTATGTGTGGTGTTCTTGGCTGAAAAAAAGACAGAAAGATTGTTAAAAATGAGTCGGTACGATTTAAGTTTTTGACCTATAATAAAACACATATATATAGTTTGGGAGATTATTTTTTAAATAAATGAATACTTTTATTCAGCAAGGATGCAGTACATTGACCACAAGTGTAAGTGCATTACTTTTTTTATTTTTAGATGCTGATATGACAATAAAAATAAACAAATCATTCATCTCCATAGCACAAACAGTGCTGTGTGAGTTAGTTGCCAAGGTTTAATAGTTAAGGTTAACGCGGATCTTTGTTTCTGTGCTGTTCTGCCACCTCTGTAGCTCACAGCCACACCCACGGCTAGTGCCTTGTGATGTCCCGGCTGTGCTGTACACAACCCTGCATGGCCAGAGTTCACTTCTTTGTGTGTTCACGTAAAGATAAGTCTCTTAAACACTAATGAAATATTGCTGTGAGTGCTTTCACGCAGCATGATGCCGTGTCTTAGCCTCTGTAGGTTTGCCAAACCATCTGCCACCAAAGGCTCTCAGCGCGATTAGCGCACCGAGATGCCAATTTGTCCCTTCTTGCCATCAGATGGGATGAGTATTAGCAGCAACATGGAAACTGTCACACCTGAATGAAGAGCAAACACTTGTGGGTTTTTAAAAAATGAGCACTTTGCATAGTTTTTTACGAACCCAAATCGGCCAATTAAGATTTAGCAAAATACGTAATTTTTGTGTATTTCTTCATTCTTCCAAGCATGAATGAATGCAAAAATATGGTGACTAACGCATAAAACTTCAGCGCTGAACACTCACAGTCCTGACACAATGAGGATCCATTCATGAAGCTTTGAGCACTTACCGTTAATATAAAGTGTTATAAGTGGTACATAGTAAAACATAGTAAAAAGGAAAATGCTGTGTCATTGTTGGCCACTCTGCCTGGTAAGCTTGCAGTGTATGATCTGTCAGTATGTCCAGCTCTGTATAACAGAAACGCATAATATGTCAGGCATGTTGATCTGTGTGCAGTACATTAACTTCAGCTGTCCGTCACTCAGGCCAGGAACAAGAAAGCATTTCCCCTCGAGGGCTTGGCTCTCAGTGTAACTGCAGTTTTTCAGAAAACAGCCCATCTCCGAACCTTTTGCAATGCTTCCGCAACATCACTGGAGTGCCGAACCCTTCTGAGGCCCAGCGCTCTTTAAAAAGTCATAGCGGTAGCATTAGCGCATGGTGAGGAGGCTGCATTTGGGGTATTTAAGGATAAGATGTATAATTAATGCATCTTTGATTTATCATGAGAGATTCTGAGAGATGGATGGAGAAATCAGAGGAGGATATTTGGAAAAGTACATTGGAAGAGGCTGATTAGCATTTCATGGAGATGGTTTTTCTCTTGCTCTTCCTCTTATACTGTCCTTTATGCTAGGGAAGAGTTATTTTTATTTCATCTCATTGTCTCGCCTTGTCTCTTCTCCTCTTGCGATATGTAGGAGAGTGGTTGGGAAGAACGTTTGGTGTCAACTGTCTTTTTCTTTATTTAAGTCTTTTATTTGTTTTTTCTTAGGTGTAATATACTTAATTTGTGTAATTAGATTTTGATTAAAAAATCTGAGCATTAATCAGCGAGTGTGAGAATGGCTAGGAGGTGAACTTGTGCCATCTCTTTCACTCCGCCGTCTAGTCAGGTGCGTGCTGGAGCAGGGAGTTATGGTGGGGAGTGTGCTGTTTTCAGTGGGAGAACATATTGGATGTGGAAATATAGAACTAAAACGTGATGTTGTTTCAACGACTAGTTTTTATGTTTTTATAAAAGCCAATGCTGGATATATCATTTCAGGCTGTAGATGAAGGCAAGTCATTTATGATTTATGCTTCTACAGCTGGGTTGAAATGTTTTGAATGTGGTGACATTGGTCACAGACAGTTTGCTTGTCCTCATAAAGCTCAAGTAAACACTATGTGAAGGACAATGTTGATAAGGTAGTACATGATGTGAATGAGCAGGTTGGTGAGAAAACCAAATTTGAACAAACTGAAACGGTAACTGAACAGGCCATAGCTGAAGTACATGAGAGAATGAAGAAATTGAGGTTTAGGAAAATGTGGTACAAGATAAAGTAATTCTGTAGAAGTACAAGATATTATTGATGAGAATGCGAGTACAAGTGGAGTTGGGATGCTTAAGTATTAGAAAATGCAGCAAATGAGAAAAGTACTGTGGTAGACCTACTAGAGAATGAAAATAAATTAGAAATGAGGGATGAGGATGCATTCTCTCAAATGTCAGGTGTTTCTGAAATAGGGTCTCAGATGGAAGATAGCCATCTTTATTCTCTTTGGGAGATGATATTTTGGATGAGACGTTTGGAAGAATGATAGATTTTTAGAAACATTTTTTTCTGGACAATAAAACATTTTTGAAATCAGTTGTCAAATTGCAGCGTACTGTTGGACTGGATGAATTGAATGAAAAAAAAGACTTTTCAATCGAGGAAAATGCTTACAAAGCTAAGGCGTAAGATTCGTCTTTAAAGATATAGGAAAATGAGTCAAATGCATTGGGTGTTTTTTTCTCTTATCTTTTTCTGCTTTTTGCTGTTTTTTTTTGGTGAGAATGGGCTCTTTAAATATAAATGGAGTGAGAGGCAATCTAAAAGGGCATTATCAGAATTTATGAAAATTAGGGATATTGATATAGCAATGTTACAGGAGACTCGTTCTGATAGGTTTAATGAGAGTGAGTAGAGTTTATGGTAGGAGGGGAAGTGAGCACTCAGTCATGGTTCAAATACAAGTGCTGGAGTTGCTGTTCTATTTTTCAAAAGATTAACTGATTAAGTAGTTGTTTACTGGAAGGGCACTGTCCATGCATTATTCCTGTTCAGGGAATACATTTTGTATCTATTAAAGGGTTAGTTCACCCAAAAATGAAAATGATGTCTTTTGTTTCGAATCAGTGGTTTGAATCGCATAAACGAAACCTCGTTTACTGAAATCACATGACTTTGGTGCTCCGAACCACTGATTCGAAACAAAAGATGCGTAAAACTTGGAAGCAGTGTTTTGAAAACGGTCATCACTAGATATTGTTGACAAGTCGTTATTTTGTTTTTTTGGTGCACAAAAAAATATTCTCGTCGCTTTATAATATTAAGGTAGAACCACTGTACTCACATGAACAGTTTTAAATATGTCTTTAGTACCTTTGTGGAACTTGAGAGGTTCAGTGGCATTGCTGGCAATAGAGGCCATCAGATTTTATCAAAAATATCTTAATTTGTGTTCCGAAGATGAACGAAGCTCTTACAGGTGTAGAACGACATGAGGGTGAGTAATTAATTACATTATTTTCATTTTTGGGTGAAATAACCCTTTAATGTTTGCCCAAATGTTAGCGTCAAGAGAGTTTAACTATTTTTGACCAAATTTTTTTTTTTAAAAAGTCACATCTTTTGTGGTCAAAACTGACTGCATCCACACAAGCACAGCATGCATATGATAGGTTGTGTGCAGAGTATGCTGCCTTAGCAAATCGCTCTACATTACTGCCATTCTTGACAATGTACCTTTTGTAAAAGTGGGGATTTAGCACTTACTAGAATGAAGAACAAATATAGACACAGACTGTGCATAGAGATCGATTTAAGACTCAAACTCAATACAGAACAATACCCTGTGTGAGTTCTTGTTTTTAATGTGGATAATATTATATTATATGAGCAAGAATGCAATTTATCCAGTTCAACAAACAAAAGGGTGATATTAAGTGTTGTACATTTTAAATACAGTATTGTCTGTATTGTTTGTTCTATTTTGCACCAAAATAATAGTTCCAACGAAAGCCACAGCAGAACTGCAACACACAGTGGTGTTTCGTGAATGAATCTGCGGCTTTCAGTGAATCATGAGTCAATGATTCAATGACACATTTATAAATATAGCCACTTGCTTCATGAATGAATGAATGAATGAAAGACTCACTCATCAAGACAGTGATTTACCACCACCTACTACTAACTTAATATTTAAAAGTATCACTTCATTTTTACCATCATTGCATATTTCTCTATTGAACAGTTTTTATATTATAAAGATATTTATAAAGGTAAAAAAGCACTGGAAAATCAATCAAAGTGGGCAAATTAAAAATCCTGAAATATTTTATGGGTATAGCAAAATTGGCAATTTGGAAAACCAGGGGGAAAAAACTATTTCTTTCAGTTTCTTGACTGGAGTGGATCCAGAGACAATATTGAAGGGGTTAATTGCAAATAGATTAAAACTTGGTGGGAGACTGTAGGAGAAGTTTTATGTTGTATTTATGAGGAACAACTTGTTTTTAATTTATTCTTCTTACTAAGAGGTTAAGAGATAATGTGTTACGAATAAGGAATTTAATGTTGAATAGTGATTGAATAGTATTGAAGAGGAATTTAATTTAATAAAGGTGTGTTAAACTTCTCTTCACAACTATTTCAGTGTTTGACAGGACTGTGATTAATGGCTCAATGTAGTCATTGAGGCAGTCAATTTAGAGTCTAGTTACAGTAATATCATCAGCCCTCACACCCGCCTCCCTACGGCTAAGCGAAACATGGATGTGATAGCCTCATTTCATTGAGGGGCCAATGAAAGCGACACCATTTGTCACTGGACTGAGAGAAGGTGACAAGGAAGATTTCATGCACAAGATGGACCATTTGAAGTTGCTTAAGATCCTTTTAGGGGGTCGAGTGTGACTCATAGTGGCGTCTATTTTAAAACTGGTTAAGTGGACAATGGGTCAAGGACAGTAGGGGATAGTGGGGAAAGATGTGTAAGTGGGTAAGCGCCCCTAAATTTAGCAAACCGTGCACATACATGACCTTATGTTTGGATAAGGCCCATCATATACAGCTAAACGAGAGACACACTTTTTTCATGTAATTTCTTACATCTAAGGTTAACTCAGTTTTAAATCTAAGCAAATGTATACAAATTTTGTTGGTGAATTGCCAGTGTACAAAATTATGTTGATAAATGAAGGATTTTTTTTCCAAAATGCAGTCTAGTGTGTCAGATTCTTTTATGTAAGCTGTGCCAGTGGCTCTTTGCCATGTAGAAAATGGTATCAAAAACACTCCTACAAAAAATTAAAAATCATTTTAATATTCTAAACTTTTGCCTGTCTCAAAATGCTAATTAAATAGAGCAAAATCCATCCATGCAGAAATATAACTGTGTTACTTTTAAACTCTTTCTCATTTCTCCTTGCTTAGAAGACAACTTGAATACAACCTGAGTGGCATAGTTTATAATGTAACACTAATACTTAGGCAGACACATCACGTGTTAAGATTCCTCTCTAGATAGCATCTGTGTTATTTTCTTACACGTTAACAATCCCTCTCTTGGACAGGCTTGTGTTTGTGTGCGTTTGTAAGTTGGTATTATCTCCCACCAGCCTGTCCATTTACAGAGCTGGTTTACTGTGGCATGTTGTGGAAGACACAACAATTGTAGGCAGCCACAGCTGAATATTCAATTAGACGCTGTCTTATTTCCTTCATGACTTTCACGGGGAAAATAATCCAATTTAATTACATTAAGATGAGCTCTTTTTTTCGGGTGTCATGGACATTGTTTTGCTCATGCATGCAGTAGTAAACACATTCACTCAATGATATTCGAGTGTTTTAAAGCATTTCCAAATCCTTGACTAATATGCGTAGCTCTGGCATATCCTTGAGAACAACCCCCGAGATGTCAAGACTTGCACGTTGCCAAAAAGGTGCCATGCTGGACCCAAAAATCAATGGAGAGGAAAATATCTCAAGGAGGTTCAAGTAAATTCACCTCTGTCATGCTAAATAGGTCATCCACTGAGCCAGACAGCTCAATTTTAGCATGCCCAAAAGGTACAGGATGAAATGAAGAGAATATGAGCAGTCTGTTAGAGAAACTGGTCGATTTATGTAGCGTAGCACTCGTGTGGACCATTACATGCTAACATGGAAAGCTTAGAGAATGGCCTTAGATGCTCGATGATAATTGTTGAATAATTTAATTCTGTAAAGTCAGGCTAAATAAATCAACTTAGGCAGGCAAGACTTTTAATGAAGTCCTAACTAGGTTAATGATTCCCATTGGGAGAGAAGACGTGGAGGAGATGTTACCACTTCTGAAAAACTTTGAAAGCATAACTTTCTTTTTTATTGTATCTTAATCAAAGGATATTTGTTAAATCTCTAGCCTCAAAATAAATGTATACTACCGCATCGTGGAGCGTTTTCCTGAAGCGCCCAGTGCTGCTTTTGCACTTACTGGCAAGAAAGTGCTTCACTTGCAGCCAGAGCCAGTAACACGCTGCTGACCCACCAAAGCTTCAACCTCCAACTGTCCTCGGGAAAAAACACTTGGCAAAATTCAATACTTCGTTTTCCACAGTAACATAGTTACTTTCTCTGCGAAATGATGGATGCTTCTGTTCATGCCAAAGCAGTTCACTGCAAAAAGAACTGCCAAAGTCCAACCAAGTCCCTGTAAGCCAAGTCACCACCCTCAGGCAGCTATTTTTTTATGTAGGCAATAGACATACAAGTACAGCTGCTTGAATCCACTTGGATGGCAAAAGACTACAATTTTAGTGTTTGTCAAGATTGCATTTCTATAGCATATCAAATCAGATATCATAAACTTAACTTCTTGTGTTAAATTACTCTAAAAAAATGCATTTTCTAGTCTGGTCTAGCTAATGTTCATGTGTGTCCTAGTGTTAAAAGAAGTTAGTGTTGGCTCCATTTCTACAATCCATATTGATCCTTGTGATTTTCCTATTCATTTTTCTTTGAATGCTCTGTCATTTCCTCCTCCTCATACTCTCTCTAGTATCACTTACTGGTTAAAGACAAAGTCCTTTTTAAAGCAAGTCATTCCACCCAGTGGCCTTGGTAACACTCTCGGACAGCTATTTCCATTCATAGAAACCATACAGTTCCTGTACATGCAACTTAAAGGGGTGATGAACTGAGAAATCAAATTTTCCTTGAGCTTTTGACATATAAGAGGTCATCATACTATAAGAATATCCTGTACGTTTTAGAGCTGAAAACTTCCTTGTTAGTCCAATAAAAGCTTTTATTGACACCAGACCCAGCAAACGACAGGATTTTCAAAGTGAGGATCTATGACGTCAAAGGGCAGCAAGCACCGCCTCTGCAGAAGAAGATCAACGCCTACTTCATCACTGCCTGTTTAGCCCCGCCCATCGATTCGCGCATGACATGCAATAGAATAGGTAGCCTAAGTAAGCCTAAGCTAAACCAGATCGAGCTACCAAGCAATAAACATGCCGTTGAGGATTACAACATATTGTGCAGTGCCTGGACTCGACAGTAATGCGACAACATGTAAGTGTTAATTACAATGCCTGATCTGATATGTAATGATTCATGTACAGTCAGATGTTCTTTGTCTGTGTGTCAGTAAATCAAACCCGTGGCAAAACGTCAACTTGCGTTGTTTCTCTTAGTAGGATGAAAATAATCTGTTATTTAATGGTGATTAAATTATATAAAGAAAGCGATCGAAGAAAGCTCCCTTTGCAATAGTTGCAGCAGTGCGCGCTGAAGCTGTCAATCAAACAGCGCAAGTTTATCAGTGACTGACACGCAAAACTCCCGTTTTATTCAACGAATCTCTTAGTGATATCGCGTTTGCACTGTTAGTGAAGATGAAAGCATTTGTTAGTGTACAGAAATTGAGTTGCAATGACGAGACATGCCCCTTAAAACAGAGCGTTCAAAATCAGAGGGCTAAAATCAGGGTAGGAAAAATGCCTTTTATTTATAAATTATGACAATTTTGGATGTAAAAAGCATACTAACATTATAAGTGCACCCCAAGAAACATTAAAAAACAATAAAACAATGCAGTTCATGACCCCTTTAAATAGGCTGAAATCTGTTTCTGTTAAAACTGTTTTCCAAGTTTAAATAATATGATTTGTCAGATGACAAATCACCAATAAAATGTACCATTTTATATATTTGTATGTATACAGTTAGTCTCACATAGCCAGACCTTCAGACTGATGGCAGAAGGTCTGAACTTTCATTGGCCAAGGACCACCCAAGAAGACTGACATGTTTGACTGACATGAAACGCAACCAATCACTGTTCGTTTTGTTCCGCGTCAGGTTTAGGGGCGTGAAAATGAAAATTCGATGTACCAACAATAACAGACCAGCATGCATCTAATAAATTATTCATTCAAGAAGATTGTGTAAGTTTACTGCAACAATGGAGCCGCGAACTTCACATGCTTTTGAAAATCCAGCGTTTAGTTGATCCTGGTAAGCGCTCGTTGTCACAGTTGTAAACATGACGGTGTTCTTCCTCTACGGCGGTTTGGCGTCACGGCATTTGTTTCCAGGCGGACCGTTAAAGAACGTAATACACACGTCTCCCGGACATCCTGTAGAATTCAACCAACCAGATGACGACTTTGATACTCCTGAAGTGTTTCCAGATAAGTGTGCCATATGCATCAGACGTTCAGCCAACGGTCCGTGGGCGTGACGTCTGAGGCTGAGACTAATATACAGTGGGCTCCACACACATTGGCATCCTTGGTAAAAATGAGCAAAAATTACTGTGAAAATTTGTTTTTGCATTTTCTCCTAGTCTTTCATTCAAAATAAGTAAATAAATGTTTTTTGTTTATTTGTTTGTTTGTTTCCCAAAATATGTGTACCAAAATTATTGGCACCCCTAAAAATTCTAACTAAAGTATATTCCCATTCATATGGTATGTTTTAAGTTCACCTTAGTGATCAGGAACACTTAAGTGATGAGTCATGACTTCCTGTTTAACTGGGCTCTAAATATGAAGTGACACACAAGCCAAATTCCTATAGTCATCCATCACTATGGCAAAGACCTGAGAATACAGTAATGATGTGTGCGACAAAATGTTGCTGAGCTGCACAAATCATGAAATGGCTTTAAGATAATTTAATTGTTGGAATACTCATTTCCACTTGGCAATAATTAAGAAGTTTAAATCAGCTGGAGGTAGTGACATTCTACCTGGAAAAGGATGTGTATCTGTATTGCCCCCACATGCACTTAGGAGGATGGTTTGAGTCGCCAAACAAACTGTAAGGATCAAAGTTGGAGAATTGCAGATGCTAGTTTGGTCTAGGGTCAAAAAGTCTCCAAAACTATGACCTCACCTATATAGCTATAACTTGTTTGGGATGTTTGCAATAAAAATATCCTTTGGTGATATCAAACAGCAATCTCATGCACATCATGGGTTTTAAGACAAGAGATGAGACCAAATAAAGCTTTTTGTAAAAAACACCAGAGGTGGCTTTGGCATGGACAGAAACATAGCCATGTAGAAAAGTACCTCATCCCCACTGTGAAGTATGGTGATGGATTCTGTGGGGCTAATTTTCCTCCAAAGACCCGGGACATAATATACACAGTATCATAAACATCAAGAACCAGCAGATATTAAATTGACACCTGACTGACCCTGTCAGGAAACTTAAACTGGGCCTTGGTTGGATCTTCCAACATGATAAAGATTCAAAACACATCTCAAAATAAACAGAACAGTTCACTGAGCACAGAATGAAGGTTTTGCCATTGACATATCAGTTCCCTGATCCAAACCCCATAAAAAACTGTGGGATGAGCTGAAGAAAACAAACATGGACCTCTGAATCTGAAGGATCTGGAGAGATTCTGTATGGAGGAATGGTCTCAGATGTCTTGCAATATGTTCATCAACCTTATTATGCATTATAGGAGAAGATCCAGAGCTTTTATCTTGGCAAAGGGAGGCGGCACAAAGTATTAAATGAAGGAGTGCCAATAATTGTGGAATACACATATTTCAGAAAACAAAATGTTTAATACGATTTTTTTTCTTTCAACTACTGTATTTGACTTTAATTAAAGGTTAGATTTTTTTTTTTTTTTTTTTTTGAATGAAAGACTAAAAGGATAAATTGCAAAAACAAATGTATCATATTTACCATAGTTTGGCAATATTTGTGGATCTCTCTGTATAAATGCACAACTTTTTTCAACTGTTCGGTTACCCATATTCTTCAAAATATCTTCTTTTGAAAGAAATTCATTAAGGTTTTAATGAATTGGAAGCTTAGGTCTTGTCAACTAGTTTTAAAAGACTAGAAAACAGCTGAGATTAAACTCATGTGGCTTCACAAGCCTCAAGAAATCAAGCATGCCAGCAAGAAAAGAAGAAATCAACTTAGCTAATAAGACTGTTAACCTGTTCCACTAAAGTCTGTGAAATAAGCCATGTGATTCATTTGATTAGGGCTATAATTGGGATGTGTAGCATCCTTTGCTGTGCTAGCAGGACTTGAATGTGCCCAGAACAGGGCTTGTTAAGAGAGACAGTCTCCGTAATCAGTGAGTCAGGCCAAGTCATGTGAACTGGGAATTCAATTTGCTGCAATAAAACAATGATTTTTATGAGGGGATCTGCATTCTGGTCAAAATTTGACATGAAGACATTTAAAAGAGCCACTAAGAGATTTGCTTCCAGCACATACAGAAATAAATGCATCTCAATTTTTTAGGGCTGTCAATTTAATACATTAATTTAGTTTAGATTTTTAAAATGTAATAATTAATTTAGAATAATAAAAGTCATAGTTATATAATATAAAATAGAATATAAAATTAACACGTTTAAAAATAAAAACAGTATAATCTTACCCCCTCCATCACTTGGTTAGTACAGTGCAACCCTAGACAACGTGAGCCAAACACTCCAATCCAAATTTACACGTAACTTTTATGAGATGTTTATTTTGGGTCTTCTCCTTCAGTATGCTATTTTGGACCTCCAGGCATGCCCAGAAGATCAATACAAACCCATTCATTCAGTGTCCAGCTTAGATGGGTCAATATAGACCTCAACACTTGGCTCCAGTGCTCGTTGTGAGAGAGGTATTACAATACAGCTTGAGAGGAGATTAAAAGGAGGGAAGTGACAAAAAGGCATACATTTCGTAAATAAACAAATATAATCCTTGAATATTTACAGTAATCCCCACATGTGACAGTTTCCCTGTCCCACAGCCATGAATGTCAATGTTGTTTTTCACCGTGTCCCAGTCACCCGAGACGGCGGGCCTCTGTTCTGTATTTCTCAACTTCCCTACACTCTTTTTAACTACCTCTTCAGATGTTTTGCTTTTAATAGAGGCACAAACATGACCGCTCCTGCTTGTGGTTACACTGTGAGCTCCGTGGGAAAGAACACTTCAAACATTCTCTGAAATGTAATTAATCAGTAGTATGCTACTTCATTGATAGTTAGCATACTGTATGTAGCACACATCTGTAATGTGAGATATAAAGACCTCGTCCTCATCTTTTGGGCCTGTATAGCCGCTTTTTCCGCTGTCGGGCCAGTGCGAGCCAGGGCTAACAACGTGCTGTGCTGGGCCAATAGCCTCGAATCTCTAGCACCGAGGCCAAAATCAAGTTGCATTTCCACTGTCGGGCCAGTAGCCCTGAAGCACTTCCCTAAAACCTGCACTTAACACGCCTCCACAGACAATGTCACATGACCTCACCATTTCACAAGCTGACTGAAAACTAGCTAGATCGCAAAATGAGCATGACAGTAGCGAACGTTTGCTCTTTACTTAAAGACTTAAAGGTGCCCTAGATTCAAAAATTGAATTAACCTCGGCATAGTTAAATAACAAGAGTTCAGTACATGGAAAAGAGATATACAGTGAGTCTCAAACTCCACTGTTTCCTCCTTCTTATATAAATCTCATTTGTTTAAAAGACCTCCGAAGAACAGGCGAATCTCAACATAACACCAACTGTTACGTAACAGTCAGGATCATTAATATGTACGCCCCCAATATTTGCATATGCCAGCCCATGTTCCCAACATTATGAAAGGCATTAGACAAGAGCAGGACGTCTGGATGTGCACAGCTGAATCATCAGACTAGGTAAGCAAGCAAGGACAATAGCAAAAAATGGCAGTTGGAGCAATAATAACAGTGTAGTATTAGCCGTTAGCCACGGAGCATAGCCTCAAACTCATTCAGAATCAATGTAAACATCAAAATAAACACTGTACTTACGCGATTAGATATGCTGCATGACGAACACTTTGTAAAGATCCATTTTGAGGGTTATATTAGCTGTTTGAACTTTTTTTTATGTTGTTTAAAGCAAACGCGAGCTCTTGGGGCGTGGAGCACGAGATTTAAAGGGCCACACACCCTGAATCGGCTCATTTATAATGATGCCCCAAAATAGGCAGTTAAAAAAATTAATAAAAAAAAATCTATGGGGTATTTTGAGCTGAAACTTCACAGACACATTCAGGGGACACCTTAGACTTATATTACATATTTAAAAAAAAAATTCTAGGGCACCTTTAAGATTCCAACATCAATATTTGACCAATGGTTTACAATAAAAAAATATGTTATAGTAACAGTTATTTATTAATTTGTGTCAGGAGTGCACATCAGTCATGCTGAATCAAACTGGTTTTTACCATTTCACATAAAAAAAGAACACATATATACCTATTCAGTTGCACCTGCTTCCATTTATTTACGATCACAAGAATGCACAAAACAACTCCATTAAGGTTTTTAAGTCCAAAGGCTTAAACATTTAGAAAAATATTGATAAAATATCTTGGGCCACATTTACTAGCAGCTTGCACCAGCACAAACCCTCTTTTGGCGTTAAAAAACTACTGTCGGGATTTACTACTATATATATATATCTGACAAACACGTTCATATATATGATATTGTTTGCTAAGCCATGTTGGCCTATATATATATATATATAACACGAGTTATAAGTTGTACGAGTTAACCGGAGTGTGTGACAGATTTGCGGATGCATTACTCTGTTATCAACAAAGGCACAGTGAAGAGACAGATAAAACATTAAACCAAATAAATACATGATTATAATCATATATGAATTTTCTACGTTCCTCAAGCAGTCTCTGGTATTTTCCATAAACGTTTGTATTTATTATCGCAATAAGTAGCATTGCATAAAAAGTATGTTTCTGCCTTATACGGTGATCAGAATTCACATTGGATCGCAAGGAAGTTATTTCAAACACTCGCTGGTGCCTGAAAGTGAGTTTTGAGCTGAAAATAGTTTAAAATGTTTTAAATATTGAAGTTAGCTGGTAGGCTGATATAATAACATGGGAAAAGAGCAGCGTTATTGACCGTCTCTGCCTCTTAAACTCCGCCTCTGTTCATGACCACTCCTTAAGCCCCACTTTGCCTGCTGGGCCAAAAAAACCTGGCCGTTGGCCCAGAGGAAGCCCCGACGAGGCCCGATCAAGCCCCGGAAGTGACAGTGAGCTCCGTGGGAAAGAACACTTCAGACATTCTCTGAAATGTAATTAATCAGTAGTATGCTACTTAATTGATAATTAGCGTACTGTATGTAGCACACATCTGTAATGTGAGATATAAAGACCTCCTTCTCTTCTCTCTTCTTTTGGGCCTGTATAGCTGCTTTTTCCACTTTCAGGCCAGTGTCAGCCAGGGCTAACAGTGTGCCGTGCTAGGCCAATAGCCTCGAACCTCTAGCATCGAGGCCAAAATCAAGTTGCATTTCCACTGTCGGGCCAGTAGCCCTGCAAAATGAGCATGACAGAAGCGAACGTTTGCTCTTTACCTAAAGATTTAAGATTCCAACATCAATATCTGACCAATGGTTTACAAAAAAAACATTTTATAATAACAGTAATTTATTAATTTGTGTCTGGAGTGCACATCAGTCATGTTGAATCAAACTGGTTTTTACCATTTCACATAAAAAGAGAACACATATATACCTATCCCACTTGTCCTGCTGGGCCAAGAAAACCTGGCCGTTGGCCCGAGGAAGCCCCGACGAGGCCCGATCAAGCCCTGGAAGTGACAGTGGAAACGTTACTGGTCCAGGCATGCACTAGCACGCTCGCCTTTGGCCCAACAGTGGAAACACGGCTTATGTCTTCAGGGCACTATCACCCCCCCACCCCCCAAACACACACCTTTGGAACACTGCTCTAGAAAACTCCAGTGTTTGTTTTCAATGTTCGAAAAGTTCTGGAAGCTCTTATCGGTGCTGATTATTCCGCAAAATCAATAAAATGCCTGACCTCTACCGAAGAGTGATGTGGTCAGGGTGCATTGCAGCAGGCTCTTGCCATTGAAAGATTGAGAATCTGACTATAAGCCTGAGATCTGACTAATGTGAGGCTAGCAACAACTGCCTTCAGATTTGTTACGTAAAAGTAACAGGGAATGCCTCTCGCTGTAAGCAATACCTGCACATGTGCACACAAGTCTTTTTTCTTTTATTTCTTTAGCTTATTTGCATTCACATTTTTCTCCTCTGGCTTTCTCTCAGGTCTCTCAGGGTTAATCAATATTTTCCTTTTTGTGTGCACATGCATCAGGGTGTCCTTTATCTTCAGGGCAGACACACAGGCTCCACATACTCTTTCTCACACACATACACACAGGGCAATGCTCTTTAATTGTTCAAGATTGGATGCGGTCACTGACATGTAAACTAAAGACACTGGCAAGGCGCAGAGAGGAATTGAAGCGTTCTACTCTGATCAGTGTCGTTCCTTTCCGCTCGGTTTGCCCGTCTTAATTGGCATTCATAAGACTCACGTGGCTCGTGTGTTTGGTAATAAAACCATTACAGTTGAGACTCAGATCTGTTCTGATGTATGTATGCATTTGTCTTCTTGCCTATATTAAAATGTAATATGTATGGCACATTGACTGCCTGGCATGAGCACCTTTGCTCTTTTGTTAAAAATAGATCACCGTCTGATCCTCGCAATGCCAAACTGTTTCCATGGTAGCCATTTTAAGATTAATATGGCTCCAGACGCTCTCCACAGCATCTTTTTTAAAACATCCAGTGACTAGGCTAAGAACACTGCGAGAAAGTGTGGTGGGATGGGTTTCTGCAGACCATGGCATGTTTGAGATCACTTCAGCTGATGCATATTTGGAAGTCAATGCTAATTATTATGCATTAGGCTTAGGCATCCTGACCCATAAATAAGGATTCCTTGGAGAGATGCTAAATCTTGAGTTGTAGAAATCGCTGATTTTTAGGTTAAAAAATGTTGTTTATTTGCATTTATTCTTAAAGCCCACATAAGCACTGCAAAGTTTTTGGAGTGACAGTAGCATTTGAATGCAGGAGTGAATTCTCTAAAGTATCCTGCTGTATTTGTGTGCAATATAGGAGTCACTCCTGAACTCGCAATGGTTGACGTTGATAGTGATTAGCAATGTTTTGTTCATGAACTAATCAATATTTTTGTTAAATAAATCTTTTAAGTTAACAAATCCTTCTATTTTACTTTTATGAGCATTTAAAGGGATAGTTCACCCAAAAATGAAAATTATCCCATGATTTACTCACCATCAAGCCATCCTAGGTGTATATATGTTCTTTCAGACAAACACAATCGGAGTTATATTAAAAAATATCCTTGCTCTTCCAAGCTTTATTATGGTAGTGAATGGCGCTCCTGATTTTGAAGTCCAAAAAATTGCATCCATCCATCATAAAAGTAATCCACACGACTCCAGGGGGTTAACAAATGCCTGCAGAAGCAAAGCGATGGGATTTTGTAAGAAAAATATACGTTTAAAACTTGATAAACTAAAATAACTAGCTTCCGGCAGACGGTCTATGCAAGTCAACTACACGAAGTAGGATGTAGGAGTAGCAAAAGCTTAGACGCCTCTCGTGATTCAAACAAATAGGGTTAGGCAACAAACTCAAGCTCCTCATCTCTTATATCGAAATCCTCCAATATTTCTTTTTAAAAATTCTCATTTTAGACTTCCAATTCGTGACTGGTGTTTTGTTTTGCTCTTCCGCATTTGTCAACGCGTCACGTGTCAGGTCAGAGATTACTCTTTTGGCATAAGTCTGTTTACTAGGGGTGTGACGAGACAGGTAGCTCACGAGACGAGACGAGACAAGAGATTGAGTTCATGAGAACGAGACAAGATGAGATTTTTACACAGTATTTTTAAGAAATCCTCAATGACGAAATACATGACTAAAAATAGTCTGCAGGTGCATTTGAAATGTTTTACTAATCATCTTGTAATGAATGTCATTTCTGTTCTACTTTCTGAGGATGAATTATCATATGCAGTAAAAGACTCAAGCACTGTAAAAGGTTTTGCCACAAACTCAACTGACTGGCTTCTCTCCTGTATAATTTCATATGAGTCTCTACAGACCTTACTGTACATGATTTATGAGCTTCTACAACTTTTGACCTCCTAACTGAACTCATTTCCACAAATTGATCATAGAAATAAAAATAAAGAATAAAAAATGGTAACACTTTACAATAAGGTTCATTTGTTTACATTAATGTATAAACTAACATGATCTAACAATGAGCAATACATTTGCTACATTATTTATTAATCTTTGTTAATGTTAGTTACCATAATCAAAGTACTCTTTCAATATTCAAAGTGCAAATAGAGAATTTTTTTCTTCAAGCATGATACAGAGCTGAGAGATGGTTACAACTACACAGCCCAGCCTAAGATAGCTTTCATATTGGGAGATATTTGCATGCAGGGAGCCACTTTCAAAACTTTTTATCTAGCTGAATTAAATGGTTTTTATTTCTATAAAAAGCAAAACGACAGTGGAGGCGTAATGTAAATGTAGCGGTGGCATATTCTATCCTAATTTCACCCTCACACTGTGCCATGGCAATATCACTCATGAGACAGCTTTTCACCTTGACGAGAAATCTCGTCACATTTTAATCTCGTGAGATCTTGTGGCACGAGATTTCGTCACACCCCTACTGTTTACATAAACCATCTGCTGGAAGCTAGTTATTTTAGAAAGATTTAAATATGGATATTTTTCTTACAAAAATGCAGCTCTTCACTTCAGAAGGCCTTTATTAACTCCCTGGAGCCATGTGGATATCTTTTATGATGGATGGATGCACTTTTTTGGACTTCAAAATCAAGAGTGCAATTTACTACCATTATAAAGCTTGAAAGAGCCATAATATATTTTATAATTAATATAATATTGTGAAATCTGTGTGGGGAAAACTTTCACATGAAATTCCAGATTCTTATTGAAATGACTGAATTCTACCTTTCAAAGATTTGCAGAACAACAGAAAATGTGACTGCACCTTTACTGAATAAGTAGCATGAAAGCTTCGATGACTTGTGTAAAATGACTCAAGGCCCAGATATACGGCATTTTCCGAGTTCTGCTCCATCTCACACACAGTTGAGCGCTTGAACCTTTCAAAGAATACTCTAACGGTGAATGTCCACTACAGTGGCAGTGTCCACTGCAGTAGCAACTGCAAAGTGTCCTATGTGTAAACAACATGATTTGCTTGAGCACTAAATCCGACACAATCTGCATATTTTTAAATGGTCAAGACAGATGTCAGCTGAACCTCAGAGCATTTTGCTGCAGCCTGCGTTTTTCGCTTGATATTTGCATAAAGTCAAGAACTACCCAAACTTTTGACGCTCTCGGCCATTCTCAACACTTTTCAAATCGAAAAACCAATTGAAATTGGTTAATATATAATCTGAAAAAGAAAGATGCATTTCTCTCTAAAGGTGCGTCCACTGTACTGTGGAGATGCGAGGCAGCATTGTCAACTTCATCTTTGCAGCTGACACTGACTCAGAAAACACTAGTTTATTAATAAATAATTAAAATGTCTCCTTGCTATTTTTTTTCCAACACATTCATAATCACTACTTTTGCCGGCTTTGCAGCAAAGTTTATGTGTGCGCTTGAGTGAGGAATAGGCTATGTATTACGCCTATACATATTAAACACTTATTATGGTTTAGTGTTCTCCTCAGTATATATTTAAGTAATTCGATTAATATAAACGTGCGATTAGTCAACTAATGGCTTAAATGAACGACTACTAGTAGACTAGAAAAATCTTTAGTCGGGGGCTGCCCTAGTACGAATTAAGGATAAATTATTCACAATTTAAAATTGAAGGTAGTTAGCGATTTTTCCTTTCAATTTGTTTTAATGTCGAAGTTGTTCGCCACCTGACAAATGTTGCTCTAAATCCTCCATGTTGCCCAATTAAATGGTTAAATACAGTCAGTTCTCTTTCTGTCTCTTTTTCTTCCCTTCCCTCTCCAGATCTCTGTGACTAATGTTCTTTACCACACAACAGTAATCTCCATTGTCGGTGTAATGGGCTCTTGTTGTGTTTAAGTGATAGTGGGTGTGTATCGGTGTGCCAGACAGGGACGGGCTGTAATTAAAAATAAGGGGCATGTGTGGCACCACAGGCCGTTCTGGAATGACCGTGGCTGTCTGGGCCAGCGCTCACTGGGACTCGATGACAGGGTCATGTCATTTGTGCCGCTTCTGGGAAATAGTGCAGGAGGTTATGACCAGGGGCGTTTTTGGAGGAGGTTTTGGCTGGGAATTCAAATGTAGGCCAAGTAAAGAGTCATTAAAATTGGAAGCAGTTGTTGGATTTTGAAATAGCAAGGTGCATATATAGTCTAATGTTTTCTCTTGAGGAAAGCATTGTATTGTTTTAATGGAACAGATGAGCGCTGCCCTTATGTGCTATTTAAAGCTTGTGACAAAGAGGGGCTCGTCTATATAAGTGTATGCCATATGTAAACATGACCGCTGTAGCTCACTCGTGTTTACATTGTATATATTGGTTGGGTATGCTGACCGTTTTTCCATTCAGAAGTCATATTTGGTAACTCAAATATGCCCTGCCTCTTTGCTCTCTGCACATTTGTCTCTCTTTCCTTTTTTTTTTCTCAAATGGCTCGTGTCCAGGGGCCCTGAAAATCCTGTCTCCTTGGAAACAGCGAGATGTTGTGGCAGCTGAAGTCGACTTTACATCTCCCATCTACCCCAAGAGGTGTAAACAGTCAGCGACTTCCTTTCACAGATGCACACACGAGGAAACAACCTCACCAGATTTTAGGATTGATGGGTTTGTTTCATGCTAGATTCTTTGTCTCATTCTCTAGGCAGGTACAAAATACTTGTTTGTCAGAAAAGTATAGTCAGTTAAAGGGTTAGTTCACACAAAAATGAAAATAATGTCCTTAATTACTCACCCTCATGTGGTTCTACACCCGTAAGGCCTTCGTTTATCTTCAGAACACAAATTAAGATATTTTTGATGAAATCCAATGGCTCAGTGAGGCCTCTATAGCCAGCAAGTTAATTTACACTTTCAGTTCCCAGAAAGGTACTAAAAACATATTTAAAACAGTTCATGTGGTTCTACCATAATATTATAAAGCGACGAGAATACTTTTTGTGCAGCAAAAAAACAAAATAACGACTTTTCAACAATATCTAGAGATGGCCGATTTCAAAACACTGCTTCGAATCTTTTGTTTCAAATCAGTGGTTCGGATCGCGTGTCAAACTGCTGAAATCACGTGACTTTGGCGCTCCTAATCACTGATTCGGAAAAAAAAAGATTTGAAGCAGTGTTTTGAAATCGGCCATCACTAGATATTGTTGAAAAGCCGTTATTTTGTTTTTTTGGCGCACAAAAAGTATTCTCGTTCTCATCGCCTCACTGAGCCATCGGATTTTATCAAAAATATCTTAATTTGTGTTCTGAAGATGAATGAAGGTCTTAGGGGTGTGGAACGACATGAGGGTGAGTAATTAATGACATCATTTTCATTTTTGGGTGAACTAACCCTTTGTTGTTATTTACTCATGTAATGTTTTCCATGGTGCTGTTGCCATGAAATGACTATTCATAGTGACCAGTTAACAAGCTCCTTAAAAACGAAAAGGAAAAAAACCCTACAGATGTATAATGAAAGTAGTCCATATGATTAATATACTTTATTTCAAGTCTTCTAAAGCCTTATGATGACTTGTGTGAGGAATGGAACAAATTGAAGTCACTGTTCAGTATTGACAAAAAAGTTTTGAATTAGCACATGGACAAACATAAGTTGGACAAATGGACAAANAACATTGTTCGAAACATCTTCCTTTATGTTCCGCAATAGAAAGAAAGTCATACAGGTTTGAAACTACATGAAGGTGAGTAAAAAAAATTGTACAGCATTTTATTTGTAAATTTTTTTGCATTATATGGGCAGAGTGAATTACATCATTCTCTTCGTGTCATTGTCTGCCTCTTGATCCTCAGCCAAATTATGAGTGCATTTTTGGGACACGGTCACAGTGAATTTCTCGTAAACTATAAATGATATGGAAGAATATAGTTAAAGATCCGTGAAATGTTTGATTCACACTTCCTAAATTGAACGCTTAAACTCGGAGGGACTCATGAATTATTCAAACTGATTATTTATACTGTAAGACATTTTCCTTAAAGCTTTTTTACAGCTAATGCCAAGAGTGCATCGCATACGTTATGCACACGCTCTGTTTATAAATGTGTCATTTTAACCCTGTTAGCCTAAGGGCTCAATCGGACATTTACATACAAACTGGAAATAACAAATAAGGGACCATCTTGTTTGGATCTGTCAGTCAATGAGACATACTACAATTATTAGTATGCAGTAGTATGTTATGTAACACCTATTCTTTAAGTGGGATTAGATTTTCATCATCCTATATGGGTACTGGATCAATTCTGTTTTTATAGCTGTCCTGTTGTGACTGATATAGTCAGTCGTGCATGAGTGGGGTGTGGTGTCTCTAGTTTCAGACACAAAGAGACAACACTGTCTGCCAACTACAGTGCCATGCCAGCCCAGTAGGGGGTGACTCAGGGTTGGCACGTGCTCCAACCACACCTCTATCTCGGTGTGGTCTTGCTCGTACGCAGAGGTGAGAGTTGTTGTTTTGACATTTTGCCAGTGGATATTAGATCTGTTTGCAGCTCATGAGATGGTGTTTGAAGTTGCTATTCATTGATATTCCAAGAACAGCTTTTGTATCTCCATTTGTGTTACTTATGTTGGGACTTTACAAAGTAAAAATGCCCCAGATTGGGGCCGACAGAGGGAAATTTTTCTTCCAGCCTTGAGATGAAGACAACGTGGTACATAGTAAAAAAAAAAAAAGGAAAAAAGTGCTAAACTGCTCCAGAAGCATTACATCATACTAATGCTAATCCACAGTCTGGCTGAGTACCGTGTCTCTTCATTATTCATGGAGTGACTGCACAGAGGCGCTAGAGCTGTTCATGGGCTGTGCTGTCAGTATCATGAGCTACACCAATCCTGGGCCAAAAATACCATGCCTCGGTTAAAACCTTGAGATTAGAAAGAAGCACACATTTATGATATAGCCTTAAAGATGAAATTCAAAGGAATGTCCATGTCTGTTCTGTAATAGAGAAATGTTAACAATTTATTGTCATCATTTTTAATTGCACAAGGATAGCATTTGCATATTACAGATTATTTTAATTAATTGCTCTCACTCTGTTTGCCTCAGTGGGTTAAAGTAAACCGATTTAATTTTTGGTCTTACTGGTTGATATTGGATATTTATTTGCGCATACTCATTTCCCCTATTTTTACATGTAAATTATGTCATCTAACGCTGCATTCACACGGGGCGTCGGCGTTAACCCTTCTCATTTACTTTGAATGGGTGACGTCATGCGTTGCCGAACTGAATTGTGGGTTCCGTCGCGTCGCTTCAGTCACGTTGCAAGCACCAACACAGGCGTCAGCCAATCAGATCGCTTTATGCAAACACCCTAGAGCATTCGCTAGCCAATTGCGTTCGTGCAACACCTGAAAGTAATGTTATCACTGTAACGGTCGCGTCAACACAAGCTTCAGACACGCCCTCCGTCAAGCGTTGACGCTGACGCCCCGTGTGAATGCAGCGTAACACTCACTTAGTGTTAGTGAGTTAATCTTTAAAAACACTTAATAATAATAAAACTGTTAAGTAAAATCTTTATCAAATCTCAAAATTAATATCTTTTTTATATTGTACATTATAATGTGATTTCTAAGTTTGTGTTATATTAATATTATTTATATACCATCATAGTATTATTCATATTTTAAATAAGCTTTTATTTTTAAATTTATTAGTTTTCATTTTAATTTCAGAAAACTAGAAATCTTATATTAGATTAGAAATCTTATATGCTTTTGTCATTTATTATTATTTTTTTGTAGTATTTCTATTTTGCTTTAATTTATTTTTGTTTTAGTAATTTTAGTACATCAACTTACTTATAATTTTAGCTTTATTTCAAATAACAAAAATGATTTTAATAGATTTAGTTTGAGTTAACAGTAACAACACTGACCTTGATTCACCTTTAGTATTTAAAACGATTGATGTTTTGAGTGTTTTATTTTAAATTTATCTAGGGGAAAACAATATAGAATTTAAAAATACCATTTATCAGTTATCAGACTTTATTGCCATTATTGTAATATCAGTACATCACTGTTTATAAACTTTATTTAATATGAATATAATTTATATAATCTTTATAAACCCACCCTATCATTTTCTCTTAGAATATCCTGTTTCACTCTAAAGTTAAATGCATTACAAACGATTGTTTTATTAATTAGTTTTAAAAGGACAGTTCACCCAAAAATGACAATTCTTTCATCATTTACTCGCCCTTAAGTTGTTCCAAACCTGTATGAATTTCTTTGTTCTGCTGTACACAAAGGAAGATATTTGAAAGAATGTCAGGAACCAAACGGATCTCGCCCCCCATTTACTACCATAGTAGGAAAAATAAATACTACGGTAGTCATTGGGGGGCGAGATCTTGACATCATTCCAAATATCTTTCATTGTGTACAGCAGAACAGAGAAATTCATACAGGTTTGGAACAACTTGAGGGTGAGTAAATGATGACAGAATTTTCATTTTTGGGTGAACTATCCCTTTAAGGAACATCTGTTCTGTAATGTATAACACTGAATTCCTGAAGTCCTTCTTTAACGAGAGGTGTTTTGACTAGGCTGCTCTCAAGGTCACTAAAACTCATCACCTGTCCTGAGTGGAGCACTTTTTTTGAGACCCAGCTCCACCACTTGGCCGTCCTGTAACTGTGTAAGGGCTTATGAGATCACTTTGCACAAGTTCACATGTTCACATATGCTGTCATGAATGCAGAAATACATGCACACAAACATGCTCATATTCTCACACCCAGACCACTCCATCTGCCTCCCCCAGCCTCCTTCCCTCTCATTGGACAGACACACAGAGAGCTGCAGAGTGCTTTAAATACAGCTCTGAAGTCATATGTCTCAGATGTCTCTGGGTGGCCATGGCGGATCTCAGCAGCACCGCTGTAGCTCTCTCTCTTTCAGGGAGCGTGTCTGATTTATTTATGAAATGTGATTTTTTTTTTCTTTTCTCTCTCTCTTTCTCTTCCGGCTGGGGAACTGAAACTCCTCGCAGGTTAATGCTGTTGTTTAAAGGCTGTCCAGCGTGAATGCTGTTAAATCAAATAGACTGAGGTATGACGGATGCTGTGAAACAGGAAACAGCCAGGCCGTTGTGGCCAGTGGTTTTATTCCCAGCTCTTTTTCCGCACGTTACAGTTAGAGAGAGGGCCATTTATATTCTGCGGCGTCAACATAACCGCTTTTTATTGATGTAGGAAAAATGATATGGGTTTTAATGAAGCTATTTCTTTGAAAAATGACAGAGTGTTTTGTGTTCTAATGGCTTACAAAAAATATGTCCGACTGAATGAGAAAGATGCCACAGTCACTGAAATAAATGAAATTAAATCTCTTTCTTTCGCTCTGTTTTGCTCTTTCCTTTTCTGTTTCTTTCATTTTTCTTTCTCTCTTTTCCCTTTCTCTTTTTCTTTCTTTCGCTCTTACTCTTTTTTTTGCTCTTTTTATTATTTTGCTCTTCTTTCAATTATTTTTCTTTCTTTTGCTCTCTTTCTGTTTCTTTTGCTCTTTCTTTAGTTCTTTTGTGTCTTCTTTTGCTTTTTCTTTTACTTTTGCTCTTTCTCTCATTCTTTCATTCTACTTTATGTCTGTAACTGTCTGTCTCACTTTAAATTAAGTGAGTGTGAATGTGATTTGAGAACTACAGTAAAGGTGAGGGGGATTTCCAGCCAGTAATGACTTAAATTTCAGTCTTTTCTTCACAAGCTATGGCTTTAGAAAACTTAGATATAGTCATATGGATTATTTAGTTAACTCAGAATATATAGTTGAGCGGCTATTCATGAAGTTTTGGAGTGGCATGTGACAAGTATTGGTGATGAAGGCATGTGGTTGTCTAGTCATGACAGGACCAGAGCCTGGACAAAGAGCGGACTCGAGTGTGAGTAGGATCATGCTAGTGCTGTAATGTCTTAGAAAGGACATTCGGTCATCTAGGATGTCTCCTGGGGTTTTATGAAGGCGATGACTAAATTACTTTTAACCAAGATGGAAAAAGCGTGAGAGGGGGAGGTCTTGGCTGGGAGGTAGAGGAGCTTAGTCTTGTCAAGGATAATCGGGAGGTGATGAGTAGTCATCCAGATCAATATGTCAGGAAGGCATGCCAAGACGCCACTGAGAATGTAGAGGACGGAAATGAGATGCACAGTATAGGCGGCTTAGCAGTGATAAGAGAGTCTATACAGCTGGATAACAGTGCTAAGAGATTTACTAGTAGATTGAACCTTTCCAGCTAACTTAGTGTGAAGTGATCACGGCAATATACCAGGAAAATGCAGATTCAGTATTACTCTGGGAGCACTAAAATATCAACCATTTGTGATTAACTGTGTTGAATGCTGTGGACAGAACCAAATAGAATTTAGAAAGCTCTATCTTCTGGATGATTTAAAGTGAAATCAAATGTGACCGTTCTTAATATATATACAGTTGCAAGAAAAAGTATGTGAACCACTTGCAGAATCTGTGAAAATGTGCAAAATTTTAACAAAATAAGAGAGATCATACAAAATGCATGTTATTTTTTATTTAGTACTGTCCTGAGTAAGATATTTTACATAAAAGAGGTTTACATATAATCCATGAGACAAAAAAATAGCTGAATTTATTAAAATGACCCAGTTCAAAAGTTTGTGAACCATTGATTCTTAATACCGTGTGTCATTACCTGGATGATCTACGACAGTTTTTTTGTTGTGTGATGGTTGTTCATGAGTCCCTTGTTTATTCTGAGCAGTTAAACTGAGCCTAAAGAAAATGAGTGGAGTGAGCTGAAGAGAAGAAGCACCAACATGGAGCTGGGAATTTGAAGGATCTGGAGAGATTCTGCATGAAGGAATGGTCTCTGATCTCTTGTCAGGTGTTCTCATCAGGCATTATAGGAGAAGACTCAGAGCTGTTATCTTGGGAAAAGGAGGTTGCAAAAAGTATTGAATAAAAGGGTATGATTAATTGTGAGCAATGTGTATTAGAGAAAAACTTTTCTCTCGTAATGAGATTTTCCCCTCATTTAAAATTATTATTCTCCAATGAAAGGTTGGATTTTTGTAGATTTTTTTAAATAAAAGAACAAAAGTATTAACGATGCAGATTTATTTTCACAGCCTTCTTTGGTCATATTTACCAAGGGAATGAATAATTTTGAGCACAACTGTGTATATATATATATATTTTTTTTTTTT
>RJVU01042531.1:2129400-2145141 GCA_003731715.1 Anabarilius grahami
TTTGTGCATATCTTTTTTTTTTTTAATTCATGTGCCTTCGTAATCTTTAATAAAAAACATTAATGTCAGTTGTAATGATATCTTTTCCCTGATAATGTGTGCAATATGATACAATAATTCCTCCCCTCCAGCAATCTGTCACTTTCATGAGATCACAATTAGCAAACAAGTCCAAAAATTCAATCAATTCCAGATGGGCTAAAATCAACATCTACAAGAATGGACTGTCACAACTTTTGTTGCGTGCCAACTTTAAGCATTTTAATTATAAAGAGGGCAAGTGTGATTGATAGCAGTCATGCAGCTCGTTTTTTAACAACGGTTGACATTTGGTTGAATGCAGCATATTCAAAAGTTTAGACAGAGACAATCTAGCAGATCTTGATAATGAGGTTTATCTAATTTGGGTTTCTTCAGCTAAAAATGCCATTCCATTAGATAAAATATAAACCAAGTGGCACATTTATTTTAAAGGAATATATCAAAACATTTTTTTTTTTTATGAAACCTTGTATTATATTATATTATGTTATATTATATTATGTGAAAAGCTCTAGTTAATTTTTTTCAGATGGCACTTTTGATATTTTTGTATATTTGCTTTGGTATTTCGTATCTAATGCAATGACATTCAGACATTATTTTAGTGTCCAGAATTGTCTCAAATACTTTTTGAGCCCCACAGAATTTATCTGTCTTTGTCTGATGGGACATTATACCATACACAATAGCTAGAAGGACATTTTATTATATTTCATTTAAGGGAAAAAGGTCAGCAAGCCTAACAGCTGAAACCTTATTAAAACATTTTTAGAGAATTGTCAGAGCACTGGGGCATACCTCATGAAACCGGCACATCTGGTCACCCCATTTGATACTCAGCTTGACCTCAGAGTAAATCATGATGCAAAGGTCACTAGAAATTAAGATGACTAGGCACACAAGAATGTTTACAGTGAGATGCCAGAGGGTTAGCGTCTATATATTATTAATGAGGAGGAGTGTGATGCGCAGACAGGAGAAAGGTCAAGATTAAGGCCGTGGCGCCACCCTAGCTTCCTGCAACATGACCTTCTCCCTCCTCTCCCATTCAAATCCCATCGTCTACCTTTAAGGTGTAGGGTTTCATCTCTCCACAGCTCAGAAATTCACACAAACACATACACGTTATTATGGTGTCCCTGTGAGGATGCGAGTAGTGTGCCATGATCTCTTCTTTATGTCCCAGCATTCACTTCCATAAACGCCTATTTAAAGGCATCAGTCCGCCCATGCTCCCTACATACTCGCAAACACTGCAAAATTGGCAGTTAGTAACCACTCCCGCTGGAGTGAGCTTCCACTTCCTCTCTCTCACCCTTCCTCCTGTTTCATCTCTTCCCCCTCATCCTCTTGATAAATGCGATGCAGGTATCAGATCATGTCCCGTATCAGATTACACAGCGGAGGCTGTTCACTAATAGCACTCACAGATTACGTTGGAGAGAGCGTTCAGTGTTATTAAAATCTGATTTACTAATGAAATTGAACGTCTGGGTAATGAAATGTTATTTGGAGTGACACATAAAAAGCTGTATCAGTGGAAACAATTATCAACATGCAATCTGTGCTCATTTTGAGGAAAAACACGTAGAATTGTAAAATGGGATATTAAGATTCTGCTTGACACAGATAAGATTTTCATGTTATGATATTAGGTGACTAAACATCAAATTTTCATTTTTGGGTAAACTATTACTTTAAATATTAAAATTCTATACTATTTTAACTTAAAACTAAAATCAGACATTTTAAATAATACAACTGAATGTAGTGAGAGAAATAAGATTTTCTAAAGATTAGATTTCACAATGTTAATAAATCATTACTGTCTTTAAAGATTGACATTAAATGAGTGTTAGATGATGGCAAAAGTCATTGTAAAAATTGAGGAAATGAGAATGTACAATTAAATATCCAATACCAGCTGAATATTGGATATTTTTGGATAAAGTTTGGGGTCAGTTTGTTTATATACTGTGTATATATACAGTCATGTGAAAAAGAAAGTACACCCTATTGAATTCTATGGTTTTACGTATCGGGACATAATAAAAAATCATCTGGTCCTGGTATGTCTTTTAAATGAGGTAATACAACCTCAGATGAACAACAACCCATGACATATTACACCTCTTTAAAAGCAGAAGTTTTGGCAGTTTGCTGGTCTGGAGCATTCAGGTGTGTTAGCACAATGACAAGGAGGAAAGACATCAGCAATGATCTTAGAGAAGCAATTGTTGCTGCCCATCAATTTGGGAAGGGTTATACGGCCATTTTGAAGTCCATCATTCTACAGTAAGGAAGGATATTCACAAGCGGAAAACATTGAATACAGTTTCCAATCTTCCCAGGAGTGGACATCCCAGCAAATTCACCCCAAGGTCAGAGTTTACAATACTCAGAGAAACTGCAAAAAACTACACCTTTACACAGACTCTACAGGCCTCAGTTAACATGTTAAATGTTAAAGTTCATGGCAGTACAATTAGAAAAAGACTGGAAAAGTATGGCATGTTTGGAAGGGTTTCCAGGAGAAAGCTTTTTCTCTGTAAAATGAACATGGCCGCACGGCTTAGGTTTGCAATGTTACATCTGAACAAAGCACAAGACTTGGAACAATGTCCTTTGGACAGATGAGACCAAAGTGGAGATGTGCGGACATAATTCACATCGCCAAGTTAGGAGAAAACCAAACACAGCATATCAGCACAAACACCTCATACCAGCTGTCAAGCATGGTGGTGGAGGGCTGATGATTTTTGGCTTGATTTGCAGCCAAAGGACCTGGGAACCTTGCAGTCTTTGAGTCGACCATGAACTCTTCTGTATGCCAAAGTGTACTAGAGTCAAATGTGAAGCCATCTGTCCGACAGGTAAAGCTTGGTCGAATCTGGGTCATGCAACAGGACAATGATCCCAAGATCACCAGCAAATCTACAACAGAATGGCTGAAAAAGAAAAGAATCAAGGTGTTGCAATGGCCAAGTCAAAGTCCAGACCTCAACCATATTGAAATTCTGTGGTGGGACCTTAAGAGAGCTGTGCATAAACAAATGCCCACAAACCTCAATGAACTGAAGCAATGTTGTAAAGAAGAGCGGGTCAAAATTCCTTCAGAAGGATGTGAGAGATTGATAAAGACCAGATGATTTTTTTTTATTATGTACTGATACTTAAAACCTTAGAATTCAAAAGGGTGTCCTTTCTTTTTCATTATTGCTGGAGTTTGGCTTTCTTGCCTTAACCGTTTTAGAGTATTCTTCTTCCGAGGATAATATACTCACATTTAGATATTTTAATAGTGTCATTAAAAACAAATATTGTGCAAATATCCCCTCTAGACATCACTTTTTTGGCCACTGTGGAAATCTTTGTAGCTTTCTGCAGAGTTCTGTGGGTGCAGAGATTGCTTGTGATCCAGTCAATGGGAAAAAAATTCTGCATAACAGACCTCAAAACGCATAAATGGGCATCTCACATGCATTCCTGCTCTCGGAGATTTTCATTGATGTGAACAAGCACTTGAAATGGAATGGCTTCCCTTGTTTTGTTATCTTGTCCATTGATAGCTCCTCCAGCTTTGTTGTAGGCTTTTCAATGATTGAAGCTTTCAAAGAGGCAATTTTATTATTTGGCTTTGTGTATGACTAACTAATGAGTAGGGAGCTAGCAAGCACATGACACTGACATGCAGTGAGTGTAAATGCATACAGAAATTCAGAGAAGGAAAGAAAAACACACATTCACACACCCTTGAGAGCTTTAATGGCATGGCCATGTACATGAAAGGCTTCTTTAACTGATGACACAGTATACATGTTGAGGAGGCAGACTAGGTAAAGAAAGAGTGAAGGGAATGCACATGATGAGATGATAGCAGAGAGACGGGTCAACCGACTCTTGTGATAATGGCATGTGACAACTGTAAAGGAGGGAATATGTCATTTGCTTGGATGTGTCTGAGCTAATTTGACTTATGTAGTGCATTGTGTGTTTGTTCGTGTGTGTGTAAACGTGTTTATGTGTTCATGAGAGCATGTATGTTTTTGTGTTAGTGGTTGGCAAATATGCATTAAAAATGTTTAGTGCTTGTGTATATATATATATATATATATATATATATACACACACACAGTATCTTTATTATAAAGTCTGAGACTACAAGTAAAAAAAAGACAATTTTGCATTTAATTTAATAAATTTTTTATTTTATTTACAAATAACAATATGTTTTTATAGGGGTGTAACAAAACCCTCATGTCATAAGTCGATACATATGACAATGCTGAACTCGAGATACAATATTATTGCGATACTCCAAGACATTTGGTAAAAGGATAACAAAAAATTTACTGTTGATTAAAATGCTAAATTTGGTATTGCATTGGGAGTGGAAAGAATAGGCTTGGATTTGGTGCTGGTAACCCAATGCACAGGACAATGGTGACACCAGAATAAAAATATTCATGATTCTAATGCTGAAACACAGATTTATTTTAGATGAATATGTTTGCACTCTGTCACTGACTAGATATATTTAAAATAATGTAGGCCACTTTTTACTGGTAACATAAGACATTTGGCATTATCAGGACCCACAAATATTCCCCCATTGCATTATTATACATTATATTCAACATGATATATAGTAGTTTAATGTAGTACTGACGCTAAGGGTGTTTTCACATAATAGTTAGTTTTAAAAGAACTAAATCCAGTTCACTTAAAGTGAACCAGAAAGGGAACCAGCCAAAAGTGACCTCAGTCCTTTTGGTGTTCACAATCTAGTGGACTCAAAAGAGAACCCAGTTCTTTTTTTGGTCCTCTTCAGCATTGAAGTGATCTCAGACCCTTTCTTGTTCACACCACAACTTCATAAGAACTCGGACCCCGGCTCTCTGTGTTTTCAGTAACACTGCTGCGTCTTTCCAATTGTTAAAATAAAAAAAATACAGAAAAAATAAGCAGTGGATAACTGATCAGAAGTTTATCACATCAAATGATTGGCTCAACCTAATCAACGTCATTTGGTACTATAATCTTCATGTCTGCTGTAAATCTTTTGTAGCTCAGAAAAAGAACAACAATAATAACACTTCACGATAAGGTTCTATTAATTACTTTTGGTAATTATTTTAGGTATTATGAATTAACAGCATCTATATTAGTGGTGTGCAGCTGAGCCTGTATCTGTAACAATCTGTAACAAAGAAAAAAAATATTTGTTTCTGTATTTGGATAAAACTGAGTGACAGAGCTTTAACCGAAAGATTTTACAATTACTTGAAGACTGTCATGTCTATGGTTTTAAATGTATATCCATTTCCTTCGTAGTTCAAATGTGCCATGTATAACTCATAATAAAATAAATAAATAAATATATGGTGTAAATTAAAAGAAAATAATGTTTATTATTTTGAAAGGCGTTTGAAAGGGTTATATGAACTAGGTGTGAAAACACCCTAAAGCTCTGTAAGCTTGATTTTTCTTCCTGGGGCGTTCACACCAGACACAAGTTGCGCGAATATATCGCGCTATTCGCGTGTCGTTGGACGCTTGAACATTTTGAGTGTACTTGCTTCATTTGCGCTTGAAATTCACTTCACAACAGACGCGAATTCGCATAATATGTGTCCCTCAGACTCTTCCACTTCTTTCTTCACACTTCCTCTGAATAAACACATCAACTCGTCAGGGGGAAAGTAGTTGTAAAATACGGCGAATAAGCTCAATTTGCCGGCTTTAGCTAGCTTGTGGTCTCAATATGTATATGTATATATCTCAAATTGAGTAAAGAGCGTTTTTTACAACTTACCAGATTGTCTGACCTCCTCACTCACTTTCTTCCAAGCAAGATCCTTTTTATTCCTGTTTCTAGGGCTGCACGATTAATCGCATGAGATTGTCATGCGTGTCTCGTCAGTAAAGCCGGTTCTGTGATTAGCGGTAAATGTCCATCACCTGCTTTCAAATGGAGCGGCACTTAATATATAGAGCCGTAGTTCGCGGACAAGCTACGCAATATTGCGTTCATAATCGCAGATGAATCGCCTTCGATAATGAACGCGATATTGCGTAGCTTGTCCGCGAACTACGGCTCTGTATATTAAGTGCCGCTCCATTTGAAAGCAGGTGATGGACATTTACCGCTAATCACAGAACCGGCTTTACTGACGAGACACCCATGACAATCGCATGCGATTAATCGTGCAGCCCTACCTGTTTCTATAAAAGTATGAAGATGTATCGTACAGCTCCGGGTATCCACATACAGCGATGATGATTTAGTTTGTTGTTTCGGATTTCTGCTTCCGGTCACTACGTCGTAATCACCTCACTCCTGATTGGTTAACGCGGCGTGAATATTTGCCAAAGTTCAAATTTTTCAACTCGCGTCAAACGCCCGAAACGCTCAATTCGCGCAAATCGTGCCGCAGGATGTCTATCGCGTCTTTGCATTGACTTAACATGTAAATAACTCGCGCTTAACGCTTCATTCACGCCTGGGGGGTATTCCAGAAAGCAGGTTATGTGACATACCTTGGTATGTTTAAGAGTAAGTAAGCGGATAACCTCAACTTTCGGTTCCAATAACGGAGGTAACTTTTAGGGTATGTAAGTAGCCATAGCAACTTGCTCTCTGAACATAACCTGCTCTGGAGCAGGTTATGTTCAAGGGTTAGTTAGCTTGAGAGGAATTCAGATGCGTATTATATTATCAATATGGTTATATTAATGTATCTAAATTTGTTTTATAGTTAGTTATATACACAATGTTATATTATACAATATATAAATGTTTATTCAATTCTAATATATGTATTTATTTTATTGTCATCTCACACATGGATCTGCTTTTTATCCTTTATAACAGGACATTTTCTATGCTATAATTTCTATAATAAAATACATATCATAAATGTGATATCTTATTAAATAATTAGCATCAAACAAACAATATTAAGATTAAAAAAAAATTGCACAACCACCCAATAGGTGGTGATGTGCACCAAGTAGGTTATGTAAATCGCCATTAAACAAAAGAAGAAGAATGAAGTAGAATGGCACGCTTTTTCTTAGCGTCTGTTTCCATGGTGAATCATCGATTCGTTGCTCTGTTGAGAATGTCTTGCGTGTTAACCGGGAACATACTCTGGGTTGGCTGAACTTACTCCCGGACGCATTTTTGGAACCAGCATACCTCGAGTAAGCGAGTTTTGGGTTAATCAACCGAGAGTTCAGGGTATATGTGACAGTAAGTTAACCCTGCTTTCTGGAACACACGCCTGGTGTGAACGCACCATAACACAGTAATTTTCATTTTGGGTGAACTACACATATTGTCACTATAAACAATACGATATTGTTGCATTTTTGTATTGTGATATATTGTGACACGATATATATTAATACACCCCTAGTTTTTTAACAAATTTGTTTTTGCATTTTATTTATATATATATATATATATATAAATGTTATCTTTATAATATCATGCTTACTATTTGTCTCACACAGTAAAAATGGGTCTTAAAATATAGTAACAGCTATGTATTTTAGTTTTAAATAAGTTGAATTGTAAAAGTTAAATGAAGAAAAAAAAAGATTTTCAGAACATTTTAGCATTTGGATTGTTGAACTGTTTTGTTTTAATAGCATCATGGACACCTAATAACATTCTAATGCTAAAATAAAATCACTCACTCACATTCTGTTCTCAGCACTCCATGGTACAAGTGATTAATGGTTTGCTCGTGCCATTTTGCAATGATGGATTGAAGCTGTAACTCAGCATCAGGTTAACCAGCACCTTTTCTGACAGATGTGATGCACAGAAATCGTTCATTACGAGAAGATATAGAGCTTGAGTAGTCCCTGAAATCCCAGTGGTGAATTTTTTGGAGGTGAATGGACCTCACTAGGGACACCTCAGGGTGTGGCTGCAGTTACTGTGTGCTTGTGAGTTATATATGTGGCTGAGTCTCTGTTTTTGTGCTGACACTGGAAACTGGGCGTTAATGTGCATGTGCATGTACAGTATGTTCCTCGAGACCCGTGCTGAGCTGTAAAATGGCTCCTCGGTCATGCAGTCATCCAGTCCAGCATAAGGAGATTATCTGGAGAGGTGCTTTAAGAAAAGCCCCAGGAAAGGAAAGATGCATGGTGAGGGGTAAAAGAGATGAGACAGGGTGGGGATAGATGAGCGAAAGCTTTTTGTTAGAGCTGCTGACATCATTTTGTCTGCCCTGTGGGAAACCCTGTCTTCCTTCCAGAAATGTGTCTCTTTCTTCACCTTATGGTGATGAGACAGAAAAGAGGTGATGGGATTCTCACCGATGTCAATGCAACTAACGCAATTACTAAAAATATTTGTAAAATGCCAGCTATTCTGTCCTTGTGCTTTGTCACTGCATCATCTAGGTTAGAAGTTGTGTTTAAATATGCCATATAATATTTTGACAAGCCCTCTTTGCTTTCCTGTGCCTGTTTTTTCTACTGAAACTTGAAGTTGGGGCAAGTCATTTTTGAAGCGCTTTTTAAAATAACCAATAACAAATCACTATTCATATTTACCATTTTCCTGGAAAAGACTTTTTTTTTTTAAATGTGTTAATCGGCTACAAATTATTCCCTGCAGTTTTAGAAATGCACTAGCACAGGGTTGTCAAATAATTTAATTATGTATTCTGGCTTTGGTACAATGATAACATAAATGGCAATTAAATAATATAATATAATATAGCTCTCTTAAAATACAAAGATATGTATTAAGGGGGTCCTTTGAAAGGGGGTCATCATTAGTGGGTCCTTAACATCAAAAAGTTTTGAGAAAAAAAAATACACTAGCATATAAAGGCCACAAATCACCAACACACATTGGACAAAAAGTCACATTTTAGTCTAGTTTTCATGTTTTTAAGGGTATGTATTTGAATTTCAGCTGCTCTCCATCAAGCTCTTACTGAAGAACATCTATTTTAGAGCATCATGGGTAATGCAGTGAAAGAAGCGGCCCCCCTCCAGGCCAGCAGTTACACCTCCTAGTCACAAGGGGGCTCAGTCTCATTACAAATGATGGAGCAGATCTCCAACAGTGGCTGTTGGGGCGAGGCAAGACCTGAGGGGAGATTTTCATTTTTCATGTCTGAACTTTTACTTCACTGTTTTTCAGAGTGAGGTCATTGTGATATTCTCATCTCACCCATTGCCTTTGAGTGTCCAATGACAGCAATCCGTTTACTGATGAATTACTGTATTGTGAGTGCCAGACCCCTCCAGCTTCAGTCTGGCCTCCAGCCCGAATGCACTATTGTTATTTCTCATTAGAAAACTTGCTGCCTAAGAAACTCTGCTGAGAATCTGTGATTAAGAGTCTTTATTCAAGCTCAATTATTCCTTCAGTGACTTTCTAGAGCTCCCATAAGAAGTGAAAGATATAGAGCTGCTCATTTAGATTGCTTTTGTTCATTGTGTCGTGTTTAATATTGACCATTGTGCTGCTTTCCGGTTTCTCTTCTCAGAACCAGATTCTTACTTGGCATAGATGTATTACTGTTTCCTTGACAACTGCATTTAAGTGCAGCGTGTTTGAACCAACTGAACCAGTGCATATGAGATTGGTAATTAGTTCTCGGTTAAACAACATTTTAGGTGAGATTAAAGACTTCCAGACTAGGAACAGGAAGTGGAAACTTTCTTACAGGTCATTTAGCTTGGTGAAAACATGAAGTCATAGAGTCATAATTATGAAGTCATAATTATATTTCTCAGAGATTGCTATTGCATAACACCACTTGTGTGGTGATAGTGTAGAGCTACTGTATTTGTGAAGTTTTACAAATACACAATAATTTTTTATTTCTCTTTTTTTCTTGTTTAAATAAAACATCACTCCTCACTTTCCAGTTGATAAATTATCCAGACCCTCAATGAAGTTTTTATATAAGGCTCAGTTTTTTTCCTAAAATTTAAGGAGACATTAATGAGATGGTTGTTAACATTGTATATAGAATTTAAAATGTAATTTATTTATTTATTTATTTATTTGGAACCCCATTAGCTTCCACGAATGGTCGCTAATCTTCCTGGGGTCCATTTTACAAATCAAACATATTATATACAATCACATCACACTTTTTACAATATGTTATCAAAAGAATAAATACAATTCAATTTGAGTCATTACACTTAATTTTCATTACAGATCATACATTTTTTCACCAGCTTTTTAAAATAATATCTGTTGCTTATTTGTCTCATACACATTGACAGTTGATTCCAAGCTACCGAAGATCTAAATAGTACAGTTCTCCTCATACAATTTGACTGTGCAAAAGGAACAACTAAATCACCAGAGCTGACCTGCCGAGTAATATATTGGTGGCAATACCCACTGTACACCAATTTATCCACAAAAAATCTGGGATTGTTTTTATAGATGGCATTATGCATGTAGCACAGAAGACTTATCTTTAATTTATCCTGTACCTTCAGCCATACTAATATAGTGTGCATCTCATTCACACTGGTCCTGTACGAACAGCCAAGAGCTACCCTGGCCGCTCTATTCTGTGCAAGTTGAAGTTTTTTCAAGTGCTCCTGTGTAGCACTGGACCAAATAACTGAGCAGTACTCCAGGTGTGACAAGACCAGAGACTGGACAACTGTTCTCATGACTGAGGGTGGACAAAACGGCACACACTTCCTAGACAAAGCAATGCCTCTGCCCATCCTGGAAACAATATGATTTATCTGATCAGTCCATGAGAGCTGATTATCCAGCTTGACACCCAAGAGTTTAGTTTTAGTAACCTGCTCAACCGAAGTTGTATCAATAGTCAAATTTAGGTTACAAGGTTTATTTAACAAATGTTTAGTACCAAAAACGATACATTTGGTTTTGAAAATATTTAGAACTAATTTGTTCAAATTAACCCAGTTGATAATCAAATTTAATTGGTTTTGAAGGTTCAGACTTAGATTGGTGATTGAAGGAGATGCACAAAATAAACTTGCATCATCTGCATACAGTACAACTTCTGCATTTCTAACAACATGAGGCAAATCATTCACAAAAATTGAAAATAAAAGTGGACCCAAACAGCTGCCCTGTGGAATACCGCATGATATACATTTACTGTCAGAAAAACTAGCATTAAAAAATACTTGCTGAGTTCTGTCATTAAGATAACTCCTTATCAGTGAAACAGACAATTGTGAGAACCCATAATACTTGAGCTTTGACAACAGAATATCATGGTCAATTACATCAAATGCAGCTGTAAAATCTAAAAGTAATGCACCAACAAGTCTTTTATCCTCCATATATGTAAGCCACTGATCAACCATATGCACTAATGCAGTATTAGTTGAATGGCCTGGTCTATAGGCATGCTGTGAACTAGTAAGCAATTCATTTAATGTAAAGTACTCTAGCATTTGATCAAAAAGTAACCTTTCAAATATTTTGCTTAATACAGGAAGAATATGAATTGGTCTACAATTAGAAGGAGTAAACCCTGCCTTATCCTCTTTAAGTAAAGGTACAATTTTAGACTGTTTCCATAGCTTAGGAAACACTCTGCCGAGCACTGATCTGTTAAAGATGTGACATATTGGTTTGCACAAAATATTTGCAACAATTTTAAAAATTTTGCCATCAAGATGATCAGTACCAGGCGTAATGTTAATATTAATTAAGGATGCACAATATGTTGGTGTTGTACCAGTTATCAGGCAAATTTTCTTTAATCTGTTGCAATGATTATTGCATATTTTATTGGACATTCTAATTTACTTATTTTTACATTTAACTTTGCCGTCATCTAATCCTTACTTAGAGTTCACTTCAAAATTAAAATTTCCTGATAATTTACTCACCCCCATGCCATCTAAGATGTTCATGTTTTTCTTTCTTCAGTTGAAAAGAAGTTAAGGTTTTTGAGGGAAACATTCCAGGATTTTTCTCCATATAGTTCAACGGGTTGAAGGTCCAAATTGCATTTTCAGTGCAGCTTCAAATGGTTCTACACGATCCCAGATGAGGAATAAGGGTCTTATCAGCCATTTTCTAAAAAAAACAAAACAATGTATATACGTTTTAACCACAAACGCTCATCTTGCACTAGCTCTGCGATGCGCCACGCATCACGTAATCATGTTGCAAAGGTCTCGCGTGACGTAGACGGAAGTACTGCGGTAGAGCAAAAAACTCCATCTCATTTTTTCCTCCAACTTCAAAATCGTTCGACGTCGTTGTTTTATCTTTTTTTTGTGTAAAGACCATTTGACTTAGTCTTTGCACGTTCGCTTTGTAAATACTTTGCTTGGTACTTCTGCCTACGTCATGCGAGACCTTTCCAACGTGATTATGCCATGCGTGGCGCATCGCAGAGCTAGTGCAAGATGAGCATTTGTGGTTAAAAAGTACATAATTAGAAAATGACCAATTGATAAGACCCTTATTCCTTGGTTGGGCCCTTTGAAGCTGCATTTAAACTGCAATTTGGACCTTCCACCCATTGCACCCCACTGAAGTCCATTATATGGAGAAAAATCCTGGAATTCAGCTGGTAAAGGGATTGCTCTTTTCTGGATCTGGATCTTCACTTTTAACTGGGATCTGTTGCAGTTGTTTTGGGATACTCCTGTCTCCACTGGAATTACGTTGGCTTTTTTTCCATTGATCTGGTTCTAAGTGCTCGTTTTTGTATCACCATGATCACAGTCCTTGTGCTTTCCTTTAGTCCTGCCATTAACAGCCACATGTGGGACTCTCCAGTGTCAGCCGCCTGTAATACCCAGTGCTTGTGCGTCCCATTGAGTGTTTTGTCTTGTCATTGTTCCCGTTCTTCTTCCTCCTCATCTAGTGTCTTTTACAGCACGTCTCTTAGCCTAATCATGTCTCCCACTGTCCCAGCAGACGTCTGTCACTCTTCTTCCTCTCGCTAACCAAACACACTGTTCCCAGATCAGTTTAGCTTTTCAGCACACGAGTCTCGACAAGAGGATCTTCTATTTTTCTTTAAACATCCAGACTGTTCCTATTAATTTTAAAATGCTAACAACCACACAAACTTTCACCCCAGTAGCTCAATATCTGTTGAGTGAAATGTTGTGGTTTGAGATATGACAGTGAGAAAAAAACCCAAGAAAAAGTAGAAATGACAAACACACACACACACACACACAAAAATAGAGATGAAGGATTTTTTTTTTTTGCAGAGTGAGCTCTGCTTCAATATCCATTCACATCTTCTCTGTGCCTTGGGACATGGTTTGTTTTGTTTTTTTGTTTTTTTCTCTATCTTGAAAACTTCTTGGTAAGGCTTTTGGGAGGACCATTTTTCTGTCAGTTTTACTCAAAAAAGCCTTTGAGCTGTGTGTTGTGAGCTGAACAGTGGCTGTATGTCTAACCCAGAAACAGAAGAATATGATGCTAATCCCTTTCCCTTTATAGCAGCCTCTCTTTTTGTTTTGCATTGTTATTGGCTTATATATCAGCAAGTGTAATTCTTAATATATAGCTAGTCCCTAATATCATTGATACGAGGTTTTTATGAAAGCAGTTTAGTGTTCATTGACTTGGCTTAGGGCTTGATTTGTCTCAGACCAATATTTCACACCCTTGAATACATATAATATTTCACACCCTTGAAAACATATAGTAAATTCTTGCTTCATGTGCATTTACCTTCTAAAAGTTAGGGTGCATATTTTCTTTACCCTTTATGTACAATTATGTAGAAAATGGAGGGAGAGAGGGGGGATGGCTTCAGGACATGACCTAGGTCAGAATTTTTCACTCCACGATCTATTATTGTCATTACTGGTCATTATATATGTCGGTCAGTCAGTCTTTCGGTCTAAGTGGGCAGTTTCCATTTATACTGTGGAAAACTGCCCATTTTTGCATTTTTTTTTTACAGAGATACATAAATTGTGAAAATACTATAAGATTGTTGTGGCCTAATGGTTAGAGAGTCAGAATGGTAAACAGAAGTTTGCGGGTTCTTTTATTTTTTGAAATATTTTGGTCATATTGAATTTACTATGTTGTCATATTGTTATTTCTATCTTTAAATCAAATATTGTGATATCATCCTACTCCCTGATATCGGCATCAGCCAAAAGAAAAGAAAAGAAAAGAAAATATATATGTGACCCGTGCTGGCAAAATAAGTCGGAATGCGCATGATCTAATTTCGTGCTGCAGGCAAAACAAGTGAAAAATGTCAATTTTAAAAAATGCAGTTTTTCTCTGCTCGCTTCTTGACTACTAGCGTTTCCCTCAGCACAAGTTTGGTATCGTTTTAAAGCACAGCATTCCAACTTTGTGAATATTCATACCAAATTCTCGATGACATGAGTCTGAACAAATTAAATGTGATTTTTAAACTCATGCTAATGTAAACAAAACGATCTTACTCGCGCTGATTGACAGATCCGAAGCGTGCAGACATAGTACAGTATTTCAAAAAATCTGTCTTGGCGAGTATTCACGCAAACATAATTTATTATGTCTTAAATGAATGTTTGGTTAAATGTTGGGGAAAAACATCTGATGTGTAACATTTTATTAGATCTGTTTGGTACAGTAGATCTTAATAAATTTCATTAATGTTAATCAAACAATTGTGGAATCATGGGAAAGAAAGTTGAATATATTTTTTTTCCCTATAGATATCAGTTTTGACTTGGTTTGTGCCAAATTTGGTGGTATTACCAGGGATTTTAATGTATGGTTGCTAGGTAATTTTGTTTTAGAACCCTCAGAAAACTAACACGATTTTTTCTCAAAATTGACTTTGCTGACTCAAGCGACTTCAAACAGGTGTAGCTCATTTTTTGTCAGATTCCAACAAATCATACATCATTTTGAAGGTTTTTTATTAGAGAATGTGATAATAACAATAACTCGTTTTTGAAAATTTTCTCATTGCGACTCATTTTGCCAGAACGGGTCACAAATAGACAGACAGACAGACAGACAGACAGACAGATAGATAGATAGATAGATAGATAGATAGATAGATAGATAGATAGATAGATAGATAGATAGATAGATAGATAGATAGATAGACAGATAGACAGACAGAGAGACTGGCTGTCAATAGAAAAAGATAATTATGGTTATTATCTGGATATTTTACCTTTTTATGAGCTGAATAAAAAATCATAAGATCGAATTATCTAAAGTTAATATTTTATCTTAAAAACCATTTTGTAAAAGTGATGTTTCATTAGAGATATTGTGTTTATCATTGAATATTGTGGTTCTTAAATTAAGCCTAAACACTGTCAGGTTAAGATGAACAGCTCCCAGCTAAACACCAATGCCTCATATGCTAGTCACGTGTCTTTTTTCATTGGCTCATCTGCTCTTATTGGACAAATGTAAAAAGGCTGCATGACAAAGATGGTTGTCAACCTGCAAATAATTGGTCAGAGTAGAGTATCTCTTCCATGGGAATGTTTAGATAAAGCCATTACAAGGTTTGGATGCCCATGACCGGTGGGCTGATGTCTGAACTCTTTCTGACTCCATGTAACCTCACATGCCATGCCAGTAAACACTCTATCAAAACTGTCTGTTTGTGTCCCTCCCGTCCTCATTCTGTTGCCTCTCTCTCCTCCAAAACATCTCTATCTTTATCCTGTCACTTGCTCTATTTCCTTCTCTGTTTGCTGTGTGTAGCA
>RJVU01042531.1:2150983-2198450 GCA_003731715.1 Anabarilius grahami
TTTATTCTCAACATTTTATCTCAACTTTTTTCTCGAAATTTAACGAGTTTTTTCTCGAAATTTAACAACTTTAATCTCGAGATGGTTTTATTTTTTTTATTATTGCTTGGCCCTAATCCTCTTCCGTACTAAATGAACAAATAACAGAGCTGCATAAATATTTCTGATGCATTTACTTGTTTAGTGTAATGTTTCTGCTGACTTCAATGGGCAAGTGACATGGCAAACACATAAAGATATATGAAGGATGATTAACAGTCAGAAAAATAAACCAGACCAGTGATCAATCAATCAATCCTTCAAATCAATCAATCAATCCTTCAGTGAACTTAAATTGAAACTTAAACTATTTATACTATAGGGCTGCTGAATGCTTGATTCTGATTGGCTGACGAACGTTCTAAAGTGTGCAATTATTTTTGAGGAAACGCATGGCTAGTTAGGAGTTACGGGCAGGTCTTGACCGCATTACAGTTCCACATCACTTCACAGAATTATTTCAGTTATTTCAAAGGTCCTTACAATCAAAAAAAGCAAAAGAACCAAAATCCACACAAATAGATTTAATAAATTATAATAAAAGATTTATAATCTATGGAAAGCACACTCTCTTTCTCCCGCTCTCACTCCCATACAAATGCACATGCATACAGTACAGAAACACACTCACACACAGAAACATACACACGCATAGAAACTTGTTGTCAGCGCTGGCGACTTTATCAATAAAACAGTTTCGCAACTAAAAATCTACATGACATTTCTCAGTATGAAGATATAAACGTCGCTGTTCTTGAAGCAGTTGCGCTATTAGTAGAAATGCTGCTGCTGAACACTGCTGAGAGACACACAGACTCAGGTAATTCACACACACTTAAGCAAACAATCAATCTTTCTCTCTCTCTCACTCTCTCTAACTGCATTAGTCTGCATAAGAGTGGCTCAAGCCTCTGTTACAGCTCTAAAATTACGTTTTGGAATTAGAAACGGAGGCTTGGGATATGCGTTGTCAATTATTCCTTACTAACTGACTACACTGTAAGAAAAAAATACATAGTAGAAAAAAAATTGCCTGTACTTGTTTAAGTTTGCGAAAATTTCCTTCATCCTCAAAACAGAACACAATGCAATGCATAATTCAAAATACAGTGTACTAACTAAATAAAGAAAGAAATAGACATGAAATATTGATTTGAGATTTTTTTTTATGTGATAAGAAAGAGACAAGAACGAGAATGATATGACACATCACAATATAGTGCAACTGTGTGGGAAATTGGTTGCGTGGGACAACTGTAATACAGATTTTACTGCAGAATCCAGTGAATGACCAATCAGAATCAAGTATTCCAGAGAGCCCTGTTATTATAAAAAAAAAAAAAAATGTGTCCCACACTCTAAAAAAATGCTGGGTTGTTTCATTCGATATTTGGGTCAAATATGGACAAACCCAACCACTGGTTTACATTTTTTCAAATTAAATTTTTTATCAATTTTTTATTTAAAAAAAAAAAAAAANTAAATTTTTTATTTAAAAAAAAAAAAAAAATGTGATTACAACACAGCATTTTTGTAGTTGTGCAGTTGTACATGTTAGGGAGTAGTGTAGTAATGCCAAAGGCTGGTCTGTGTTTCTAACACACACAAAGTTCAGGAAGGCATCGCTCTCTGCCGCATTGGCAAGGGTGACGACAGCAAATGTGTTCGAGCCATCGTTGCCATGGTACTGATATCACACCACAGAGGGAAGTGGAGGTGCTGAAAACACTAATCTGTATTTACATATGCATCCTGTATTCTGATCAGCTGAGTCTCTTTAGTATGTTTTGAATTAGATCAGTTGTGATTCTTTGTGTTGTCTGATACTTTATCCATAAATCTGCATTCAAGATCTGAGACTGGAGGACCATTTGAAATTTGAAATTAAAATGTCTGCAAACACAGTAGATATTATGGTGTGTGAAAATAGCCTGTATTTGACCGAAATTCCAGAATTGTCAGCAAGCTGGTTATCTCGATGGCGCAGTGAATGTTTATTTTGTTGTCAATAAATGAGACGCTAAATATAATTTTGGCTTAATAAGATTTTCCCAAAAATAGTCAAGAATAAACCTGGTGTCCTCCATGATTCCTGTTCTTTCCAACAACAAAGCACTTGAATGCGACAAGCTTGTAATCACGACTTAAGAAGTGGAAAGTTGGAAATTTCCGATAGCACATGAAAGCAGCATAAGACACACGGGCGTAAGTGTGGAAATAAGTTTGAATACTTGAAAATGTGATACTGATGTTGTATTAGTGTATTAGTGATGTTGAATAGTGTTACCAAATCATGTATCTAGTAAAGTCTTTAAATGACTTTCAATTATATGGTAAACTTGAATGGCTATAATTACTAATTTTATCCCTAGAAATTGGCCTTTATTCATTTATAGTACTTAGTAAAAAGATGCCATTAAACAAATATTTAAAATATACTGTCTTTATGTTGTTTCTACATACATTTTGAGATTCAAAGTGAAAATATATTTAAATTGCTAATTTTTTATGTTAGGTGTAATTAATCGATTAATGCGATTAATTAGGTACATTTTTAATCGATTGACAGCACTAGTATTCATTCATACATTCATTCATTTATTTATTTGTGCGTTGTACATATTTATTATAAATTATTATTATATATACTGTTAGTATACAATTTTTGACATTTGAGTGGAAACAGGCTGCAGTTAGACTAGTAAACTATTAATTGGTGGAAGAAATGTTTATTGTGATCTTATGTTTATTATTAATATATCAAAATTTGTTTATTATTATATTGCTGTTGCTGCCATTTTTTAAAAGCAATAAGCCACAAGCAATGCATTACATGGATTTCACCACATCTCTGCTTCGTGTCATGCCATTGTACCCATGGTACACTGTAGCACGTGACCTTGAGTCACTTATTGATTTATTCTGTCCTTCAGTGACATTTTGTAGTTTTTCTGCAGATTCAGGTTTGATTTTACTCCATATTGTCACCTATGTTGCCAGTGATTAATAATGTTTCTGTGACCCTGACCTGAAATGAAGTCTTTATGGAGGCTATCATTAGCCCACATTTGACCAATCAGGGAGGAAAGTGACATTTTCTATACATATTTTGCATGTTTTAATTTAACTACTGCAGTGATGAGTGATTGGTGTAATGTTCACATTGGTTTGTCAGTGAAACCATCTGTGCTGCTAGCAGTTGATGGAGCGTTGCCTTTACTCTCACTTTTTCGATTCACATTTCATATGTGCGCTGTCATAACTGAGCTGGCATGAGTTGTCAGAGACTGAGCAAAGTGATAGAAACTGGTCATTTTTATAATTTATCTTGATTTTAAGTGTGAGAATAAAATCTCTTTGTGAAATGATTGATGAAGGGATCTGTGAATCTGCAGGATGTTGGTTTCTGAGTAAAAATGAATTATTTCTAGAGTGCCTTGATCAATCAGCATGCTTTGGGATTAAGATTAACTCATTAAACGCCAACCTTAAAGCCTAGCCCCTTGCCTCTGCTTCACTTGTTCCAGTGCCCATAAGCATCCTGTCAGCATTTCGGCAACTGCTGTCCAAACCTCACACGATTGATTCCAGCCCTGGAGGGCATGCCCCTAATCTGTCCTGATCCCACAGGAGATGCCGTGTTTTAGAGGAATCAATCCATTAACAGCTAATTGAGCACCAGGTTCTGCATATTTCCCAACAATTCCCTCTTTGCATTGAGCCAAGGGGAAGATGAGCCAAAAAGAGCAGCTGTAGTATGAAATAAACCAACATCAGTCCTTAATAACCCATCAACACCAAGCCAAAAGATTCAGTCTGTTATTTGTGCTCTGAAATGCCCACTGGAGATGGACCATCAGAGTGTGTAGTTGTTTAAAGTGATATATGTGCACAATATATTAAGAATTAAAAAAAAAAAGGAAGCAAAATTGAATTATTGCAATGATTTTAATGTCATTAATGACACATTAATTTTATGACTGTTCTGCAACTTGCAAATATGGTGGTTTTAATAGTGCCTTTGGTGTTTTAGCAAAATGTGATTCATTTCCATGAATTAGTTCAGTGAAACAAATCAGTTGATTCTTATTCAGCGATTCACTTTTTTTTTTGCTGTATCGCTCTATTCAAGCACACTTTGCTAACAGGGTCTACATTGAAAAGATAGACCTTGTGTTTCCTGTGCTATTACAGCAAGTATTATCAAATTTCACATGCTTTCCAACATGTAAACAAGCTAATGAAAGCAGACGCCCACTAAGCAAAATGAAGATGGAATAGATTACTAGTATGAGCTGGCCGTCTGTGCATTGTGCCAGACAGCCATCTCACAGATATCTTGAGGTGATTAATTAAAGCTAATAGCTTTCTTCCCTAGATTTCTTCCATCACATCTTCCAGGTGTATTCACTTATTCAATTAGATTACTGTTAAATTTTGGATAATTTTTTTAATGAAAAGAAATCATGTTGATTTTCTAAGTTGTCATCTTATTTGCCAGCTAAGAAAAAAGTTCCCACAATATTTGTTTACATTTGCATCTTACACTGATTAATGGTTAAACCATCATCATATTTTTTTATTGGAGAAAGGTCACTAATGATGTACAAAAACCCAATGGACATATTTGTTGCCCATTACCCTGATTTAGTTTATTTATCAGCATTCTGTCTGGTTATTAAATATGCACACATCTGATGTGCATTGTTGGTTAAATCATTTCCATGTAAAAAATGGGTTATTTATAATGGGCTGGTTTTTGCTAGTGATTATCTTTTTGTTCTGCATGTAAATGCACTCGTTGAGCAGGAAGGCTTGACTGAGCGGTCTCAGTCAACAACAGAGAGCGGCTAAAGAAGAACAGATGTTTGGTGTTATTTGTGAAGCCTTTCTTGTCAACATGTTTCTTTATACATGTAAAGACATTGAACATTGTTATGGATTTAGGGTAGGTAGACTAAGAGAAATCGGCTTACTGTAAGGATGTCTGGTGGAGGTAGGGAAAAAAGTTTAAAGCTGTTTGTTGCAGGTCCGGATGAGCGACTGTGGAGCATTTATGAAAGTCCCCTGACTTTGCACTGACTTTTATTTTATTTTATTTTATTATTTATTTTCAAGGTCATATGAGTTAAGAAGCATGAATCACTTTTAACTACTAACCATGTCAGGTGTCAAATCAACAATACCGTTAAATCTGTTGTACACTACGGAAGCCATTTTTGGCATATTGAAAAGTCTCTATAATGTGTGTGTGAGTGTTGTCTGTTGGTGCTAGTAGTAATGCAGACTGCAGTATGACTTAATCCTGTGCTCAGAAACGCTGCTGTATTTGGCAATATTCCTTCCATTCCTTAATCCCAAGGCTTTTACCAACCAAACACAGAGAAATCCCTGGAGCTGTCTGAGCTCAACACTGCTCACCTGCCGACAACCGTCTCACAAGGTCACACTGCTGGCCGACACATTGTGGATTTTTCTCTTTTATCAGTGCAGCACATTTTGACATTTTAGAAACCTCTTAGTGAGTTTACCTGCCGTGCAATACTTTGTCTTGATTTGAAAAGATCAAGTATTTTTGCCATAGAAAAGTTTTACATAATGGTTTATAGCCATCAAAACTGACAGAAATAACAGAAAAATATAGGTTGTTAAGTTTGTATCCAGTATTTTAAGAGCTAATAGGGATTAACAGTGTTCTGTTCTCATGAGACAGTGCTCACACCTCATGAAAACACAACTATAAATGCACTGTTTTTACATGATAGATGTCCATAAAAATGACCTGTAATTAGCAGTGTTCCTTTCCTGTGGTGCCATTTTTTTCTTTCTTGAAAATGGAAAATGGTAATTATGCCAGTCTTATAATTTCCTTTGTTGATAAAATGGTTTTAAAACACACAGTGAATTTTTAGATCAGAGGCACCTACATTGAAGCATAAATGAAGAAGGTGTTCCCAGAGGCTCAGCCTATGAATTATATCTCAGTTGGACTGATTTGCTTTTCATATATCACCTCAAGAGTTTTAGTGCTTATAAATGGGATATAGTTATCACAGCTGTTGCAAATGTTTAACAGCAGTAGGGCTAGAAGTGTATGAAAGCCATTTAGGCTGCATATATATGCACAGTATATTGGTACTATATCTGTTATCAGCCAATATTGGGTATTTCATGCTCATTTCCTCTATTTTTAGGGGAAAAGCTCAATCACCATTAAATGTAATCCTTGGCAAATCCAAAAATTAATATACATTTTTTTTAAACTGTATGTTATAATGTTGTAACTGCTTAAATTCACTCGTAGCATTTAAAGATTTTAATTTTTGAGACAAAATGCAGATTTTTACAGAATGACAATTTTTCTTTATTATTGCATTCCTCATTTTCAGTGTGGAAAATTTCTATGAATGCTAAATCTGATTTCAGAAGTGTTTGTGCCACATTGCAGTTTGAAATATTATTTTTGTAAAGACTCATTTATTGCATTAATAGTTGTTGGGTTGACTTCAAGAGCTGAAAAGTTTATTGCAACCACTTTTAAGCAGAACCACAAGTTCTAGATGAAAAAAAGTAAGTCGACTACTAACTGGGGGATTTCAGCTTTTCACGCTCACAAGTCACAATACAAATATAATCCAGGGCTTCAAATGCAAAACCTCAGCACAGAAAATCCTCTTGTGTTACTTCTATAGTTGGGAGACACAATTTACCTTTGAATTCAGCACTGAAACAGCAATCTCTGATGACAAACCCCAAATGCATGTTTTCAATTCCTTTTTGTTTATTCTCAAACATTTTTTGAGGAGCCAAGGCAGATTGAAATAGAATTGCTTTCTTTGATACAATGTGTTTTTAGTGCCATTTTTTTTCACCCATGCCCTGCTATATCAGAGAAATGCTTTGCTTTTTCAGAGGCTGTTGCAGTGATTGAAAGAGGCGGGAAGATCCAACATCTGTTTGTGGATTTGAACTTGCTTTCTGCCTATTCCTCCACTCCTGTGAAAAAAAAAAAAAATCAAATGAACGCACTGACCCATTTTCCTTTTCCTCTTCCCCCTCCCGGTCCTTTCTGCCCCTACATTTCAGTCAAGCAGCATTATTCAAAAAGCAGAAAAATAGCACACTAACACAATGTGTGGACTTGAAAGTATTCATTTAGCATGGCAATCATAGCTGACCCAATAGCCTGAATACAGTGTGTTAATATAAACTCATGCTGCTTCTGAAATTGCTTATTATGTAACAGGTACTACATTTGGTTTGAAACTTACTTTGCAACCATTAAAAAGTACTTTCTATATAGTATGAATGTGTGTAGTATGAATGAAATTTGGACAATGTTGTCATTGTCATGTGACATACGGCGTCAGTTGCGTCACTTTACTTCCATTCACAAATCCTCTCCCGTGGCCTCATAGGATAGTAAAGTGTCCATTGAATGTGCACTTCAGAATTTCGCCGGAATTAGTAGGTCATCCGAGCACTTTTCACCTATTATGAATACTATGAATTCATACTTCTCGGCTCGCATTCCTTTTTTTTCACCTGCTATATAGGATGATAGGCATATTCGGACGCAGTGATTGTCAGTGTGGTCATCTCTTCATTAGCAGGAGTCAGGAGTCATTAAGAAAAGCTTCCATATGTTCCCCTAAAATGAAAGTCTTCATTTACTCACCCTCATGTCGTTCAAAACCTGTATGACTTTCTTCATTCTGTGGAACACAAAAGAAGGTATTTTAATAAATGTTTCAACCATTTTTGCACACATAATGAAAGTCAATATCCAAATCAACACTAGCACTGACTTTCATTGAATGTACAAAGACGTTTTTCGAAATATCTATCCACATAAGAAGGAAAGTCATTCAGGTTTGTAAACAGAATTTTCATTTTTGGGTGAACTATCCCTTTTATGAAAGCTTCTATGATCACATGATCCAGGGTGGTGCTTTTTTGTGATTTATTTTGAAAGCTTATATTATTTTATTTTATGTAAGACATTATATGATTCAAACCCATGCACGCTAGGATTGTTATTGCTCCGCCATAGCAAAAGAATTTCCTATCCCCCTGTTGCCGCTCAGCAAGGATGACAGTTCTCCTGTTCATTTCACCATCTGTGGAAAATCCATGTGACCCTTTATTCAGCCCCCTAGTATTTTGTGCACTTGAATTAAAGAGCGTATGAATGCATGCATGTCGAAACAGGAGGGGGTGTTGACATGCTTCAACAGTGCCCTGAAAGTTTCCCAAAAGACCACTAGGAACAGCTGGGTTAACTGGGACTAGTGCCAGAGGCCCAGCCAGGGCACTTCGCAGAACAGAGCAATTGAGCCACGCAAGACTGCAGCCTGGATGCCGGCGGGACTGAGAGGCAGAGAGCCCAAATCAGAATATCGCTGCCTTCATGCTGCTAGAGAAATGGACAGTGTTAATTTTAATGGAATGTAATGCGTAATATAGCTGATGTCCTGTTACAGATCCATCTCATCGTCGAGATACAAGGTTTTTGTTGATTTTAATGACGGTTCTGTTATATTAAAGGGTTAGTTCACCCAAAAATTTAAATTTTGTTATTAATTACTCATGTCGTTCCACACCCTTAAGACCGTCGTTCATCTTCGGAACACAAATTAAGATATTTTTGATAAAATCCGATGGCTCAGTGAGTCCTGCATTGCCAGCAAGACAATTAACACTTCCAAATGCTCAGAAAGGTACTAAAGACAGGTACTTAAAACAGTTCATGTGACTACAGGGGTTCAACCTTAATGTTATGAAGCAATGAGAATACTTTTTGTGCAGCAAAAAAACTAAATAATGACTTTATTTAACAATATATAGTGATGGGCGATTTCAAAACACTGCTACATGAAGCTTCGAAGCTTTTGAATCTTTTGTTTCGAATCAGTGGTTCGGAGTGCGTATCAAACTGCCAAAGTCACGCCCCCAAGTTTTGAAATTTCCAAACACTTATGATGTAACGAAGCCACGTTTACTGAAATCATGTGAGCAGTTTAATAAACGCTCCGAACCACTGATTCAAAACAAAAGATTCGTAAAGCTTTGAAGCTTCATGAAGCAGTGTTTTGAAATTGGCCATCACTAGATATTGTTGAATGAAGTTGTTACTTAGTTTTTTTGGCGCACAAAAAGTATTCTCCTTGCTTCATATTCAGTTTTTATGAAAAATATCTTAATTTGTGTTCCAAAGATGAACGAAGGTCTTACGGGTGTGTAACGACACGAGAGTGAGTAATTAATGACAGAATTTTCATTTTTGGGTGAACTAATCCTTTAACTATTTTAAAGTGTACAATGAATTAGTGTGAAAATCTTGAACCTATTCCAATATCTGTGTGGGGAAAATTTTTGCCCTCACGCAAAATATCCTATCTCGCAGATTCCTGTTGAAATGATGAATTTCGTCAGTGCCGTGGTAAATGTGACTGCACTTTACGGTTCACTCTACAGAAATGGTTTTGGTTATGATGTCGTGACCATGAGTGCATTTACATTTGAGAGCTCACATTTACACCACAGTACCTATTTAGTACTCACAAACTTCATGATAAATGGTCAGCAGAGCCAACTATTCCAGTAACAAGAGAGCAGCAGTCATTTACTTACTGCATACTGTAGAGGTCTTAAAGATATAGTAGCAAAAACAAAACACTTTACAATTATAATGTTCAACTTGCAAATTAACATTATATTTGTTTATTTGTTGCAGAGTAATTGTAAGTTCACCACAAATAAGCAGTTTTTACAAGGATATTTTGTTTCATAACCATTTTTGATTAGCAATACTAAATCGAATTAGGAAGGATACAATGAAAAATGCTAAAATAAAAAAACTTTAATAAATGAATGGCTGGTGTTTTGGCGTTTGTGCTGACTGAATGTCCAACTCACACCACAGAAAATGAGTGATATCAGTCTGTGTGGTCCTGTGTTCAAAATGTGTGGCCCTGGTCAACAAAAGGCCAGTAATTGTGGGAACAGGACTTGAAGCTTCACTAACTCTGGAGCTCTATGGGCTATGACCATTCATTCTCATTGCCTCATGAGGAGACTGTAAAGCTAGATCAGTAAATAGCGTACATTATTAAATGTCACTATTTGAAAGAGTTATTATCGTTCCATGAGCAGATCTGTATAGACCTGGAAGAATAGTTATGAATAAAAGTAAAAAATGTCAAACCACAGCGTTGTGTATTAGTTTGGTGTAACAGAAGCATATTAGTGTGAATTATTTATATTGAATGAAATAATTAATCTCCCTCCTTTCTCTTTGTCCTGACAGGAGTTTGCTACCCTGACTAAGGAGCTGAATTTGTGTCGGGAGCAGCTTCTAGAAAAAGAGGAGGAGATATCTGAGCTTAAAGCAGAGAGGAATAATACCAGGGTGAGTATGTGTGTGCGTTAAGGTGACAAGACATCCCAATACATTCGGTACAGTACAGCAGTACAAGCTCGTGTTTTGTCCCAGTATTTTATTTTAGCTTTTGTTTATTTTAGATTAAGTTTCTGTCTGTAACATTTCTTTAATAGATAGATAGATAGATAAATAGATAAATATATTGATTGCTTGATTGAGCTTTGACATAGGAATAAATTACATTTTAAAATATATTAAAATAGATATATTTTAGATTCTAATAATATCTCTCAATATTACTGTTTTTATCCTATTTTTGATCAAATAAATGCAGCCCTGGTGAGCATAAGAGACTTAAAAAACATTTAAAAAAAACATACTGAGTTTAAACTGTTGAATGGTAGTAGTGTCTGTGCTAGGGGCTGTAAAAGAGCTCATTTTTAATAGTCAACTAGTTCTCCTGAAACGTAGTAAGTGGGTAAATGTTTATGTAAATGCTTCACTTATGTAAATGACTTGCCATACACCGTGCAGCATCAGCGGTCTTTATGTTTCTGGCAAGGCCAGTGCTGCTAGATTGTATGAATTGAGAGGATGTTCACACAGCTGAGGTGATGCGGGTGACAAATGGAAGTGTGCATATCTCCATTCCCAGATTCATGCTGCTGCATTGTCACGAACAATGTAAAAGATGTCCATTCGCTTGTAGACTCTGTCAGCCCTAAGGGCGGTATGCAAGATTTTTTGGTTTGTATGGTGTGTAAGCACCCCAGATGAACTCAGACCATCTGATATCACAGTGCCAGCTAAATTCGCTTATAACATGCATTTCCAATGCAAAGCACCCAAAATTCACTTTATATTCACACTTGTGTGATTTTAATAACGGATTGGGCTGTTACATGCTACTATACAAAGCTAATAAGTAGCAGTTTGTGACGAGAAATTTTCTTCCTGTAAGTGTAACCATGTATAGAATAAGCTCAACTGAAGTTATGTGGATGGATGTGCTTGTGTGTTCCTGCATCTTTATGTTGTTCTATAGCTTCTTTTGGAGCACTTGGAGTGTCTGGTGTCTCGTCACGAGCGTTCGCTGAGGATGACTGTGGTGAAGAGGCAGGCTCCTCCGCCATCCGGGGTGTCTAGTGAGGTGGAAGTGCTCAAAGCTTTGAAATCCCTCTTCGAGCATCATAAGGCCCTGGATGAAAAAGTGAGACACTTTAAATTCATATTGTCTTCTTATAACATATATATTTTTTTAAAGTTTTTAACTTTGTTTAATGTGTAATGTTGCTGTTTGAGCATGAAAACGGTCTGCAAATTTACAAAGCAAAATGTCCACTTAAAAGGCAGTTATTTTCTATATCAGTAAGCAGTTTTTCTGAACTCCCTGAAACACCCTGATTGTAGTCTTAAGTTTTCTTCCAGGAAAGTACGTGTCACACTATCCCTCATTTAAATAATTCCCACCAAAATCATATGCCAAATAAAGGGGCCAAAGCTTATTGAGTCTCATTAATGTTGTCAAAAATATTGATATTTCGATATGTATCGATACTGAAATATCTTAAACTATTCTAATACTCCTTTTCTGCTGTATAGATACACAGATACCAGCTGCGCATTCTCTCTCTTCTCTCCGATGGTGAATTGACACACACACGTGCCTACTCTCTCAGTCACTCATGGCCTGAATTTCGGGTTGCAGATATTGCATATAATTTTACAAAATTTCCGCAGGTTTCGCACAAACAACAAAAGTGCTAGCACCTCTGATCTAATGGCGCACACATAAAGCCGCCTCTCAAACAGCTTGTGAATACCAAATTGAGTTCTTTTTCATGGCTTATTGGGCTTAAACAGTCAAATGCACACAACATTATGTCAAAATGCCAATCTTGGCAAGTATTCAGGTAAAAACAGTCAGTGTTTGAACGTAAATAGTTGTGAAAGAAAACACATGTTGTGTAATAGTATATTGGATCCGTGCATAAGCTCTTAAAGTGACAGCAGCCTATTATACTTGCTGCTTAATCAAAGAACAAAAGACAAAAAGAAAAATCACTCACTGCTCTTGACTGAATAACTTTTGTTAACTTTAACTTTAACTATAACTTTAATTATAAGCATTAAGCTGTATTTAATTTTTACAATGAAGATTATCCAGTGTTATTTTACTTTTTATTATACTATTTTATTTATTTTCTGTAGTATTTCTTACCCAAATATTGCTGTTCGACCCACCTGAAAAACTTAAAGCCTGTTTATTTCATTTGTCTCTTTATTCTATTGTATTTATTTGTGCTGTCATTTGCAATTTGTTTATTTGTTCTTATTTTATATTTTTGGTAAATTTAGTTCAGTTTCAAATAAAGCCTCCCTGTGCTGTGTGTAAGCTATTGCAGCAAAATTATCAAAAAAATTATGAGATAATAATTAAAATATCTATATAACAGTTTTCCAATTCCAGTATCATGAAAACACTTTTTAATAGTGTGCTGAAACTCACGGTTATAGTTACGGAGTGACCTTTCTGAAACATACTCGAAGTGGTTGACCAATCACAACACACTGATTCAGCCAACCAATCAGAACACATTGTGCTTTCCGGAAGGAGGAGCTTCATAGATTCAAGAGGCTTGTTCGAATCCATGCAGTATAAATAGTATAGGCTTATATTGAACGTTTTAGAACTATATTGAACAAACAGACATTGTATTAAGTAGTACATAAAGTACTGAATGACAAATATTGAGTGTTTTTGACAAATATTGTGTTTATTTCACTTTAGCTGTGATAAAGTATGCAAACACAGTACAAGCATCACTACGGGAAGCAGAAAATGTCCGACTTCACTTCTTTATTTTCACCTCGATCCCAATGAGTGGCAACTCTCGCCTATTGGTTGCATCCAGCCACAGCCCATGTCGAATACACCTAAGAACTAAACAGAGCCTTACTGACAGTCTGGGAAGAGAGGTGCAGCAACAATGTATAAAATATGTGAAAAATAAAGTGTTCTTTGAACATTCAAGCATAAAAACCTATTCTAGTAGACCCCGAAAACAAAATCAAGACTTTGAAAAAGGGCATAAAAAAGGTCCTCTTTAATGTTTTTCAGTAAAGTCATTATGAGCGTGTAACATTAGTGGTAGTTGAAGTATTAGATGCTGACGGGGCTTTGTTGGCACGTGTAAATTTGGCAATTAAAATCTTTTGTTTTTCATTTGCACAGGTGCGTGAAAGGTTACGGGTAGCTCTTGAAAGGGTGACTACATTAGAAGGACAGCTGGCAGCTGCCAGTCAGGAGGTACGTGTATTGTGCATGTGTGTGTATATGCTTACGCTCTGGTATGGATTTGCTGATCTCATTAACATCTGTCCAATGAGCAGCTGCCCCCTGATGTCAACCCGTGCAGGAAATGCACGCTGTCTGTTTCCATCACTCACATGCCACTGAGAGTTCAAGCAAAGCGAATGCACTTGACATACCATAGATTTACACTGATAAGAAAAAGCATTGACAACACAATTACTCACTGCACTTCATTTCAGTGCATTCTGTTTTTGTAGCTTAAACGGATTATTGAATGTGGTTTTTGCTTAGAATAATTCATGGGCCCTAATTGGTTTCTATGTAACGTCACAAATTTATTTATTTTTTGTTAATGCATGTTGTTCATTAATTGATGATTTGTGAATAAACAAAATATATTTTTACATACCAATCATATTCATTATTTGTAACTTACATTTTAATATTTCAATGATTAACTATTTTTTTTACACAAAATGCCCATCATCTAGTTTTAGCAGTAGTTTCTCTTCATTTACACTGAGAATATATTTTAGATGCTATTTGCAATAACTGCCTGCATCAATTACTGCAGCTGCTTCAGAGACTTTGTGCAAACTATGCGACCGTCAACAACACTATCCAGTGTCACCATCGTAAAATCTAGTTCACCCGAAAATTCTGTCATAAAAAAATGTTGACTACATAGACTTTCAATGGATGGACAAAAATGATGAGAGAACATTGAAAATATCTTGTTCATTTGTGTTAAATGAACAAAAGGCTTGTGGGTTTGAAACATTTTTGGTGAACGATCTTGTTAATGTTTAATTTAAAAGCTTAAGTAGGAGGTGTATACTGACTCTATAATAGAAAAATACATATGACATGTAAAATACATTTAAAAAGTGCCGCAGGCCTTAATGACCCAGTTATACACTCCCCCACTGAATAAATCTTCACATCATTCATAACTGTCTAGTACGGGTTGGTCAGCATGTGTGAACACACTGACAAAAAAGCTATTTTTTTCATCATTCGCTGAGTAAGAAGAGTCTTTGGCTGCAGCCCGCACTGCAGAGGCGGGATGAGAAGTGGCCTCTGGGTGTCATGATGCTGCATTTAGACCAACGGGAAGATTTTATGCTGTCTCAGTACAAACAGGACCTAATGCTGCAAAGGGAACAAAGGAAGTGGTCATCACCAGTGTTGGGGAATCTACTTGGAAACTCTCAAGCTACAAGCTAGCTTGTACAAGCTAATGATATTTTGAAGAAGATTTACTACAGTCAAGCTACCCACCTTATTTTTACATGAGAGCATTTTTAATTTGAGCGTTTAAGGCTTCTGCTTTGGTCTGTTATGCTGCTTGATATTGCAAACTGTTATTTTTTATTTATTATCATAATCATAACCATGCTGGTTTGTACTGCAAATAGTTTTACCTTTTTATTGCACTTTGTTATTTTCTAGATATTTACCTTACATCCGTGTTGAAAAAATGGTGGATATACTGTTGTGAAAAAGTAACTGACCACATTGAAGTTACTTAAGGGGAAACATTTTTTTATAAATAAAAATATATAACTACCCAATGACATAATTTAATCAGAACTGCACTTTTGCTGGCACAAAAACAAAGGGTTTTAAATGAATGACAGTTTTTTGAGTCACGGTATTAAACTTAAACAGACACATTTATAATATGTGACCCTGGACCACAAAACCAGTCATAAGGGTGAATTTTTTGAGATTTATACAACATCTGAAAGCTGGATAAATAAGCTTTCCAATGATGTATGGTTTGTTAGGATTGGCTGAGATACAACTATTTGAAAATCTGGAATCTGAGGCTGCAAAAAAATCTAAATATTGAGAAAATGGCCTTTAAATTTGTCCAAATGAAGTCCTTAGAAATAGATATCCACTCAAAAAAAGTTTATGTATTTACGGTAGGAAATTTACAAAATATCTTCATGGAACATGATCTTATTTAATATCCTAATGATTTTTGGCATAAAATAAAAATTGATCGTTTTGACCCATACGTACGACTTTTGTTTTGTGTTCCAGGGTCACTTATTATACCATGTATTTAACGCAAACACTCTAATTTACATAACCGAAAACATTGTACATCGTACAAGGATATGAATTAATGAATCATTTTTACATGAACCGTCTGAATGAACTGAATCATTGTAACTAATCTGACTTTCCAATGCTGAGAAAGGTGATCGGCTAGTTTAAAACTGAATTCACTATAATGAATCAGACTTTCCAACTCCACATACTTTATATGAGAGAAAGGCCAGTCCGAATTAAATGATTCACTATAAAGAAATAGAATTTGATGATGAGAGAGGGGACCGCCTGAACGAACTTAGACTGAATCAATCTTTCTAGTCGGACCATTTAAGTGAGCGCATTTGATTTCTTCCCTAAACTTACATATTAAAACAGTGATGAAGCATAGTCACATTACTCATTGGAAAATGCTACACTACTTTAAAATACCACTGAACTACATCACACGATATTGTTATTGCAACTATTACCTAGTTACTCACCGTTACTGGTCATTGGTAGATTGTGTGTCATAAAGCTCTAAAAACACAAACTTTCTTTTATTCCACTCTCCCAAACCTGATTTTATTGTCCTCATGCTGGAGAAAAAGAGACTGTAATGCTGCATATTCTTCAGTCTATTTTGTAGTTGTGTTGAATGTTGCACTCCAACAGTAGTTGGTTTTGAGGTATTATTACGAAGCGGTGTCGCTCACTTTGTCTCGCCAGCCTGCTCTAATACTCTAATACAAACGAGCTGTATTAAAGAAAGCCTTGCGAATATGTAAATCCAATCCCTTCATTTAAATACTGGCATGCAAATGAATGTGTACATATTTTAATTGTCTCCCTCCAATTTTCACATTCACTGGGCCTGATATGCCAGGATTCAAATGCAAATGGCCTACAAGTATTTCATTAATACCTTAATAACATGCTGCTTTTAAGCACAATGATAAGTTAATTCCTCAAAATGGGTAGTTCTTATAATCTTATCTCCCGCAAGACTCCTAGCCTCCCTTAAGAAGACAGGAACAGCGCTCAAATGCTATTAAAAGGAACACTATTAAATCCCACTATCACTGAAAATGTACATCTTCATAATGTGCAATTGGAAAAAAGGGAATGGAAAAGTGCATCATTGTCTGTGTTGTGCTGTGTGAGCAGTAATTATGTGGTATGCCACATTTAATGTGTTTAACATGAATGCACATACTATAAAACATAGATAGAGTGACTTTTTTGTGTGTTTTTGTTTTTGTTTATCTAGGTGGTCATGTTGAGGCAGAGAAAGGATGGACGAGCAGATGGGGATGCTGTGGACAGGATGGACAGCTCTAAACCTACTTGGAAGGTATGTGTGTTTTTGCTTAAAGTTGGATTAGCATAAATTTAAATATTAAAATTTTGTGAGTGCTTAAAATAGTCACTCGTGCTAAAGCATTCTAAAGTACATGTAATCATCTAGAATTTAGATTTTTAAGGGAGTAAAATCATGAGGAAACAGGATCAGAGAGTCTGAAAAAGGTCATATAGAGTAAAACTGTTAAACTGCATTAGGACCAGGGCTTGACATTCACTTTTTTGCTCACCAGCCACTGTGGCTAGTGGTTTTCCAAAGTTACTAGCCACTCAGCATTTTCACTGGCCACAATTTTGCTGTTGGGAAATTAAATTTTATATGATTGAATTTGACTTTGGCATGCTAAAATTACTTGATTTTGAGTCATTTACTTGATTAGCTAGATTTAAAACCCTTTCAAACTTTCAAATGCAGATTGACCACCTAAATCAAGACTAGGCCTACATGGTATATTAGCTGGTATGTACGGGCAGGGCCGTCGCAAGAGCAGTGCGAGGTTCTGTGCGAAGTTGACTTGCGAGGCCCTCTCTGCAATTGATTTGCGTGCGTGTGTGCGGGTATTGCTATAGTAACGAACCCAACTTTCGCACATATGTAAAAAAGTGGTTTGTCTTATTTCAGATGCTGCAATTAGAATTTAAAATAGAGTGAGTAAAACTCTGTATACAATCTTGACGTGTGTGGTAGGCTATTGTGCTCACTGATATGCAGCATGTGTATGATGCACACGCTCATAAGAATTGTAAGATCTAGCCTATACGGCATAATGATAACAACAACAACAAGAATAAAGCAGTTAAAGGATTAAAAGCGATCTAAGGGAATAATAACTAGCCTAAATAAGAATGGTAAAATAAGATCTAGGTCTAATTGTAGTTATGAGGTAATCAACCATTTAAAAATATTTTATTTTAAAATGTGCAAACATTCACTCTTATTCATCCAATAGTGAAAACGCAAATGTTTCTTGTCACATTCATTTATGATTTACATGAATCATGATGGCATAATTTAAATTCAAAACGGTGAAATTTCATAGAAAGTTGAGTAGTTTGCATCACTAGATTAGATATTACAGTTGCTCGCTGAACATTTCTATCGTAAAACAGTTGTCTAATACAGACTTGCATCTCTCCACGAACTCTCGTTGCGTTTTGACATTAAGACCCGCCTTCTTGGATTTGATTGGCCATCTCACTCATTCTGACAGTGACGAGCGCTGTTAGATCGCTGAGGCAGACCAGTTGGGTGGCGAGAAAAGGCAACGAATTAAAAAGAAAGAAGATTTCAGAAGTCAGACAGTGACTTCTGAAATCTTCTTTTTTTTTAATTCGTTTCCTTTTCTCGCCACCCGACTCGTGTTTACGAAATCGGTCGCGCTCTCTCGTGCAGCACCCGACATTTTTTCCTCACAGCGTGAGCAGCTCATAGTGGCGCGAGCACGCAGAACGTAATATCGAAATTCGAAAATTAATAATAATTATTTGCAGATTTTTTTTTTCATGTGGCCTTGATTATACATAATTGCGAGACAGAGGAATTTTATTTATTATCAATGTTTGGTGGAAAAACTGTAATAAAAAATACACATAAACTACATAAAATGCAGGCCAAGTGTGCGAGGCCCTGTGCGGTCGCACACTTGGCACAGCCCTTGCGATGGTACTGTGTACGGGTGGGCAAGGGGTGGGTAATTTGAACATTATATGATACATTTGAAAAATAATAACTNAGCAGCCCAATTAAATATCTGTATGTCGTTAATGTTAAACAAACAACAGAAGATGTTAAATAAATGTTAAATAAACCTACTGTTAGAAAAAAGAGTTTAGGCTATTTAATTTACTATTGTATTTGAAATTTGCTAATTTGCTTCTTTGTTCTTTTTATATAGCCTAAAAAAAATAACTTATAAAATGTATCATATAATGTTCAAATTACCCACCCCTTGCCCACCCGTACACAGTACCGTCGCAAGGGCTGTGCCAAGTGTGCGACCGCACAGGGCCTCGCGCCTCTAGAGGGCCTCGCACACTTGGCACAGCCCTTGCGACGGTACTGTGTACGGGTGGGCAAGGGGTGGGTAATTTGAACATTATATGATACATTTTATAAGTTATTTTTTTTAGGCTATATAAAAAGAACAAAGAAGCAAATTAGCAAATTTCAAATACAATAGTAAATTAAATAGCCTAAACTCTTTTTTCTAACAGTAGGTTTATTTAACATTTATTTAACATCTTCTGTTGTTTGTTTAACATTAACGACATACAGATATTTAATTGGGCTGCTGAATGCATGTACGTAATATACTGATACACATCCAGTTTTTACCCACCTGTTTACGTACACTTAAACCATAACCGATTGTATCCACGCGAGATACTCCACACGATGGACATTTTGACATCTGTGTGTGCGTGTATTTGACTATTCAGGCGCAAGGAGATCTGATTGAGCGCAACAAAGAGAGAGAGAGCGCACGCGAGAGAGTGCTTCTGTTGTGTGTCATTCAGCGCGATTCTGCCTTCACTAACTGCAAGTTAATCGATAACGAATTGTGATCGGATTGTTGGGTTGGCGGGTGTTAATGTCAAGACCTGATTAGGACTATTGTTATAAGTGAACCTCTGGAAGAAAAATTCAAATCTAATTGTATGATAATATCTTTTTAAGCTAAATTTTTATCAGGACATGCTGTACACCACTTTGTAAATTCTAACCTCCTTGAATCACCAAGAACATAAATGCAATGCAAATGCTATGCCAAAATACACTACCGTACACAAGTTTGAGCTCAGTATTTTTTTATTTTTGGAAAGAAAGAAACTTTATTAAAGAGTTTTTTAATTGATCAGCGGTGACAGTAAAGACTTTTATATATTTTTTTAATTCAAATAAATGCTGTTGTTTTGAAATTTCTATTCATCATAGAATCTTAAAAGAATCAGCACAACTGTTTCAACAATGATAATAATAAGAAATGTTTCTTGAGCACCAAATTCGGAAAATGATTTCTGAAGTATCATGTGACGCTGAAGATTGGAGTAATGATGCTGAAAATTCAGCTTTGCCATCACAGGAATAAATTACATTTTAAAATATATTAAAACAGTTATTTTAAATTACAAAAATATTTCACAATGTTACTGTTTTTACTGTATTCTTAATCAAATAAATGCAGACTTGGTGAGCATTAGAGATTTTCAAAAATATAAAAAAATCTTACCGACCCCAAACTTTTGAACGATAGTGTATTGTGTGACCCCATAGGTTTTATCATTACTTATACTTTGTAACTGTTTATATCTGAGGCACTAGTCCAAAAGGGATACCTCCTGCTCTAATGCCTCTCTCACAGATGGTATTTTCTTCGCTACTGAGAAATAAACTGCATTGATTATGCGCCAAGTGGTTTTGCCCTTCAACCTTCAGCACAGGCTGCTAAATTGTCTCCTGTCTCTGAGTGTGAATCACTTCTAGCAGCTCGCCAACTGGAGTCTGGTCAATAGGAGAATTGTGAATTGCTCTTAAACTTTGATCCCGTGGTTCAATTTTAAAATATCACCTTATCTTTTATTTATTTATTTGAAATGCTATTGATTGATTTTCTGTAGTATGCGATTCTTTTCAATGCAGCAGTATCGATTTGCCCATTAGTACGCAAAATTAGTTTGGGAGCAGAAATTAGCTTGTGGTTTCATTATAAGGTTCTGTCTTTAAAGTCGGCATGAAATGAAAATTCACCCTATAATCTAAATGCATGTTATACAGTAGATCTTATTGTGAATTATTCATCCATATATGTTTCGTAAAAAAAAAAGATCTCTTAATTTTTAATCAAAATGTCATAACTTGATCTTCCAGTGAAATGTCAGACTTTTCTCTGGTGACGTATGCAGAACTTCTTCAATCATTTAGTCAGCTTAAACAGTTCCTGCAAATTTTTGTTCATCTGCCTCCCTGCCCACATCACAAAATTAATTTTTCAGTAATCCAATTACACTCGCATACGTACACTCGCACACTCGCCAGTCATTAGTATACGTCATAACTGAACTGATGCTACTTCAGTTTCATTGCAACTTACACCAACAAACTTTACAAACACGGTTTTCTTTCCATGTTGATGTATTTCCTATTGAAACAGGAAGTTATGGTTGGGCATTTTTATGATATAAGGTATTATATTTAAAGATTTAAGGGTTTTAAATGTTTACAAAATTTTAGTAAATATACAAAATTAAACCTTTTAAAATGTGTATGTTTACTAAAATATAGACTTTTTTAGTTAGCATTTAGGAGTGCAATAGTGTATAGATGAACTTTATAGTTAAAGTCGGCATGAAACGTAAATTGCGAAAGTCTTTTCTTCCCTATTGTGACGTACAGTATATCCAAGTGAAACGGCTTATTGAATAAGAAAAAATGTTGGATGGGTCTTGATTTTGTCCACCAGGAATTGATTGGATCATTGTGGTTTGCTACTGCTGTGATCATATGTGCCAGTAAACACATCATCAGAGAAGAAAATAGATGTTGCTGCATGAGGGAGGGGAAGTTATTTTGATTAAAAATTATGAGGGCATCTGAATTTAAAATACTACTAATAATAATAATGTGTATAAACTAATCATTTACAGTCTATTAAATACTGCAGTGTTCCATAAAAAATAAGAATTGTATATTTTGATTTCATGGTTACTTGAACAGACATAGACTCAGTCATAAAATTCCAATTTTGATTTCATGGGTTTTTTAAGGAGCTTATTTATCATTTTCTCCAATTTTGTCGATTGGCAATGTTCTGTGTCAGCGTTTTTCTGAAAGGTTTCCGACTCTGAAAAGGTAACTAAAATGTTACCGCTCCTAATGAGGAAGAACATTGCCATGCTGACTGTTAGATACCTCACAGTGTGTGATTCACTGTCTCTTCACCAGTCTCTGTGTGAACTGAAGCTTTTTAAAGGATTAGTTCACTTTTAAATACACTTTTCCTGATAAATTTACTCACCACCATGTCATCCAAGATGTTCATGTCTTTCTTTCGTCAGTCGAAAAGAAATGAAGGTTTTTGAGGAAAACATCCCAGGATTTTTCTCCCTATAGTGCATTTCAATGGCTACCAACAGATTGAAGGTCCAAACTGCAGTTTCAGTGCAGCTTCAAGGGCTTTAAACGATACCAGATGAGAAATAAGGGTCTTATCTAGTGAATCGATCGGTAATTTTCGAAAAAAATACAACCGTTTATGATTTATAAACAAAGTATCGCCTTGAACGTATTTTCCGCTTCCGCATTTCTCATAACGCTTACGCTGAATGTCCTACACCTTCCCTATTCTACTTACGTAACGAGCGCGGTGCCAGTTTCGTTTTTTTCCGTAAGTAGAATAGGGAAGGTGTAGGACATTCAGCGTAAGCGTTATGAAGAATGCGGAAGCGGAAAGTACGTTCAAGGTGATATTTTGTTTATAAATCATAAACGGTTGTATTTTTTTCGAAAATGACAGATGGATTCGCTAGATAAGACCCTTATTACTCATCTGGTATCGTTTAAAGCCCTTGAAGCTGCACTGAAACTGCAGTTTGGACCTTCAATCTGTTGGTAGCCATTGAAATGCACTATATGGAGAAAAATCCTAGAATGTTTTCCTCAAAAACCTTCATTTCTTTTCGACTAACGAAAGAAAGACATGAACATCTTGGATGACATGGGGGTGAGTAAATTTATCAGGAAAAGTGTATTTAAAAGTGGACTAATCCTTTAAGTTCTCTACTTGTGCTATTTATCAATAGAGCTCCTGCAGGTGTCACTCACGGTCTGGCTCTTCTGTGCTTATTTTAGATGATCACTGTCAGGTATTTAACTCTCTGGTGCTCTTTTTTACTCTAAATTTTAGTTGTTTGTTTTTTTGTTTTTGTTTTTTTGCTTTATCGGAATGGTACGAAACTTTGTAAAGGTTTTGGGACTTGCTATGTGAACACACACACACACACACACACACACACAAATCATGGACATGATTTGAAAAGGTTAAATGGTCCTGAAAATAGTCACAGTTGTGCTCCTCGCATTGTAAATGAATGGGAGATGAATTTCACCTATAGTGAAAACATTTGGTACTGCGGCCAAACAAAATCTCACTGAAAGCTCATTTTTTGAGATATCAAGCTCAAATTTGGAACACAACTTGTTTATATTTATGGCTTTGATTTTCTTGCAGTTTTAGAGTAAAACATGTTTTTGAAAATATATATTTCATATGAAAATTGAAAATGGTATTTTGTGCATTTTTCATAACAATAAACGTAAAATTCTGTAACTTTAAGTTAACTTTTTAAAACTTTTTTCACTTCAGCAATAATTTGCCAAGTGTCATCCTTGAAAAGAGATCAAAAAAGTCAAAAATTATGACAGATTAAGTTGGAAATTTCATTTTTAGGTCTATACTCAAAAAGTGAATAAATGGATTATAACTACAGCATAAATATAATTTAGTACCATAAAAATATTAAACTAAAATATTGTACATTCATTTCATTGAAATAAATAAATTCATTTTTGACCGACATGATGCGAAGAGTACCAGAGGTTTAAGTAGTCAGAGACAAAGAAAATGTGGACTGAGGAAGCCCTCATTTTTATATATATTTTTCCAAAATACAAGTGCTCTAATCACTCTGATGTTATTGTTATAATTTATATAATTGTATTTTAATAGAACAAGAGCAAAACATGTTCTGGTTTCCCCCGGGTGTTGTTAGCACCTGAAAGGTTGCGCTTCATGATATTACACCTTCAGGGGAAGATAAAGAAAATGAGAGGCCTGCAGGCTTTTTCCAAACATATCTTTTTTGAATTCTAGCAGAAAATATTACTTTTCCGTGAACTGTACTTTTGATACTGCATGTGTGATTAGAAACAATGAATCATATAGAGCTGGATGGAGCGGATGAAAGCAGACAGAAGTAGATTCCCAGACATGGCAGACATGGTCCAGACTGTGTCTCTCTGGAGAGCTGGCTGAAGCCTCCCTGGAGGGCAGAAATATGGCTGATAGTTTCTGTGGTTCATGGCTCATCAAATACTTAAAGCAAAGTTCAGCTTGTTAGAGGCCGGCGTGGGTTTTTATCAGCGGGCTCCCAGTAGAGCGGCAGAGAGGGTTTCCACAACATTTCAAATAAAGCCAAGGAAGTCAAAGATCATAGCATATTAGGGTGTTGTTGTTTTTTTTTTTTTTTTGTCACATTGAGCCACTGGACTTTTAGTGTGAATATACAAGCCATCATGAATCAATGTCATTTCCACCACATGTATTGTGTTTAATTTATGTGTGTGTGTATCTTGCCAGGCTGTTATTGAAAATAAGAACATGTTCTTAATGACTTGCCTGGTTAAATAAAGGTTAAATAAATAAATAAATAAAAATAGCATTCTTTTTTCTTTTTTTACTTTTTTAAAGTTATGTTTATGGGACAGTAGAGAGCAGACAGGAAACCATTGGGCAGAGAGAGGGGGCAGGATCGGCAAAGGACCTCAAAACGGGAAACGTACTCAGGTCGCCGTGAGCGCGTTTGCGTCGTGTGTCGGCGCACTAACCACTAGGCTATCGGCGCCGACTAAATAGCATTCTTTAATAGAAATGTTGGTGGTGGAAATGACACTTTCCGTTTAGTTTTTTTTGTTTTTTATAAAACTCCAGTCATCAACAACTCATTTCATAGCTAGCAAGTTATATGTCCCAAATAAATATAATATTTTTTTCTTTTAGAAAACTTTATTATAAGCAAAATTGTCGGTCATGGTGGAAATACCATATATATTCACTGATTATATATTTTTTAAATTGTTTTTCACTTTTTGTTTGGCTCATTATAGTTATAAATAATATATTTTTATGACATTTTCATATTTTAAGAGTCTGTGACATGGGTAAAACAATGAAATCTATGCATAAAGCTGTTTAAAAAGTAGCACAAATATGTTGAAGCCATAGTCTAAAATCTTTTGTTTAATAGCTAATGGTAATACATTGAAATCTAATTGTTTCGTAAGACGTAAGACACTAAAGTGCCTGTAGTTGAAGTGCCTGTTCTGTTCAGAAAGTAGACCTATTATGTATTTTAATTGAAAAAGGAAGTGGGTTTTAGTGACAGTGTATTACATTAGTATATATTGAGCAAATGCAAATGTAAATATAAGGGGTAAATGTCATAGAGATGCGAGAGACAAGAAACTGTAAATTAGTTGTCTCTGGCAGACTGCCTGCTGCGCTTCTGAATTTTGAGCTCTCTCTGAAGAATTATTTAATTAACAGCATGTAATTCAGTTTAAGGCTGAGAAGCACATAAAATCATCTGCCAATCTGCATTACTGACATCCACAAACACATATGTGCAAAAACACTTCAGGCATTAAAATTCCCTGTCTCAGCTTTCCTATAGTGTTATAGAGCTAAGCACATCAGTGAAGCAAACTCCCCTCACTTTAGACAGCCATGTAAAAGTGTTCTCATTAAATATGCCTCTATGGAATTCTCCTGTCAACCCCGAACTGGACGTTTCTGTTTTGAGAAAGCAGCTTATTTTGGGGGCAAAGATATGCATCTCACCCAAGTCGTATTTTTGTTCCTGATAATGACCTGAGGAACCCTGAGTTTCAGGGCTGGCAAAATGACTAATCTGGAGGCTTTAATTTGCTCAGCTGTGTAAAATAGATGGATGAAATGCACGGTCACGATGTGATGCATGTGAGAGAACCTCTGAACTCCTGAGATCATAATTGCAGTGAAGCTGCTTAACTTGCTGACCATGTTCTTCAGACTCTGACTCAGCATATTTTGCCACTCTTTGGAAGCTTATTTAGGACCCTGAGTTGAAATCAGGGGACCGCTAAACAAGTTCTCAATTAGCTCTCCATTGTATCGCTAACATTTTTTGTGTGTGTGTTTGTGACAGAGGCTTCCCAATGGCTCCATCGATGTGCATGACGACACTAGCAGGTGTCTGGAGCTGCAGGAACTGCTGGATAAGGCCAATAAGGAGCTGGCCCAAAACAGAGACCGGATCAGCGGCCTGACCAATCACATGTCTGAGCTTGAGACGGAACTGGCTACAGCCCGCAAAGACCTACTGAAGAGCGAAGAGATGAGCGCCAAACACCAGAGGGACATACGCGAGGTTAGAATGATTGGGGGGAGAGGAAAGGGACAGAATGGGGACAGACCGATGAGGGCTTGTTTCAGGGAAGATACAGCATCAAGCAGCGAGGACATTTTCTCAGCTCTGCTTTATTTTTGCTTAGAGACAGAAATGTTACAAATAATGCAACTGTGACTCATGGAAAAAGAACAGCCCCACCCCAAAATAAATAAATAAATAAAATAAAATAAATAAATAATAATAATTTACTTTGCAACATTCTTTAGTGAAAAACAGATGATATTTTGCAGAATATTCCTGTTGTTCTTTTCCGTATATTTAAAGCATATTCACATCATGTTGCTCCAGGTTTAATATCAGCAACAAACAAACAAAATAATATTCGTTCTTGTGTCTTGTAAACAACTGTGACAGAATCCTGAATGGGATTTGAAAGCTACAGCAGAAGTGATGCTTTTCAATGAATAACGGTTTAAAATTTGGTCTACTCTTCACGTAAAGCTATGGCATGGAATATAGTGCACAGGTCACACAGACTACTTTTACGATACTTTTTATAGTGTTTTTCGTCATATTTGGAACTTGATATTAATACTGTCCTTAAAGAGTAGCTTAAAGATTCTGGTAGCGTAATACTAGTGTAAAGATTCTGTTTTCCACCAAAAAAGAAAGTCATATTGGTTTGGAATAAAATGAGAGTGAGTAAATGATGACAGAATTTTCATTTTTGGGTGAACTATACCTTTTTATATTGATTGTAATCAGAACTATCGACAGATATTATATTCCATATTGTGACAGAAATCCAAGTGAAAAGGATTGTTGAAAAAAATAAAAAATGTAAGACTTGGTTCTATCTGTTGGTAGTTGATTGGATGGAAGCAAATTTGAATGTGAGCTTTCAGTTGATTGTAAGTAAGCTGACTAAATACATTACTGTTTCATGCTGACTTTAGGCACCATTTCATGGTTTAAAAAACTTCCCCAAATGTTGTTGTAGTCTATTAAAGGTTTTCAAACTTCCCAAGGGTTTTTGTTTTCTCTTACTATGTGCCTGTTCGACAGGCGATGGCACAGAAGGAGGACATGGAGGAGCGAATCACAACGTTAGAAAAGCGTTACCTGGCCGCCCAGAGAGAAACCACCTCTATCCATGACCTGAATGACAAGCTAGAGAACGAGCTGGCCACCAAGGATTCACTTTACCGTCAGGNTATGGCATGGAATATAGTGCACAGGCCACACAGACTACTTTTACGACACTTTTTATAGTGTTTTTCGTCATATTTGGAACTTGATATTAATACTGTCCACTTTAATTGTATAGAAAAGAGTAGCTTAAAGATTCTGGTAGCGTAATACTAGTGTAAAGATTCTGTTTTCCACCAAAAAAAGAAAGTCATATTGGTTTGGAATAAAATGAGAGCGAGTAAATGATGACAGAATTTTCATTTTTGGGTGAACTATACCTTTTTATATTGATTGTAATCAGAACTATCGACAGATATTATATTCCATAATGTGACAGAAATCCAAGTGAAAAAGATTGTTGAAAAAAATAAAAAATGTAAGGTGGGGACTTGATTCTATCTGTTGGTAGTTGATTGGATGGAAGCAAATTTGAATGTGAGCTTTCAGTTGATTTTAAGTAAGCTGACTAAATACATTACTGTTTCATGCTGACTTTAGGCACCATTTCATGGTTTAAAAAACTTCCCCAAATGTTGTTGTAGTCTATTAAAGGTTTTCAAACTTCCCAAGGGTTTTTGTTTTCTCTTACTATGTGCCTGTTCGACAGGCGATGGCACAGAAGGAGGACATGGAGGAGCGAATCACAACGTTAGAAAAGCGTTACCTGGCCGCCCAGAGAGAAACCACCTCTATCCATGACCTGAATGACAAGCTAGAGAACGAGCTGGCCACCAAGGATTCACTTTACCGTCAGGTACGCCAACTTTGAATGAGACCTGGGCTGATTTGAAGTTTATTTCAAATGAGCGCCGCAGGTCAGTGTTGGTTGATGTCCCATAATTCAGTTATGAGAGTCATGTTCCATCTGTGCGTGTGCGTATTAAGGGCGTGTGTTAGTCAGAGGGGGTTTAATTAGCCCTAAAGCATTAGACTCATGTTGGAATCCTTCAGAATGCTACAGCATGCTGAGAAGAGGCATGCTGGGAGGAAGCAGGTACCACCCGACTGTTTGAATACCCAGATCTATCATCTGGAGGTAGAAAGAGGATTCCCAACTGCATTGATGTTGGTGCCAGTTTGGACAGAGTGTTTGTTTTGCATGCAGTGGGTATAAATATCTCAAAAGAGAGAGATAAATCAAGACATCTGCTCTTGTTTAGACAGCATAAGTTTGTGATTTTGCACTCCAGGCGGGATTGTCGTCAGTGGGGACAACCGGGAACATTACTTATTGGGTCCGGGGGGGTGGGCAGACCCAATAAAATGTTTAATACTAGCAACGGCCCCGTTTAAGAAAATGAGAATGTAATACTGCATTACATCACATTGATATTACAGTGATGTACAATACCATTGAAAAGTTTGGGGTCAGTAAGATTTTAATACTTTTATTAATCAAGGATACATTAAATTGATCAAAAGTGACAGTAAAGACATTCATAATGTTACAGAAGATTTCTATTTTAAATAAATGCTGTTCTTTTGTACTTTCTATTCATCAAAGAGGGAGGGAAATATTAAGCAGCACAACTGTTTTCAACATTGATAAAGTTAAAAAATGTTTCTTGAGCACTAAATTAGAATGTTTTCTTAAGGATTGTGAGATGGAGTAATTGCTGCTGAAAATTCAGCTTTGCCATCACAGTAATAAATTACATTTTAAAATATAAATAAAATAGAAAACAATATTTAACAATATTACAGTTTTTACTGTATTTTTGATCAAATAAATATAGCCTTGGTGAACATAAGAGACTTCTTTCAAAAACATTTTTAAATCTTACAGTCCCCAAACTTGAACGGTAGTGTATAATCCAAATTTTGACTTGGATACTTTATTATGTCTTTATATTTTGTGTGTGTTTGTACACTGGTGGTTTGTTTTTATGTGCACTTATTTATTTCGTATTGTATGTGTGCTTCCTTTTTATATTTATGGTATGTTTTTCATTTATGTGTGTATGTTGTGAGTACCTTGTAACCTCGTGTGGACTTTATCTTTCCTTTGTGTGTGAATGCATATATTGGGTGTATAATATCTCAATATCTGTGTTCTCTAAAATGGGTGTGTTTATGGTGTCTACAAGAGTGTACACCCTCTGTTTGTCTTATTTTCGTGCGGTTTGTGTGCGGGTGTCTCTTTATCAGAGTGAGGAGAAGGTACGACACCTCCAAGAATTGCTGGAGTTGGCGGAACAGCGGCTACAGCAGACCATGAGGAAGGCAGAGACTCTGCCCGAGGTGGAGGCTGAACTGGCCCAGAGAGTGGCCGCCCTCACCAAGGCGAGTACTCAATCACTCCTCCAGACGACAGCAGCAGGAACAAATGAGGGAGTCAGTTCATAAGATTATTTTCTGTCAGGAAAACACCCTCTGAGATGGTGATGAAACATAATGATAAGATAAAGAAGGGCGGAAACTGACATGAAAAGATTACACAGCAGGATTAGATAAGAGATAAACAACATAGGCTGTTCAAAAGACTTTTTAGCCTACTGAGACACGATTTAGAGAAACACAAATTCTATGATGGGTCAAGACCCAAATTTGGGTTGCAAATGCAACTAATTGCATATTAAACAGATAAATATTAACAACTAAGTTAAACAGTTAACGTGTTAAGCAGATGCCAACATGGATAAGTTTGTCTAATATTTCTATTTAGTTTTAATTTATAATTATTTCAGTATTAGTTTTATTTATTATTAGTTTTTTTTTTGCACACAAAAAGTATTCTCGTCGCTTCATAACATTAAGGTTGAACCACTAGTCACGTTGACTATTTTAACGATGTTTTTACTACTTCTCTGGACCTTGAAAGTGGTAATTCGTTGCTTTCTATTGGAGATTAAAAAAAACTCTCGGATTTCATCAAAAATATCTTAATATGTGTTCTGAAGATGAACGAAGGTGTTGCGGGTTTGGAAAGACATGTGGGTGAGTAATTAATGACAGAAATTTCATTTTTGGGTGAACTAACCCTTTAATCGAACCAAACCTGCCAAACCAAAAGGTGTGAACACACCCTTAAACTTATTCTATTTCAGTTATCATCAGTTTTAATTTTCATTTTTGTTTCGATTAATATTTTTGATAGTTTAATAGTTAACAACACTGGGCCCTATCCAGCGATGCAAGTGTTTTTTGCTAGTTTCAGCCTGACGCAGTTATCATTTTCACGTCCTGCGCCACTTTGTTTAAATAGAAAATGCATTTGCACCCATTTGTGCGCCCATGGGTGTGCTGGTCTGAAAGCAAGGTGTGTTCAAGCGCATTGTTGGCGTGTTGCTATTTTGAGGCAACTGAAATAGACTGTGCCATTGACCAACTGAAACCTGGTCTAAAGTCAATGGCGCAGTATTTTTTTTGTTATTTAAAGAGCGCGTTAGTAATATGCGCATATAGGCGGGTGCACAACGCGTGTACACTCTGCTTGTTACACACACAGGAATGCGCAGAAGCACACAAACATGCCAAATATAAAAAATAGAAGGATTACAATGTAAAAGATTATTATTGTGTGCATAAAGATAAAAATGCTTTGATGGAATCCGACTTGTCCCGTAGATCCGTTTCCTTGCTAGAGAAGTGTTCAGTTTTTCCGCTTGCAAATTCCGCCATGTAAATAGCGAATCCTCCATGGCACGAGTTCAACTTGGTTTTAAAGGGAATGGAAGATGAGACTCTGATTGGTTTATTGCACATTATGCCCAAAACACACCCATGACTCATTAAGAGAATAGGTACAACCCTTTTAGACCATGTGGTGGGCACGCCGACCATTTTTCCCGTCGTTAAACTAGCAAAAGGGGATTCGGACATGCCCTAAGTGCACCTGCGCCATGCGCTTTAGACCAATGCGCTTAGATCATTAAAATAGGGCCCTAAGACTCAACAGGTAAATCACACATCTGCCATTGTTTATGCATTCATAAAACTGCATTATTTGAATATCTTCTTATTAAGCTGTTGTCATGTTATCAATTTTGAATATTGTTTGGCTAATGCAGTTCATAGTAATTCATTGTCTGATATAAGGAGGTTTTCTTTAAGCAACTGTGGAGGGTCGCCACTAATGCAAAATCTGGATCCTGAAGCAAAACCATTTGAGGATCGCTGATTCAAAACATTTGTTTTTGTCTGACCTGTGGCCTAGCAGTCAGGCAATGAGTTTTCCCACATATTGAGCCATGGTGCTCATGCAACTTGGAGTCTGGCAGTATTTCTTTATCCTGTTCCAGTTCCTCTTTGCATCATTTCTATCTGTTTTCTTGTTATAAGTTTAAAAAAAGATCAAAATAAATAAAAAAGAACAGCTGCACTGTTCATGATAAAGCACTCAATTTCATCAGCCATCAAAGATGCACAGGTAGAGCAGATATTTCTCTTTTACAGGCTTTCTTGCCAGTTTAGATAATCCTCACTCGATCGCAGTCACGTTCCATCCGAGCATCAGATGGAATTGTGGATGACAGTGTTTTTCCAAGGCAGCCAAATGTCTTGTCAGTGTGTCAGGGAGGCAGTGGGGTTTTGTTTATAGTCTTGCTAATGCAGCTAATTAAAAATGGCAACTTTTTGTTATTCTCAGTCAGTGGCATCCTGTCACGGACCTCATGCTCCTAATGATACAGATCCATGGCCGGCCTTAAACCAGATGGAGACTTTCTCCTTCCTTAGATCCCATTTATTATACACAGAACATGCCATCATTGGGTTATAGACTATAGACCTTAGTCAAGGAAGCTGATCTGTACAACAATACGCACTAAACCAACTGTAAAATTGTCTAATTTTCATTTAAATATGGTTTATGAAAACACATTTTTTGAATTTATGACAAGTTAATTTCTCCAACCAATAAAATACAAGCAATTTTTAAACCTCTTTCATCTTAAAGATGAAGTGTCTAATCCTTAAAGGTTTTAGCCCTGCTCTCTTTATGCTAATGTCAGTGTTTCCTGCAGGCGGAGGAGCGTCATGGCAACATCGAGGAGCGTTTGCGCCAACTGGAGGCCCAGCTGGAGGAGAAGAACCAAGAGCTGGGCAGGGTGAGGACTGGGTTGGGGTCATGACACTAAAAGAGAAGAGGGATGTATCTAGAGTGTGTCATTGAGTGAGTGAGTGAGTGAGTGAATATTGGATAGAGAAAAGATGAGATTGCTTGAAAGATGATGGGAGTGCGAAAATGAGAAAGTGTGAGTGGCTTTGGTTCATTGCGTGTGGTTTTGATTTGTTTAAGTGCACATAAGAATGAACACTATAAAGATTCACCAGTGTTTTTTGTGTGAATGTGTGGCCATGTCTCCACAAAACTCGAAATACCAATGTCAAATGGTCCCAATTAAGAAAAAGGCTTAATAAATGTACTAAATAAACAGAATATCAAACTGAAAATGTAAATTATTAGCTCAGTGTCAGAAGTCAGTGAAGTGTAAATCAGTGGAAACGTATATCTAGCCATAGTTTGGTGACAAATTAGTCCCTAGCAGTTTGCTTTATATTATATTAAATATATTCAAAATGAAGGGAAAAAAACTTTTTTGGGTGTGGGTCAAGGTTTGTCTGCAGTAATTTTAAATTTGATTTAGATAAAAACAGAAGTATATGGTCCTAATTAGATAAATGTGTGTGTATGTTTAGGAAGATGTTACCTGTTGCACAATAGGTGCAGGCGGTGTATTTGACCTCACAGTAGGGACTCTGAGAGCTGACCACTCCGATTAGCCTGTGCTGCTTTGCCCATTCCTGTGTTTCTCAGACACACACACACAACTGAGGCATACAAAGATCGATAAGCTAGCACTCCTCAACAAACACTAACACACACATATGCTGCTACTCTGTGAATATGGGGCATTTTTTAGCTCATCTTGCAGATGAATTTCCCCACCCCCAGTGAGAGCAGAGCTGTAATTGGCTGCTATATTTGGATTTTGAATAATTCATGCATGGTTAATTTCCCCCTGCATGTGAGCTGATGGTTGTAATGACTTAAAGCAGTCAAATAGAGTCCTTATCCTCCTTCAGCCTTAATTAAACCTTGATACATCCACCTCATACTGAGCTTTAGTTTGAATTCTTCCCTGACAGTCACAAAGCTCTGTGTTGATTACATTTTAAAGGCCGTTTGCCACCAAAAGAAAATTAAGATTTTGTTGCCAGGCAACTGAGTGCCCATATCCCACCACAACTATGTTTAAAAGTCATCACCCCTGCATTCAACTACGAGGACTGTCATTATTCATTTTCTAGAGGGAACAAAATACACACTCTTAGAAATATGTGAGAAGTTAGTATTAAATTATGGAGCAAAATGTGAACTGTCTGAGTCAGCTATGTTTTTAATATCATGAACCAGACTTAAAAATCAGACATAAAACTCATAGAACATGTTCACAGAGCTTTAGGGTGAATATTGCCCTCTATTGGTTATACTGTGTATACTGTATATCATCAGGGGAAAAAAATCCTATAGACATCCCATATTTTGCTTCTCACATTTTCTTCTAAAAATGCAGGAATCTAATTTTACTGTTAAATGATTAGTTCACTTTGAAATGAAAATTACCTCAAGCTTTAGACACCCTCAAGCCATCCTAAGTGTATTTGACTTTCTTCTTTCTGATGAACACAATTGGAGTTATATTAATAAATATCCAGACACGTCCAAGCTTCATAATGGCAGTGAACGGAACCGAGTATAAAGCTGAAGAAAGTGCATCCATCCATCATAAACGTACTCCACATGGCTCCAGGGGTTAATAAAGGCCTTCTGAAGCAAAGCGATGCATTTGTGTAAGAAAACTATCCATATTAACAAGTTTTAAAGTAAAATATCTAGCTTCCGCCAGACTGCCTTCCATATTCATATTCATGTAATGCTTACTACTTCCATATTCAACTTACAAGAAAAGCGTAACTGACGTGATGTATGATGGACGGATGCGCTTTCTTAAGTTCCATACTCATTGGTCCCGTTCACTGCCATTATAAAGCTTGGACGCGTTAGGATATTTATTAATATAAATTGTGTTCATCAAAAAAAAGAAAGTCAAATTCACCTGGCTTGAGAGTAAGTAAATCTTGGGGTAATTTTCATTTCAAAGTGAACTAATCCTTTAAAAGAAAGGATGTTGTTTCATACTTCCCTTTTTTCTTTCTTTTTTATCTTCTCTATTCGCTCCCTCACACTTTCTCAGGCTCGGCAGAGGGAGAAGATGAATGAGGAGCATAACAAACGTCTGTCTGACACTGTGGACCGTCTTCTCACCGAGTCCAATGAACGGCTTCAGCTGCACCTGAAGGAGCGCATGGCTGCGCTGGAGGACAAGGTATGGATCTTACCGTGCCCACCTTCACATGCCGTACACATTTATGGTCACTTATTATCATCTGATGCTTAAAGCATTCAAGTAACACACAGGCACAAACAGGCTGACAAGCATTCAATTTTCATCCTTAGGACAAAAAAAATATAAAAATCTCATAAGATATTAAGAGCTATCTTCAGAAATAAACATTTAATTATTATTATTATTATTATTTTGCTTTTTCTTTTCTCAATAAGCCTAATTCAAAAAATAAATGTATTTATAAAAAAAATTCTAAAAAATTAAATGTATATAATTATTTAAATTATCATTTACCTCTTGCAATACATAAAAAAAAAATTGTATACACCTGTTGCATTCCTGCGTCTGTTTGGACCCAGTGGAACGTAAGCTTATAAAATAAAAGTCATAACAACTAAATCCATATTGTATCTTTAATGTTTAACTTATCATTAATGTTACTATATTTTATGCTATACTTCTACCCCCTTTTTATTAATAAAAAAATTCTTTAAAATTAAAAATTTTACAAGAACTACAGCAAAAACCAGTGTGATGCAAGAAAATTCTCCTTTTCATGCTGCAACTGTTACGGTACAGAGGGGTCAGACACAGAGAGGTAAGTATAAGCAGTCTTTATTTGAACCAGGAGAGTTTATAGGAAGTGTGGAGGTGGAGTGAAGGAAGTGAAGCTGATGATGAAGGGCATTGGAGATAGTTACTGTCCTTTCCGTTTTCAGAAGAATGATCCTTATGGAGACGCTGGAGCTGGAGATCGCTGGAAGTGACGGAACACACACACACAGACGATGAACACACTGGGAGAACGGGAAACACTGGAGACAGGTAAGAAGAGTTCAAGGAGTCCTTAGAGGTAAGCATCAACGTGAGTATCTGCGAACGAGACCGGACATGGAGTGCTGTGTGTGCGTGTTATTTATGGTGGTGTTGATAAGTGGTGTAATGACGTGCAGGTGGCGGTGATTAGTACTCTGGTGATTGAGTGCGCTGTGATTGGTGGATGTTGGAGCCTGACGTGTCTGTGACAGCAACGATCTATCAGTACGTGGCAGCAGAGTGAAATGTGCACTTCTCCTTTTTCAAACCCATTTTCAAATTTAGACTATTTGGTCTGTGAACTTTTGATCTACAAACAGACATTTATTTAATTTGTCATTTTATTTTAATTTCAGAATTATTGTGTGTGCATTATGTAAGTTTTGTCCTAACAAAATGAAAATGAAAATTGAAATGCTTAAAAAGCTCAAATAATAAATCAAAGTTTCAAAACAGCTACTCAAAAAATAAATCAAACTCTCAAACAGCTGCTCAAATGATAAAATCAAATGCTCAAATGCAATTTCATTTCCTCATTCGGGGAAGCATGAACTGTATCAAAAATCAAATTAAAACTAATTTATATTTGATTTTTAATTTTCATTATCAACCCAGTATAAACCTGTCATAATTAAATCTATAATTCAATGCTCAAATCATAAATCAAATGCTCAAACAGACATTGCAAATGATAAATCAAATGCTTAAACTGACACTGCAAATGATAAATCAAATTCAAATGAGACGTGTCAATCAAGTGGCGTGTGGGCGGAGTTTTGAGGCGGAAGAGGTGACTTTCTTGTGTGCAGTTTGGGTAACTGCCACACTTGAGTAAAAAATATGATTCTGTAAATCATAATAATGAGAAACTTTCTCATAATTATGACTTAGTTTCTCATAATAATTAGAAACTTTCTCGTATTACTTCTAAGCATGCGGACCAGAAGGGAGTGGAACGCTAACGACATCCGCTGGTCAAAACCACATAAAAGGCGTGAACACAGTAGGCATGGCACTTTCTGCAAAACAGTAGTTTTCGTTAACGTCAGTGTAATATACAAAGTGTAATCTATAATCTATCTATCAATAAATAACATCAATGATAAATGATCAGTAGGCCTACGAGAACCGAGAACTGTCCGTCTTGTCTGCACTTTTTTCACTCCTCCCCTAACTGCAGCCGCCTACTCTCGCCTACATTTTAGGCGAGGCTAGGCGCATCTCAAACAAGCCTTCTTTCTCCAGACGCGCGTCACATGTGCGTGTCCACTGGCACGGAGCAGAGCGAGCGTTTTTAATTCATTCCAATGAATAAAATCCCCCCACCCCGATGTCATCGTCCATTTCACTGTAGACATCGCCCCACTCTAGTAACCACTACCTGATAGTCAGTTCAAAATGTTGCAAGTAAGAATGGTGCATTTTCTATGAATATTTGATTACTGTACTGTATTTGTCTATTACATTTACATTTGCCTAATAAATCATCTGCTAGCTACAGCCAAGGTAGGTCTCTGACTAAATACTGATAGGCTACCTAGTGGTCAAAAGCAATTGCAAATGTAATAGGTCAGTATTATTAAACTGCAATCAAAGATTTTGGATAGCTAGTTTGGTTTATATGTTTGGTGCGGAATGGCTGCGGTAGGGGGCCTAACCTCATATTCTTTCATAGGGCCCAAAATTGCTAGCGGCGCCCCTGATGATACGCAATGGGTAGGATTAGTGGTGTGGGGTAGGGGTACATTATACTGTGCGTACGCCAAAAGTGCGTATCATATAATGCATGCCAACAAATTGCGTATCATATGCATGCTAAAACTGTGTATTATATGCACGTCAAACACATGTGTATCATATGCACGCCAACGTTTTTTTCTGCGTATAAATAGCAAACCAAATGAGATCAGGCTCGCATTCGGTGTTAAGAGCTGGAAAGACCGCCAAAACTGGCAACTTAGCGGTGAGTCAGTATCATGACGTACAGTAAGGGCAGAACAAGTTTAAATATCTTTTCTAGTTTATATTTCCATCATGTAATGCCGCTGTTTTGGGTATTTTTTAAATATATAAAATATAATAAAATAATTATTTGTAATAGAGCAGACACTTTGAGTTTAACATTCAAAATCCTTAACGAACCCACCTTATTTAATCAGCTCAATGAATAATTCTAGATACCTTATCTGAATTAGAATCAGAATTGTTTTATAATGCACATTAGCTTATTTTCCATTAACTTTACTTAAAGTACACATGAAATCAAAATTGACCTTATTTATTTTGTTAGCTCAAATTGCTAGTTTTGTGATGAACAATTAATCCGTGCAAGTCAATCCACACAAAAAAATAGTTTGGCTTCGTAATATTTAATCAAAATCTGAAAACGCTCCTCCCTTCTCTAATGACATCAGTTTGACGGCTTGGGTTGAAATCGCTTAAACCACTCCCCTCCGACCGATAGTCTGCTATGAGCGAGAGATGGAGAGGAGGGGCGCTAAAGTAAAACTCTGCCCTCTATTCAATATTCCGTTTCACTTGGAAATACGTTACAACACTGGAGAAAAGTCGTTTGCAACTTACGGTTCACGTGGACTTTAACTTCTAAATTTACAACAGTGCATAAAAATGTGTTTTGAGTTTCTCAAACAAAAACCGCAGACAGGCTGAATGAAAATGTAAATCCATTCTCTGTCAGTAGGTGGTGCTTTTGTAACAGCAGAAATAGAGCTGTTTCCCCGGTAACCCCATAAACAAAGCAGAGCTGCGCTTATAAAATCTACGCCTTACACAGAGGGATGATGAAAAGAAAATGCCATCAAAACTTTTCTCAAGGCAGTCAGTTCCCTTCAGAGAGCATTCATAGAATTCATTCATACTTCAATTAATATAATTTCCCTCAGAACTCTGTTGTAAAACCTCTCACTTCTTTCGCCATTTTTTTTCAAACGAAACCTACACTGCTGTATCTGCGTGAGTGCTTAGTTTGCTTAATATTAAACAGTATTTACCATGAGTTTTTCAAATCCTGGCAATCAAATATGGTTTTAATGATGATTAAAATATTAAACTGTAATACTAACCATCGGAAATTGCATCATGGCTTATTGTCAAACTGATAACTGTTTCCTCACTAACCCTCAAACTACAGTGAGCTTGAACCCCCTAGTGGGGGTCGCGACCCTCAGGTTGGGAAACACTGGTATAAGCGATATAGAAAATGGATGTATGGAGGATTATAATCAACGTTATAATAAACGTTCTATATAAGTTATTTTTTGGTTATTTAAAGATAACCACCCTGAAACATTCTGGGAACGTTATTTTTGAGTTGCAAAAAGAAAACCTAAAAAGAACGTTCCCAGAATGTTATTATTTGATTCTCAAAAATAAATAAAAAATAACCAAATACTAACGTTAGGGGAAAGTTCTGTTTTGGCTGGGGTCCTGCTAACAGTTTTTGGTTCCCAGAATGTTCTTTTTTATGGTTTTATTTTGGTTAGCAGGGAAAGTTTTCTAAATGGAAATACGTTAGTTTTTGGTTTGTAGAACGTTATTCTAATGTTTTTTAACGTTCCCCTAATGTTATTTTAACATTCCTATTACATAAAGCTAACATTCTCCTAACATTATTCTAACATTCCCCTAACATTATTATAACTTTATTCTAACGTTCCCATAACGTTATTATAACATTCCCCTAATGTATTCTAACATTCCTATAATGTAATTCTAACGTTCTCCTAACGTTATTTTAACATTCCCCTAACGTTATTATAACATTATTCTAACATTATTTTAACGTTCCCATAATGTTATTTTAACATTCCTTAACGTTATTCTAACATTCTCCTAATGTTATTCTAACGTTCCCCTAACGTTATTTTAACATTCCAATAACGTAATGCTAATGCTTTCTTAACGTTATTCTAACATTCCCCTAATGTTATTATAACGTTAATCTAACGCTCCCCTAACGTTATTATAACATTATTCTAATGTTATTTTAACATTCCCTTAATGTTATTATAACATTATTATAACGTTCCCCTAATGTTATTCTAAAATTCCTATAACATTATTCTAACATTATACTAACGTTCCCCTAATGATATTGTAATGTTCCAAGTACTCTCCTGTAAGTCAGTAATGCTGAACGTCAGTAACAGTTTTACTGAAAGTTTTCTTAACGGAAATAGAACGTTAGTTTTTGGTTTGTAGAACGTTATTCTAACATTCCCCTAACGTTACTAAAACGTTCCCCTAACCTCTTTACTCCGATATCATTACTCCGCTGTACGTCAGTAATCATCCAGCACACCTGTGACCCAGTATATTATAAGCGGCATGGAAAATGGATGTATGGAGGACTATAATCAGTATTACAAACCATTTTTTTTTTATTGTTCATAACATTTGCCTAACATTATTCTAACATTATTTTAACGTTCCTCTAACATTATTCTAACGTTCTCCTAATGTTATTATAACATTATTTTAACGTACCTCTAACGTTATTTTAACGTTCCTATAATGTAATTCTAATGTTCTCCTAATGTTATTATAACATTATTCTGACATTATTCCAACATTATTCCAATGTTATTATAACATTCCTATAATGTTATTCTAACGTTATACTAACATTCCCGCGCAATGAGCAACACTGCTGTAGTCTGATTGAAAACTGTGGGTCACCATTCTGTTAGTATTGACTTGTTGATACACAAAATAGGTGCAAAAAATGAATGGCCTATAGGCCTACTGATCATTTATCATTAATGTTATTTATTGATAGATAGATTATAGATTACAATTTGTATATTACACTGACTTTAACGAAAACTACTGTTTTGCCCAACGTGCCATGCCTACTGTGTTCACGCCTTTTACATGGTTTTGACCAGTGGATGTCACTAGCGTGCCACTCCCTTCTGGTCCGCATGCTTAGAAGTAATACGAGAGACGTATTATGAGAAACTAAGTTATTATTATGAGAAAAGGTCATGATTACGAGAAATGTTCTCATTATTATGATTTACAGGGTCATATTTTTTCTCAAATGTGGAAGTTACCCAAACTGCACACAAGAAAGTCACCTCTTCCGCCTCAAAACTCCGCCCACACGCCACTTGATTGACAATTCTCATTTGAATTTGATTTATCATTTGCAGTGTCAGTTTGAGCGTTTGATTTATCATTTGCAGTGTCAGTTTGAGCATTTGATTTATCATTTGCAATGTCCGTTTGAGCATTTGATTTATAATTTGAGCATTTGATTTATGATTTGAGCATTGAATTATAGATTTAATTATGACAGGTTTATACTGGGTTATAATGCAAATTAAAAATCAAATATAAATTAGTTTTAATTTGATTTTTGATACAGTTCATGCTTCCCCGAATGAGGAAATGAAATTGCATTTGAGCATTTGATTTTATCATTTGAGCAGCTGTTTGAGAGTTTGATTTATTTTTTGAGCAGCTGTTTTGAAACTTTGATTTATTATTTGATCTTTTTAAGCATTTCAATTTTCATTTTCATTTTGTTAGGAAAAAACTTCCATAGTGCATGTACAATCATGTTTAGAAACAAAACTCAGTACCAGTAGTTGGAAAGAGGCTACATGTTTTTTTACAGAAGTAATTTGAGACATAATTTCTTGTGTAAAGCCACAAAATGGGTAAAAATGGACCTGAATGCAAATTATGTAACAATTTGTGACTCATATTTTTTTATTTTAAAAATCTGGAAAAAATTATGTGTATTTTAACAGTCTGAATACATATCCAAAGTTTCTTTTTCATACTAAAAACGATTAATTTTTTTTAGAAATTTGTCTTTTTTATGTACCTCTTCCTTGTCAAAACAGACACGAATGCATGAAAAATGATTAAAAAAATTAGAAATTATTTTAAATAACTATTTCAATTTTTTGTATTTATTTTTTTTTTTATACTCTGCCTACACCCTAGAGAGTGCAAGGCCATTTTCTAGGTGTGTACTCTTATGGCACAAGGAATAACTTGTGAAAAACAAATATAAAGGTTCCCTGTTCAGCTCGAATTAATAGAACCCAGTCCGATTCTCTTTTGAGCTGTAAGCTGAGAGGACAGAACAGACTGTGAAAAAATGAATGGCCAGATGTGAAGGGACAGGCTGAAGCACCACATGTAGAGGGAGAGAATGTGCAGGTTATTGCATGCACAACCTGCTGCTTTAAGCTTATTCTCAACTTTGTTTCTTCTGTGTTTCTTTTCTTTTTTCCCCCCTTCCATCAAGAATGCACTCATCCATGATCTGGAAAATTCCCAAAAACAACTGGAGGAGTTCCATAACACCAAGGTACCACTGCTCATTAATATCACACTGATCTGCAGATCAACAGCAACAGCCAGAGATGCTATTGTAAGAAATAACTGAGTAGCATAAAGTGTCTATGGGCTTTTCTTAATCATCAAGACTTTAGTTATTTGAAATATAAATCTTTTGTAACATTATAAATGTCTTTACTGACACTTTTGATCAATTTAATGCATCTTCATTTTATTAATAATTTTAAAAGAGTTCTATTGATTGACCCTAATCAAGTGTTTTCTGGCTGTGTAGGAAAGGCTCATTGGGGAGATTGAGAAGTTGCGGGCTGAACTCGATCATCTGAAGCGCAGGAGCGGTGCATTTGGGGACGGAACACATCCTAGGTGACACGCACATTTAAAACGATTGATTGTGTTTGTTATGTAATTATACTAAAATATGAGCCCTGTTTTTATTTGCTCATTAAAAGTGATATGGCTGTAAACATGCCTAGTAAAGTGTCTGAGCCTCTTTTTCTGTCTCTCTCTGCTGTATTAGGTCTCATGTTGGCAGTGCCACAGACCTGCGGTTCTCAGTGGTGGAAGGACAGGGGGATCATTACTCCTCCACAGGGGTCATACGACGGGCTCAGAAAGGTCGAATGGTGGCACTCAGGGATGAACCCACGAAGGTGTCAATGTCACACCTACATCTCCATCTGCCACTGTCTTAACTCTTCCTGTTCTCTTCTCTGTATTAGCATGTAATAAGTATGAGCAATGGTATAACTGGTGCATGTCATGAAGTCACTGACAGTCCTTGTTCTAAACTAATAGACATGAACAATGTTTATTCTTTCAGTCATATCTCTCTCTTTCTCTCTGTTCTTTTCTTTTGCCCCATTGGATGTGTTCATTGTAAGTTCCGGGTTCTCTAATCCACAACAAAACATGTTTATATCACATCAGAACTTAATGAAACAATAAAATCTGGAAGCCTAATTCGAAGAAACTCAAAATATTGGTTTGTGCCCTGATCCATGTCTTTATTCCCAGATCCTGCCGATGGTGGAGCAGGATTGGGATCGCTCTCAGCCTTCCAGCTTGCGGGCTAGCCGTACTCACCTGATGGGAAGCGACTCCGAGCTGTCTGACTTGGACGATGAAGACCGTGAGACTATATTCAGCTCAGCAGATATGCTGTCCCCCAGCGGGCACTCAGACGCCCAGACGCTTGCCCTCATGCTACAAGAACAGCTGGATGCCATCAACGAGGAGATCAGGTTGGGAATATAGACTATTAAAGAGGCATAACATGGAAAACTCTGGGGTTCAGTATTCGACCACCTTGCATAAGTTGTTCTGAGCAGTGCCATTACCATCCACCTTGCAACTCCCTGGAACCATTCATAACACCTTAAAAACTGCATAGCAATAGCTCAACAACCAGTTACAACACCCTTGCATTGTGGCAGTGAGTTTTGCATGAAATACCACCACTCAATTTTTTTTTCAGAAAGCAGTTTCACTGTTAACGGATGAAATGACTAACCGCTAACTTAGCTGCAAAAATGGGTCATTTAGAGTGCGTCATAATTATCATGTGACTGCCCATGTTTACTGTGTATATCAACACCTATTCAGTGTTCATTGTTATGATGGGGGCGTTGTTACTCATTTAACTTGTGAAAATGCTAGCCAATCAACAGAAGTCATGTGCATGAGTCTTAGGGCCCTATTTTAATTATCTAAGCGCATGGTCTGAAGCGCAGGTGCACTTATGGCGTGTCTGAATCCACTTTTGCTAGTTTAACGATGGAAAAAATGGTCGGCACGCCAGGCGCATGGTCCGAAAGGGTTATACCTTGTCTCTTAAAGGATTAGTCCACTTTCAAATAAAAATTTCCTGATAATTTACTCATCCAATTCATGTCATCCAAGTTCATGTCTTTCTTTCTTCAGTCGAAAAGAAATTAAGTTTTTTGATGAAAACATTCCAGGATTATTCTCCTTATAGTGGACTTCAATGGCCTCCAAACGGTTGAAGATCAAAATTACAGTTTCAGTGCAGCTTCAAATGGCTTTAAACAATACCAGACGAGGAATAAGGGTCTTATCTAGCGAAACGATCGGTCATATTCTACAAAAATGCAAATGTATATGGTTTATAAACACAAATGATCGCCTTGCACGTGCTTCCGCTTTCCGTATTCTTCAAAAAGCTTACGCTGTACGCCTTCCCTATTCAACTTACGGCGGCGCCAGTTCCATTTTTTTTCCGTAAGTAGAATAGGGAAGGCGTAGGACATACAGCGTAAGCTTTTTGAAGAATACGGAAAGCGGAAGCACGTGCAAGGCGATTCCCTTTAAAAGCCAGTTTTTACATGTGTGTATTGCCACGGTTGGTCATATAATTACCCAATTTCATTCATCATTACTGCAAATTGGTAATTCTGATACATGCAATGACTATCCATTTTCACATGTAGGCATTTTATCTTTATGTACAAAATAATAATAATTTTTTACACTGTAATCCTTTTTTATTAAATCCTAATTTATTTTTTAATATTTGGCCTTTTTTTTTGTGCTGCTGCGCTTGTAACAAGCAGAGTGTACACGCATTGTGCACCCGTCTATAGGCGCATATTACTAACGCACTCTTTAAATAACAAAAAAACCACACCAAAAAACTGACTTGTTGATCAAGTTGACCATTTTGTTGGTCAATGGCACAGTCGTTTTCAGTTACCTCAAAATAGCAACACGCCAACAATGCGCCTGAACACACCTCGTTTTCAGACCAGCACGCCCATGGGCGAAAGGATGGCCGTGAGTGCATTTGCTATTTAAACAACATGGGCGCTGGATATGAAAATGATAACTGCTTCAGGCTGAAACTAGTAAAAAACAGGTGTATGATAGGGCCCTTAAAGGTACAGTAGCGCTTAAACGCCCCCTTAAAAGTCCTTATCTCACTGATTTCATAAAAACTCTTTTACAGTTCAGGGTTACATTTTACAATACTTGGTTTAGTATATAAATACTTCCAGTCTCACAGATTGGATGACTTGCATGAGACCTAATCATCTGCCTCGAGTATATCAGCTTAGAGCCTTCAAATGTCATGTTCACTTGTTTTATTGATCCAAACTTGTGCTTTAAATACATGCACTGTTGAACACAATCTTCAGACGGGTGGCCAGTTGAAGCCAGACTCAACTTTCTTCTCAAACTCACTGACCTTTTTCGATTTCAGAATGATTTAGACCCTGCAAGCTGAATAAAGGAGCACCTCTGAGCCTCTGTGCTCTGGCGGACCACAGATATAACTAGAACGGTAACAGAAACTGTCAGGCAGGCCCAAAACTTCAGTCTAAATCCAAACAGTCCTCTGAAGCTTGTCCTGATACCGAGCTGTCTGGATTCCTTTCAGCAGCACAAAGCGCTGGCTGTAGAACATCTGTCATATATGGCAATATTTGTGAGTCTGTAAGCTGAATCTGCCCATCACACAGATTGATTCTGAGTTGTGGATGAATATAAATGCCAGACAATAGCAGAGCTATCACCTGAAATGTGCAGATAGTGATGGCTCACAACCTGAGCTGTGTTTAAACTCATGAGGCAGACTACACTTCCACTGCATGAATACTTGCATATATCAGTAAAGGTTGAATACATAATGCCCTATAAGGCTATTAGTAGTGTATTTTATGGTTTCACAATTAGCCACCGTTAGAAAATACAAAATTTATTTTCATTTCTATGCTGATGATTCTCAGTTGTACCTTCCATTGAAAACTAGAGATTCTCTGCAGCCTCTCATGGACTGTCTTGAGGATATTAAATGCTGGATGGCAAATAATTTCCTCCAGCTTAACAATGAGAAAACTGAGGTGATTATTTTTGGACCCTCCAAAAACTAAAACCAAAATTCTATAGCCAATCACTTGGACAATCTTACTCCATATGTTAAGTCACATGCTAAAAATGTAGGTGTTATCTTTGACTCTGAGCTTTGTCTTGAAAAACAAATTAGCTCAGTTGTTAAAAACAGCTACTATCAATTGAGAATCATTTCCAGACTTAAATCAACACTTTCCTTTCAAGATTTGGAGAAAGTTATTCATGCATTTATCACATCACGGCTGGACTATTGTAATTCGCTGTACCTTGGCCTTCCTCAATCTTCATTGGCACGTTTGCAGATGGTCCAGAATGCAGCAGCTAGACTGTTAACTAGTGCAAAAAAACGTGATTATATCACTCCAATTTTAGCTTCTCTTCACTGGCTTCCTGTCTTTTTCAGAATTCAATTTAAAATTTTGCTGATTGTTTTTAAAGCTCTTAATGGACAAGCACCATCCTATATCTCTGATCTTATTTATTTGAACTCAGCTCCTAGGTCCCTCAGATCTGCCAATAAAGCTCTTGCATGTCCCACGGTCACGTCTAAAATCGAAAGGTGACAGAGCCTTTGCAGTTGCTGCTCCACAGTTATGGAATCAGCTGCCACCTGACATTAAGAGTGCTTCCTCTATATTTGTTTTTAAATCTAGACTTAAGACCTAATTTTATTCCTTAGCCTTTCCCGATTATTAAATTATGGATTAGTAATTGTTTTCTTTGTTAATTTTATTTTATTTCATTTTATATTTTATTGTATTTTATGATTGTTTTGTACAGCACTTACCGCTATTTTATAATATACAGCCATTTATTTTTTCACATTATGCACTTATAATTCATTATAAGGTGTAACATGAGACATGAAATTGGATGATAATGCATTATTTACATACAAGTGTAACTTTAAATATGAATAAATGGGTAGTCGACGTTAAATATTTTTTAAGGTATCACGTATTTAAAGGATGTAGTTACACGTTACAAGTGCTTACTTAAGTAATAAGTCAATTATTATTTATAATTACAACTAACCCTAAACCTAACTCTAACTCTAACCTCAGCCCTATAGTAAGTAAATGTCATTAATTAATATCACACAGTACCTATTGTTACACTGTAACAATGTCAACCTAAAATAAAGTGTAACCTTTTATATTTTTCTACAACTATTAAAAATAATTTTGGTTTTGTTTTATAATTATTATGCTAAATTAAATATTATTATCTTTTAATAATTTTGTTACACCACATGACTGTTTAAAATTAACTATTAAAGGCAACAACATGAAAGAACAATGGTAACAACCTAAAACACTTTACGTTTTTCTCATATAAATGTTAATTAAAAACAAAAATATTGTGTGATTTCAATCAACATTTTTATGAGAAAAATTGTCCTTTTTAAATAAATAAATAAAAGAGTCAAAATTATTTTTGCAATTCCACTTGGTAATGTTTTCCCTGTGAGTGCTTTTGGTAAAACAAAAAATTATATATAAAAATAACACATATAAGTGTGTCTATATATATATATATAATGTAGCTTTTTTAAATAATATAGTCTAAATCATTTTAAAAAAGCAATAT
>RJVU01042531.1:2208288-2219674 GCA_003731715.1 Anabarilius grahami
ATATATATATATTTTATAAAAGGTTATTTTTTGTGGGTCTCTATGTAAAATTGAATTAAAATGACGCTTTAAACTAACAACCCATGTAAGATCCAATTGACAGAGACACAGTAGAATAATGTCTCTTTTCTTTCCCAGACGTTAGCATATGGTGACATGAACCATGAGTGGATTGGGAACGAGTGGCTGCCCAGTCTTGGCCTGCCTCAGTACCGAAGCTACTTCATGGAGTGCTTGGTGGACGCTCGTATGCTGGACCACCTTACTAAGAAAGACCTGCGGACACATCTCAAGATGGTGGACAGCTTCCACCGGTAAACTATAGCAGTGATTGCTCAGTTTTAACAACCGCAGTGTGAACTAGACTTTACATGCAATGGTACGTTCATTATATCCTTACAGGGCTAGTTTGCACTATGGCATCATGTGCTTAAAAAGGCTGAACTATGACAGGAAGGAGTTGGAGCGAAGAAGAGAGGATTTCCAACATGACATCAAAGGTATTAGTAAATTATCATTGCACTCTCTGGATTCATTACTTCTAAGTTATGAAGGGAAGAGCACTATCTAGTGGCCATAACTGTTATTTGCATTTTTGTGGCAGGAATGTGCGAGGTCAACAGCTGAGCTTTTTAGTGTCAAATCCATTTAAAGGGACGGCGCCCGGCTGAACTTCAGCATAACACATGAACTTGACACAGCTGTCACAGCTTTTTAAAATCTTTCATCTTCATAGCTAAAGACACACTCACCAACTGCTTAAGACACACACACTTAAGCATATTACGCACAGGATTGAACAAACAGAAAGCAGGCTTGCCAGCTGTGCAAAATGATCACACTCCACGTATAATGTTACCTAAACACAGATATTTGCAGTACAGTTGTAAACACAGCCCCCTTCGAAGATTTGCTTCATTAATGTTTACTGCATGGGTTAGAGGTGGTCTGACTTAGTTCGTTTTATATGGCTTGTTGTTGTAAATTCAAAATTTTTATGTTTTATAATATGGCTCTATAATGCAAGTAATTTGAGTCAGTTTAATTTGAAAGCAATGAAGCATTTTGTGTCTAGCAGAGGTAATAGCAAATGCATGTACCGTTTGTCGCTCTCAGATACCCTGGTGTGGACCAATGATCACGTGATGCAGTGGGTTCAGAACATTGGTCTGAAGGAATACAGTAATAACCTGCTGGAAAGCGGCGTGCACGGAGCTCTCATTGCCTTAGATGAGACATTTGACTTCAGCAGCTTGGCCCTCATTCTTCAGATCCCCATGCAAAACACCCAGGTGAGGACCGCACAGGTGTTTAAAAGCAATTTAAAGCCACTAGCCTTGTTTTTACTTGCCCACCTTTCTAGGAAAGGACTTGGTTGATATTCTAACATAGAGTGATGTTCTAACATAGTGATTTTGTGGTGTAGCATACTGAGTGTCTTTCCTAAATCCTGTAACTGTGATGTGTCTTCCAGGCTAGGCAGATTCTGGACAGGGAGTTCAATAACCTCTTAGCTTTAGGAACGGACCGGCGCCTGGAAGAGGTAGGTGGAGATTTGGATTCTGGTTGGATTTCACCTGAAGTAACACTCTGCAGTGGAGCTGGAAATGCACTGCAGTACACTTGTTTGTTTTCTTATGAAGCCAAAAGCATGTAACTAAAGATTTACCTGTTACTTTGTCAGCGCTGGTCAGGATGGACCAATCACTATCATTTATGATTTCAGAATAAGGCATCTTATTTAGTCATTTTATAGAAATGATGGGGTGGATTTTTAATTATATGTCAGGTACCAATCATTTTATTTAACATATTTAAACAATTGTCTTTTCTAGTGTACAGATGTCTACAGTGAGGCAAAAAAAAAAAACATCTTGAGATTTGAATACAGCTTACCAAAAGATTAAGCTTTGTCCAAATGAAACAGAAATATAAAATAGGAAAAAATTATTATTTTATAATTTTATTTTATTCTTTTTATCTGTGTAACATCTTTTTCAAAGTAAAACAGAAATATAAAATATAAATATTTATTCATTTATTTTATCAGTGTAACATCTTTTTCAAAGTGAAACAGAAACATAAAATATAAATATTTATTTATTTATTTTGTTTATTTTATCAGTGTAACATATTTTTCAAAGTGAAACAAACATAAAATATAAATATTTATTCATTTTTTTTATCAGTGTAACAGCCTTTTCAGAGTGAAACAGAATCATAAAATAGAATTTTTTTTCTTTCTTTTTTTATATCTGTGTAAACAAACTAGAATTTTTAGTCTATTGTATATGTATAACAGCTTTTTCTATAAAGCTTATAAATGCATATTTTATAATAAAAAATGTGAAATAGTTTGAAACGTGATTATAAAATGGCAGATAGTTGCTTTTACATTTGTGAACTGGGAGCGCTTGTCTGCAGCCAAACCCTTCTGCAGAAATAGCCAAGAATGCGCTGCTCATCATTAACATTGACATTTGTTGCCCATAGAATGAGGAAATTAGCTAATGCTTTTATATCATTGTGCTGTCATATTCATTCTCTGTTGCCATTATTTGAAATAATACGGATGTTGGTGCAGACTTTTGAACAACATCTGAACCCAGTTGTTATGATGTCATCCTTTTCAACAGTGTGATGACAAGTCATTCCGAAGGTCTCCATCGTGGCGTAAGCGCTTCAGGCCGAGGGACGGCCAGGGTCTGGGTATGATGCCAGGGTCCATAGAGACTCTTCCCGCTGGCTTCCGCCTCAACACCATGTCCATTCCTCACTCCATGGCTGCTGTGCCCAAGAAACAGCTGCAACCAGAAGGTAGAAAGGGGGGCAGGGTGTTGTACAAGGGTGAAATGAGTTCAGCACGTTGCTTTTTAATGATTGCAGTACTAACAAGTAGTGCCTATACTCTTTTACAGTCTATCTTACGACACTAATTGCAAAACATGTATGCATATTGACTGTGAAAGCATGTGTTAAAAGTAACTAATATAAATGGCACAGGTCGGGGTCCTTCAGTTTGTGTCATTGCATGTTTTCTCCCCTCTGTGTCTCTGTGGTTCAGCAGCCGGTCCCCCGGCCCCGCAGAGACTAGACCCCTCAGCTGTCAGGACTTACTCCTGCTAACTTGCTTTTACTAATCACTGCACTCACACTAACAGGTAAGCTGTTCACTTCAGCCTCTCATATATAAACTCTGGTGGCTCAGTAAGGGATGTTTAACACCATCTCCTAACCAGATGCGATGCGATAAGATTCCAACGTCAAGCAATTTGTCTGTCCCTACTAGACATGACATGACATGACTTTAAGAAATCAATCAAAAATTGCACTGCACTCACAGCAAAATGGACAAGTACATAATCAAATTCATAAATATTATACCATTTTATCATTGTTAAAAATACATACTGAGTGACTGATGCAATCTTTGTCATAGAATACACTTGTTTGTTTGCACAGTTTGAACATTCTTGTTTCCTTTCATTTATTTTCAAGATCTGAGGTGAATTATCCATTGTCACTTTCAGAGTGATTATAAAGGTCACACAAAATTATATTCAAACTCACATAATTTTTTTTTACCTTTAATAAAGCACATAATCAGTGCCTGAGATTATCATTGTCATACTTTTTATGTATGACAATGATACGTCTCAGAAAAATGGAACTGTTGAGTATTACCGTTGCAACTGGTTAGGAAAAAAACTCTTGATTAACATGGAAAAGATACTTTTTACCGCATGTCGCAGTGTCACGTCGCATCTAGTTAGGTAATGATGCTCAGATTTGTTGCTTGGCTTGTGCTTGAATTCAAAACATAAACTAGCAAAGTAGTGTAAACTTCTATACAACAGAATTGAATGAAAGTTTAAAATGAAAGTTCATATAATCCTGTCAACATCCTAGGAACTGACATCCATAAATGAAGTACTGATTCCAGTGAATTATTGCACTCCGTTATTTTATTTTTTTTCAATTTTCAGTGTCCTTTATTTATATGTATTCAGTGTCATGGATTATATGAACATGTGAACTAATGACCTTTTCTGTCTTTACATGATTTAATCAAGTACATATTTAATTTGTGTGTTGGGGCATTAAAATGTGTCACATTTTATAATTATAATTTTATAATTATGGCTCTTAAATTGTTAAAGTGTTGTTCTGGGTTTGATACAAGTTATGCTCAATTGTCAGAATGTAGCATAATGTTGGAAAACTATTTCAAAGCAGAGATTGCAGTTAGAGTAGCGGGCTGTTCACACTTTTGCATTCCACTGTGCTGCATTTCCATTGTTTTTCTATATAATCATGCTCTAGGCCCTGTTTACACCTGGTATTAACATAATTTTGGGTGACCGGATCACAAGTGGACGACGCTAAATACAGGTGTAAACGGGGTGTAAAACGTTTTGAGCTTGTCCACTTTCAACCACTTCCAGAGGTAGTCGAAAACACATTCGACCGGATTGCTTTCGTAGTGTAGACGCGGATCATGTGGTCGAATGCATTCAAACAGCCACAAAAGACTGCCTACTGTCTGCCTACTGACTTAAGGCAAAGATTATGGGAAGCACGTCAACCAGAGGGGATTTAAACTTTGTAGGCTGAAGACCCAAGTTTGGTTTGAAGACCAAGCACAATGTTCTCTCACCATTCCTGATTTATAACACTCACAGCATTCAGCGTCGTCTTGCAGCTATCAGAACAGAAATGAAAGCTGCTGCTCTCCGTATGTTTTTCTGTCATCTCCGGTCGTGTTAATATGTAAATTGCGCAAGCTTATTTACTCCATTAGATCGAAAGATCTGAAAAAAAAAACCATTCATTTACCCACCCATAGACCCTCCCCTTTAAGAAATCAGGACAGAAGTGGTTGAAAGTGGACCAAAGAGACAAATTAAAACACCAGGTGTAAACGAGCATGTGTCTCCATCGTCTACTTGTGATCCAATCGACCAAAACGCATCTTAATTCCAGGTGTAAACAGGGCCATAGATGGATATGTTTGACTGTTGCGCTCGTGCCTCTCATCTTTTGCACCATCTCGCGGATAGCAAGCTGTTCTAAAATGTGGCACTGAAGTTAAAAGACTTTCAACCTTAAAAAAAGCAGACCTTTTTTTCATTCCACTGCCCGCCATCTCGCACTTTTGAAACGCAAAAACTCATTTTGTGTGAAAGGGCCCAAATACACTAATTGGTTATTCACACAGAATGCATTTTTACACTCCACTGCGCTGCTTTACCATTGTGTTTCTATGTAAACGTATGCACATTGACTACGCATATTGACAGTTTGACTGTTACCCTTGCGTCTTTTGCAGCATCTGCCGCATCGCACATAAAAAATTGTTTTAGAGCATAAACATGTTGTTTAACTTTTTACATTTACATTAAAAAATGCATCTCTAGATCTTGCGTCATTCCATTACCCTGCAAATGCAAAAACATGCTTTGTCTGAGTGGCCCCTAACACACTTAGGGCAGTTCATACACACATGTATTTTTGCATTCCACTGTGCTGCTTTTCCATTTTTTATATGTAAACAAACAGACATTTTTATCTTTTGTTGCATCTTGCATATGACACAGCATTCTGAAAATGTGGTGTCCAACATTTAAAAAAACACTTCTCTAGACCTTGAGTTTTTTTCCCCACTTCCCTCCATCTCACATTTTGCATGCATTTTGTGTGTATAACCCCTTACTTATGACATATTTACATTAATACCAACATGCAGAGGGTTTAAAAGATGAATGTTAAGTTGATAATTTTTTTTAAAGCATGAATGAATTCTTCCATAAAATGACTTCTATTTATTCGTCGTTGACATGATAATTTGTAGGTGTTGCCAGTACACCAACAGAGGCATGACATCAGGTAAAGAAGTAGCTGACAGCTTGTGTTTATACTGTCTCCGACTGCTTTTTTATCGCCTGACATGCTCAAACCCGGAACAAACTGTTTTTAAGACCTCAAAAATATAATTTTGATGATTTTTTTGTGGTTTTTATCTTCTCATTTCCCTGCCAGTGCATTCCCACTACCTGTACGGACACATGCTTGCGGCCTTTCGAGAATGAAATATGCCAAAATCTGGGGACACCTTGAAAAGATGAGGGAAGGGTTAACCTCCGCCCCTCCCCTGTCCTGAACCACACCAGAGCTTTCTTGGACACCGTGCAATAGAGGGGGACAGAAAGACGAATTTTGAACTCTTGAGCGTGTGAAACGCATTGCAGCCGTAAAGGAGAAATCTCGTCATATCAGTCGTTTCCCAGTAATCCCGGTTATATAGTCTTTGTGGTGGTCGTACTTAACTGGTGTACTTGACCCTGTAGTCTGTCAGTGCTAGTCTGCTCCTTTGGGTGTGCCATTGGCATTTTACTGTATAAGGCTTTCTTCCCTTTGGTTATGCAAACTATTAATCAACGTCTATGTATATATGAAAAACAGAAAATTATGCTATTATGTTTTTTATGGAAATATATATCAGACTTGTATATCGAGATGAATATATCATTATTATATGAATTTTAAAGTCTCAGTTGTGACTGTTTCCTGTCGGTTAGACAGCTTCGTCTGCTAGAAAGGGTGTTACACTTGTAGTCGGTGTCTTACACCAGTGGTGACTGGAGAAACGTGCGTTTGTGTTCACATCAGCAGTGCTTATCCACGTAGAATTTCGGTCCACACACTTCCGGGACATTGAGATCGTATGAAGCCATGATGCTAAATATTGTCAAGCATCAGGGAAAGCAATAGACTTCAGTTCACTTAGCATCAGGAGAAAAAAAAAAAAAAAAAGATTTCCAGCACGTAGGACCTGCAAACGAACATATGATCTCTTTTGGTGCCGCCACTTGAAATTGAACCACCATGGGAGCAAATGTTTCTTGAGCAACCCTACCAAACCAGTTATGAGCGCGTTGGGCATTTCTTCATTTTTTAAGACAATATTTTCTGTATAATTCACAGGATGTATCGTGCTATTGTGGCAGCTACTGTACTGTGTGTGAAAACGTGTGTATGTGTATTTTAAGTGTTACACAATGCTGACAAATCATGTTCTTACTTTAAGAAGTGCTCTCTATTAAAAAAAGTATTAATATAAGTGACTGTTTTTTCATTTTATACACAAAAAACTCATCATTCTTAATATCGTTTTAAATGAATGAATGATGATTAAGTCTTGTTTGTGCTGTTTGGGTCACTGTTGGCATTGGGGCGTCTGGTGGAGCATGCATGCCACTAAACTTGACAATCACTGTAGCATCTATTGCCTCTCTTTTTCGCTCTCAATCGTCATTATCACAGATCTAAAGGAATAAATCACCACTCAAACACTTGAACTTGAAATCCTGTGGTGTGCTGCTCTTTTTTTAAGCCTCGGTCTGCCAATTGTGCCTAGCCTCTCACAGCCAATTTAGTTGTTTCTGCTTCATTTTAAATGCCTCTTTAATGTTCAGCACGCTCGCTGAATATCTATTTGATCCTTTAGTGGCTTGCTAAAAAAATGCCTTGACGAGGACCAAGCGTTAGTACAATGCCGAGACGTTTCCCTGATGCGACAGTGGTGGAGTAACTGAAGCCTCTTGCTTTGCAGCGTGTTCTTCTGTGATGGTCGTTTTTACGCTAATTTGTTTCTGTAGCTCTTGACAGTAATGTGAACTGTAAAACAGGTGCAGGTCTCTTTCTCTTTCTCTCTCTCTCTCTCTCTCTCTCTCTCTCTCTCTCTAGCTCTTTCTCTTTTGTGTGCATGTCAGGTTTAATGTGTGTGTAAATAGCTGATTTATGTATATAATTCTGTATAGAGTAGATGCAGATTCCACATAAAGCATGTGGTTGAACAAGTGAGAATTTTTCTTTTAATGTGATAATTGTTTTAGTACTGGTCAGAGTTTGTTTTTTGTTTTTTTTCACTTTAAATGTAAAAAGCTGTCACAAATAAATAATTATATATGAATATATAAAATAAATATTTACCTTATGTATTATAAATCATTTTATGGATTTTTGGGTTGTTTTTTTGTTTTGTTTTGTTTTTTTGCACACAAGCCTAAACTGAAGCATATTTTAGCGATGAATGGGAATGCTGGGAAAGTACTTTCCAACAAAAAGATCAATTCGATGATCCAATCAGCCAAAGAAAGAAGGAAACTAGAAAATAGGATTAGAAATCAATATATACAAATACACAACAATCTTTATTATAAAAGTCCAAATAAGTTATTCCAAACACACAGAAAAAATACAAAATAAAATAACAAAACCACTCTGTAGAAAATAGGAACATATTTACATGACTGGCATTCGGAACTAGTTTAAATTAAGCAGAAATTGGTCAAAACCAGAAGTAAAACATTGGACCCACAAATGTTTTTGTTGGTAAGCATAAAGCACACACAAACAGAATGAAAAAATAAAGGAATTGAGAGGAAAAAAAAGGACAAATTATGAAAATATGATTTACCCAGCCTGACTGTCTTAAGTTTCAGCAGGAATTAGGCTGATCTGAAATTCGTTCTTATTCCACAATCTCTTCCATAGAGATAAGAAACATTTGGAAATATAATCATATGGACCTCAAGATTTGTCTGGAAATTAAGCCCCCAAGGCTTTTATGACTTTTTAAAAGGTTCTTCATTCACCTTGGGTGTCATAGATAGTGCTGTTATGGTCGGTGAAAGGTGATCTGAGCATAACGGTAGGTTCACCCTCCTCATTTATTTGCTTATGTCCACTGTATAGGGCACCGGAGTCACCTCTGTTCCTGTAATGCTGTCCACAATAGAGGTCAGAGACCTCAGGTTGGTCTGCTCTGAGGAGTCGTCATTCAGGAGATCTGAGGAAATTACAGTAGAAAACACTGTCACATGTTTGCCAGGCAAGTCATTCAAACCTCAGAAATAAGGAAATTTGTAGCTTTGACAATACGGTTTGAAATAAGTTTTCTTGATGCATTATTTGTGTTAAATTGATCCTTCATATTTGTCAGGCTAGTTAGTGTAGGTGTGGTGGTCTTACCCTCGTGGGTGGAGCTGTAGATGGGGGCGCAGTGCTCCGACGCACTGCTCCACTCTGGACTGCTGGAGCAGGTGCTGCCAGAGCCCTGCTCGCTGGAGGACGACACCTGCTACACACAAACACACACACACACACACACACTACTGTCAGTCACATCACCAGCTACCACACCCAACCATGGGGCCCCACAACACCCTCACAACCATCATAATCAAGCCACACGGCAACCTATTATCTGCCTTTACACATTTGATTGAACATTTTGGTCACACTTTAGATTACGGTCCAATTCTGACTATTAACTAACTATTAACCACATCTTTTGCCTCAGTAAACTCCTAATTACTGCTTATTAATAGTTAGTAAGGTAGTTGTTAAGTTTAGGTATTGGGTAGGATTAAGGGATGTAGAATATGGTCATGCAGAATAAGGCATTAATATGTGCTTTATAAGTATTAATAAACAGCCAATATCCTAGTAATATGCATGCTAATAAGAAACTAGTTAATAGTAAGAATTAGACCCTAAACTAAAGTGTTACCAGCATTTTATATTTACATTTTCGTGTTTTAAAAGTTGAAACATGTAAACTACTGACTTAATTTTTATAATATTTAATGCACATAAAATTAATTTAAAATGTATTTCTTTAATTAATTTTTCAATTTTAACTTTTATTTTAATTGTTCTTTTTTTGCAATGCATGCTGCATTCAAGGTTGTATTTAGTCTTCGATTTAAAATTTGAATTTATTTTTTATTTTAATTTAAATAATAATAATTTTTTTAAAAACTATTTATTTATTGCAATGCTTGCTGCATTTAAGGCTGTATTTAGCCTTTAATTTAAAATGCAATTTAAATGAAAAACTACCCTTTTTTTTTTCTTTTTTTTTTGCAATGCATACAGCTTTAAGAGCTCTTTTTTTTAGAGAAAGGTCTTTTAGTTTTACACAATAGAAAAATCAGTTAATTAAATGCCCACTAAACTACAATGTCAAAAGAGTCCCCACTTAATTAATATGAAGCGTTTTCCAATAACTTTTGCTTTGAGAAAAAAAAAAATCAGGTTTTGGAAGTACAGTCCTGCTTGACAGCTTAGAAGTCATTGAAAAGGTACATACACCTGCCCCTGATCCCCCGAGCTTCACTCACCCCTTGAGTAGCTGCGGCTCTGTAATGCAGGTTTCCTTGCTCATGTTCCTGCTGGTTGAGGGAGCTGACCAACGCTTGCAGTCTCTCAATGTACTGAATGGCGCTGCGCAGGATTTCCACCTTAGGCAGCCTCTGGTTGGGATTCATGAGCGTGCTCCTCTTAAGAGCCTCAAAGGCCTCGTTGACCTTCTTCAACCTCCTCTTCTCCCTCAAAGTGGCGGCTTTCCGTCGATCCATGGTCACCGACTTACGCTTACACACCTTGCAGGCCCAAGGCAGACACTGACCCGGACAGTGCTGCTGCTCCTGGTGAGGAGACATGGACAGACCGAGGCTAGATGATGGAGACGGTTTGTCCTCCAACCCCACTCCGTTGGACAGCAGCCGTCCGTCTCCACACAAGCCCATCATGGAACTTCTGTCTTGATATCCTGCTTGGTCAAAGCCTCCTGTCAGCCTGGTTTGGAAGAAGTTATCGCCGCCTTCGTAAAAACGCTGGTCTGCGAAGAAGTAGGGGTTAGTCTCAAAAAGCTCCATGTCTTGCTGGAATTAGAGTCCACCGGCTCTGCTGTGTCTTCTCTGAAAGTGTTATAGGTCCTTTACGGTCCTTGCGAGCGTGTGTGGGTGTTTCCCCCGGAGCTGAGCTCGTGCTGAAGAAGATCTGTGGACGACAACTGCTCCACACCAACTGCAGTGGTGGCATTTAAACTCTCTGCCTGGTGTTAGATCAGTAGGTTAAATATAGCCAGGGCTCTGAGAAACCTGACCCTGCGTTTAGCTGTTGCCACACATCTAAACTTTACATCTCTTTTCATTCCCCAATCTTCTGGGGATTTGGGACCGGTTTGCTTCAAGAACGGCGTCAGGCCGCTGTTGAAAGTCCAGGAACATGATCTGGGTGCTGTGGAAATCAAACAGACTACAGGAGATATGAAAGATCCACTATGGCTCCTTAATTAACTGATCTAAATCCTTGTCAGACAGTATCACATTCTCTTTTAAAGCAGAAAAATGTCTTATCACTTTTATGTATTATTAACAGTTCGTTGTTTCTATAGCTTGGCTGGAGAAATTCCTTATTGACAGTGTCTGTTTGGGAAAAGGAGATAAACGGGAAACCTTAGAAAATCCTCTGGATTTTTTTTTTATACTTATTTTTATAACTGTTTCAGAGACAATAAATGCAATTAATATATCTG
>RJVU01042531.1:2220337-2247039 GCA_003731715.1 Anabarilius grahami
GAAATCTTTGTGGTAGCTGCTGTGTCTATACGTTTACCTGTAATGTCTGTCATTGGTAGACCTTCTTTGTCCCTGACCCCAAAAAGTGAGGTAGGCTCTCCGGACGTTGGAAATCCCTAATGGGCTTGTCTGGGCTCACAGCTCACATGCTAATTCGGAAGAGCTTCCGCTATGTTCCCTAATGAATCCACAGGCTTATTTATGGTTACTGACACACCACAGCTATTCAAGGTTCATGTAGTACATGGTGAAGGGTTTTTTTCACTGTGATATTTTCCCTGAGTGACAGTATGCTGAACACTTCTACAATGTCACTGGTGAAAGATTCCCTCAAATACTTGTGACTGTGAAGTGGAGACCTGTTTCAGAACTGAAAGGTACCTTCTTATTTGGCACAGGTCTGAAGCAGGAAGCCCCGTGGTGCTCTCTCTCTCGTCATGGTAACCCAAGCCTCCATCCTTGGCAGGATTAGGAGGCTGTGCAGTTGGCTGTCAGGTTAAAATGTGATGGATGATCACTGATGGTTGAGGAGCACAATGGGGCCTCTGTGGCTGTCCAGGCTGCAGGGGAGCAGTGTGTTGGAGTCATTCACCCTGGACCTTCTCTCAGCCTACTGTCAGCAGAAACGGAGGATGGCAGGGTGACAGCTCCATGCATCCACACACACACACACACACGTTTGTTTTTGTGAATTGTGGGGACATTCCATAGGCGTAATGGTTTTTATAATGTACAAACCGTATTTTCTGTCCCCCTACACTACCCCTACCCCTAAACCTACCCATCACAGAAAACTGTGCACATTTTTACTTTCTCACAAAAACTCATTCTGTATGATTTATAAGCCTTTTGAAAAATGGGGACATGGGGTAATGTCCTCATAAGTCACCCTCTCCTTGTAATACCTATGTCATACCCATGTCATTATACACATTTGAGTCCTGATATGTCATAAACGCACACACACATGTTTGTATTGCTATCTTAGTGAGGACATTGCATAGACTTCCATTGATTTTATATCAGGTCAATCATATTTTCTATCCCCTAACCCAAACCTTACTCCTAAACCTACCCATCACAGAAACGTGTACATCACTAAATTTAAATAAAAACCTATTTTGTCTGATTTATAAGCCTTTTAAAATAGCGAGGACCAGTCAATGTCCTCACAGAAAACTTTCTTCATTTTTACATTTTCAAAAAACATAATTTAGTATGATTTATAAGCCGTTTTCTTCATGGGGACCAAAAAATGGAATTTCGTCCACACAACGTAGGGTTTACCAGGATCACACACAACACACACACCACCCAGGAACTCTTCCTGAAGAGGAAAGCACTTTCTCAGCATTTTAGTAAAGAGGTCAGGTTACCAATGATATAACACAGTTGTCGTGTTCGAAAGGTGTATCAGAGGGGTGTCCATGATTAAAATCTTTTGAAGAAAAAAAAAAAATCTTAGAAATCTATTATTTGTGTTCACACTGGCATTATATGGTTTTAAAAAACAACACAATAATCACAAAAAGTTTCAATGTGATGACATTAAATATGTGGGTAAACTATTCAGTAACCATACATGATCTTAGTCATTATTTTCAAACATAATTTTATAAATGCATTTTTCAAGATAATTTTTTTTCCAATAATCATAACTAATGCTTAATACATTTTTGGTTAGTCGCACCACATGACATTTCACAACCTAAACTAACCTTTCTTTGTCATTAAAAGTAATCTTTTTGCCAGCTTGTGGACAATATTTGGCAACCACATGCAATATCTTAGCATTTTGAAAGCAACCTTTGTATGGGCAAGAGCCTTGCATATTTTGCAGAAAATGTCAATCTATATTAAAGGGATAGTTCACCCAAAAATGAAAATTCTGTCATAATTTACTCCCCCTCAAGTTGTTCCAAACCTGTATAAATGTCTTTGTTTTGCTGTACACAAAGGAAGATATTTGGAAGAATGTTTTGTAACCAAGCAGATCCCCCCCCCCCATTGACTAAAGAATATACTGTACAATGGTAGTCAATGGGGGGCGAGATCTGCTTGGTTACAAACATTCTTCCAGATATATTTCTTTGTGTACAGCAGAACAAATAAAAATGTATACAGGTTTGGAACAACTTGAGGGGTAATAAACGATGACAGAATTTTCGTTTTTTGGGTGAACTATCCCTTTAACCCTTATATTAGGTTAAAAACACAGGTATGATCATAATGGTCAGCATCAAATTGACCCTCATTGGATTTAATACAATTGACCAAAAATAACACTACAGGGGGAACAAAAATATTTTTGTTAGTTTTTTTGGCATTTTTGCCTGTTATTATGAGTATGTAGACAGAAAGTGAAGTGGAAGAGAGAGAGAGGGATGGGTTCGGGAAAGGTCTGCGAGCCAGGACTCGAACTCAGGTCGCCCGGAGCGCAACAGCACTATTTGTGAGCGCTGCCCACGAGGCTATCGGCGCAGACTAACAACAGTTTTTAAACACTTTATAAACAGAATTGTAACTATTTTGTAACATGTTTGTATTATTATTATTATTTGGGTCTGTGCAGCTACCTGTACAGCTTTTGTGTCTCTGTGAATTGGCTGATTAATTGCCATTTTATTCACAATTTCTAAGTTTTAAAACTCTTATACAAGGTAACAATCACCAATCGCTTTCGTAATTTGACTTTAACTACTTAAAGTCACAATGATCCGTTTCAAGTTCAAGTGTCCCTGACTACCAGCAAGCACGCTAGAAACACAGGTTTATCATGGGGGATTGAGTAGATCCTCAACCAGACAGATGATATCGGTCTATTTGAGTGGGTCTTAGGTGTAAGGCGACATGGTGTGCTGCCCTGTCACTGAAAACAGTGCGCCACTTCTCTTCACTGACAAGCAGCAGCACATTGCAGGACAGCTGGCAGAAAGGGGGGAGGAGAAAGGGGGAATTGGCTTCTTGTGAAGAAATGCCCAGAACGTGGCTGCATTAGCCATGGAATGCTCACTCTTCACTCATATTTGGCTCTCAAACCCTAGAAAGATATTATGAGCTCTGTTATTGCTTTTAGGACAGGGAGTAGCGACTGGAACAGATGCGTGGATCCTCTGGACCGCATGCAGCATTGAGCTGGCCTAGCAAAAGGTTCAAGTCTTTTGTCAGGGACTCTCTCTCTTTAAACACCTCTGTTATGACTTCTAAGCATATCTTATCAAATGCAGCGGCCCCAAAAAGTGTTTGGACACTTAAGATGCACTTAAAAATGTATGATTGTGATTGCATGAGATAAGAAAATATCAAAGCAAATGGCATTTATGTTACAGAAGGACAACAAACTGAAATAAAAGAAGTATGTTGAAATTACTTAAACTAAAATGTAAAATAATAAACTAAAAATGACAAAAGCACATACAATTATTAAAACTTAAACTAAAATAAAAAAAGGCTAATTTAAAATATGAATAAACGCTATGATAGTGTAAAAATAATACTAAAATAACACTGACCGGTACCTGTGTTTTTACTGTCTTTAGGGCTCTCGGTCAGAAGGAAACAGTAGTGGACAGGGCCTTACAATACGATAGTCACTGGTCTCTTTTATCAGGTTATAATCCTCTACAACAAACAGAATGGAAAGCATGTGCGTGTGCAGCTGTCGGTGTCTTAGTGCAAGTGGTGTCATGTTAAGTCACAGGAATGATCCTGGCTCTCTGAGCACCATGACTGCCTCACCCCTCAGTGGCACGCTACTCACTGTTAGTAAATGCCTCTCTCCAAGAGACCACAAACAAATTTGCCTCACTGTTAGAGCGGAAAGAGGAATACCGCATAAAAACGATTTGGTGGATTCAGTTTTCTGGAGATTTTTAAAACGCCTTGTGTTTTAGGAAGAGAGAGGCTGTCCAATTTAACCTTCATGTTCTGTTGTGATCGACTGTACTGTTAGGATGTTTGGGGTCTCTGAGAGAATGTACAAATATGTGTAAAAATAATAATAGTAATTTTGAAATTAGCCTTTTTTTGTTTTGAAATTTTGCCCAATATTTAAAATTACTTAACTTTGCTTAAAACCACTGTATGCAGTATTATTGTAAAAACATGAACTTTAGGTCCATCTGACCCAAAGTAAAAGGAAAACGGTATGAATATGTTAGCCTTAAAGGGTTAGTTCACCCAAAAATGAAAATAATGTCATTTATTACTCACCCTCATGTCATTCTACACCCGTAAGACCTTCGTTCATCTTCGGAACACAAATTAAGATATTTTTGATTAAATCCGACGGCTCAGTGAGGCCTGCATTCACAGCAATTGTACTTCTTCTCTTCAGTGGTTCTACCTTAATATTATAAAGCAAAGAGAATACTTTTTGTGCACCAAAAAAACAAAATAACGACTTCTCAACAATATAGTGATGGGCTGATTTCAAAACACTGCTTCGGAGCTTTACGAATCGAATCAGTGATTCGGATCTCCTATCAAACGGCTAAACTGCTGAAATCACGTGACTTTGGCGCTCCGAATCACTGATTCGATTCGTAAAGCTCCGTAATAAATGACATTATTTTTATTTTTGGGTTAACTAACCCTTTAAGGTTATCTATAAGCTAGTGTGCTCCAAACCAATGACAAAATTCACATTTAGAAGATATACAGTAAGCATTCAAAACTTACAGTCTCTCACCTCCGCCAATATGATTCAGCGATTTTGATGACATCATTCTGTACTTCTGTCCAATCATGCTCTGCACTATAAATAGACCCGCCCCCTGCATTATAAATAGACGCCGAAGCTGCGGCTTGTTCACACAATTATGATTTTCTATATGATGAATGGCACATAGTGCACTATATAGGGGATAGGGAACGATTCAGACAGTGTAAATATGCTTTCCATTGGGACGAATGAAGTTAGTGTCACTGGAACCGCCGCAGCGTGCACATGGTCTGCTCCAGTCCAGAGACTTAAGAGCAGATCATATGCAATTATGTATCAGACCCATTTGAATTCTACACAGAATGCTATATTTTAGCTTTCCTGTTTTAGTGGAAATTATGTCAAAACATTAAATAACGCTGCGTGTTTCAAGGCACTTCAGTGGGACTTTAAATGAAAATAACTTTGTGGTCACCCCTTTCATTGCCTCGATGCACCTTTTCAAAGACAAGTCGCAACATTCTTTTAAAATCCATATTTTGTTCTGTGTTACTTGTGTTTTTTGAACCAGTCTGTTGGCTTTGGGCCAAATGTCACATGAAAATAAAACAGGTCTCATTGCATCCGCTTGTCAGAGAAGTGTTAACAGCAGTACGTACTAATGCCAATAATCTTTGTTCTGCTGTACACAAAAGAAAGATATTTGGAATAATGTTTGTAACCAAGCAGATCTCGCCCCCCCATACCATAGCATTTTTTTTCCTACTATGGTAGTCAATGTGGGGGCGAGATCTGCTTTGTTACAAACATTCTTCCAAATATCTTCCATTGTGTTCAGCAGAACAAAGAAATGTATACAGGTTTGGAACAAGTTGAGGGGGAGTAAATGATAACAGAATTTTCATTTTTGGGTGAACTGTCCCTTTAAGTTAATCAGCTAACCTAGCTAGTTCTTTTTATTGTTGCCGTTTTATTTGATTTAACTATCTAAATATTAGAAGAAGAAAACTAAAAAACTTTTAGATATCAATCTGCATATACAATGGAAATCTGTTATGCTCATCTTTGCTCTCTCCTTTGAAGGTATCTTGAGTAAAATGGCTCTATATTTAACAAAGCACATATAAAAGACCTGGGGCCGTATTCACAAAACATCTTAAGGTTAAAAGTAGCTCCTAACTTGCCGATTTAGGAGAAACTCTTAAAAATAATGGGCGTGTCAGTCCTAATTTTAGGAGTCCTACATTTTTGCTCTAAGAGTATTTCACAAAGCATTTTAGCGCTAAAACTAGCTCCTAAGTCTGTGAAACGTTAGGAGTAGTCAAGAGGACTCCTAAGTCACTAAGACCAAATCACAAACAATCCTTATCGACCCAAAGACACTGTACACCATTGAGAGCCTTAGGTGCTGAACCTTTTCTTTATAAATGCAATACATTTTGATTTATAGATTTGAATCTACGATGAGATGCCAAAAAAAAATCTTAAACAAATAAATAAATATTGTCCGATTACATGTGCCAGTGGTTTTCATGAGTTCACACTTACACATGATTGAATAGAGTAAGATATATATATAATAAGCGTATTTGCTGTGCTGTCCAAGGGGATCGAGGGCTCCGAGCTTGGAATTTAGCCCAAAACCAAAGTTTTCCCCATATCCCCAGCCGAGTGAGGAGCGGTTGGCGGAGGGATGCAGAAAACCGTCGAAGTAACTATAGGCGAGTCGGTTCTCGTCTGTGTATATATTCCTCCTCTCGAGCTGATTAGAAAGACCGTTTGAATGTGTTTCTCCCAAACTTTGTTTATAAAACATAATTTGTCGCTTGAATTCTGCATTCTCTTGAGATGCAGACATCCAAGAGGTGGACAGTTAACTGTATATACTAGTTTAATTAGTAACACTTAGCCTACATTTTGAAACCTTTATGGCAACATTTTATTTTGACTATGGCAACATTTTTATTAAAAAATATTTATTTGAATAGGGCAACATTTGTATTTTAAAACCTTTATTTTAATATGGAAACATGAGACCTCATTCTACAATGTTTCTATGATTAAATCGCTGACTCCTCCCCCATCAGCCAATCACTGTGTGTCTATTCCATAGCAACAAGGTCAACCCCGCCCTTACTCTTAGCTTAAGACTTCAGTCGATTCCTTAGTAAAAGTTTGTCTCAGCAGCTTTGTGAATAGGTTTTAAGAGAAAACTCTTAGCTAAGAACTTTTCTGCTATTTAGGAGAACTTTTAGTGGTAAGATAAAATGTTTTGTGAATACGGCCCCTGAACCGGATACGATGCAACCTGTTTTACAGAATACGGAAGTTTGTTGCGCATAACCCCTGTTGAAAGACTTGCTCATAATACTCAGACAGTCTCTTGCTGCTATTTACTGGTGTAATGATGTAACCTACAAAAAGAGTGCCCAAATTAACATATCTGAACATGTTTTTGGTAAACAGAATCAAATGATTCGCTGAGATGAATGAAAATCCCCAATTCTATTGAGTCTTCTGTCTGGCTTTTCAGTTGAGTCGACTCCCCTTCAGATTCGACTCAATTCTCAATGCCTCTGAATAGAAGAAGTGATTCTTTTTGCATATTTTCTAATTTCTAAATGAAGCTCAAAGGCTTTAATAAGAAGTTGAACTAGAAAAGTAACAGTACCAAGCAGGAAACCACTTTTTCCACTTTCTGGACTCATTTACAAAACTACTACTTTAATGAAAGTGTTGGGGTCTCTTAACACTTCAGATACACTATTCAAAAGTTTGTATTTGGTAAGATCTCATGCTCACCAAGGCTGCATTTATTTGATCAAAAACACAGTAAAAGCAGTAATATTCTGAAATATTTTTAACATTTAAAAAAAATTTCAGCATTATTACTCCAATCATCAGTGTTACATGATCCTTCAGAAATCATTCTAATATGCTGATTTGGCACTCAAGAAACATTTCTTATTGTCAATGTTGAAAACAGTTGTGCAGCAATTTCAGGAATCTTTGATGAATGGAAAGAGTTAAAAAAGAACAGCATTTATTTGAAACAGAAATCTTTTGTAACATTACAAATGTCACTTTTGATCAATTTAATGCATGAATGAATGTATTAATTAAAAAAACAATCTTTAGTGACCCCAAATTTTTGAATGGTAGTATGTAATAAGGAGAAAACATTTACAACTAGAGCCTTATTCCTTTCACTCTTTAAAACATCAGGGGCCGTATTCACAAAACATCTTAAGGTTAAAAGTAGCTCCTTACTTGCCGATTTAGGAGAAACTCTTAAAAATAATGGGCGTGTCAGTCCTAATTTTAGGAGTCCAAAATTTTTGCTCTAGGAGTATTTCACAAAGCATTTTAGCGCTAAAACTAGCTCCTAAGTCTGTGAAACGTTAGGAGTAGTCAAGAGGACTCCTAAGTCACTAAGACCAAATCACAAACAGTCCTAATCCACCCAAAGACACTGTACACCATTGAGGCAATAGCGATAGAGCCTTAGGTGCTGAACCTTTTCTTCATAAATGCAATACATTTTGATTTATAGATTTAAATCTACAATGAGACGGCAAAAATAAATCTTTAACAAATAAATAAATATTGTCCGATTACCCGTGGCAGTGGTTTTCATGAGTTCACATTTACAAATGATTGAATAGAGTAAAAAATAAGAAAAAAATAAGCGTATTTGGTGTGCTGTCCAAGGATATTGAGGGCTCCGAGATGCAGACATCCAAGAGGCGGTCCACAATTCACTGTATATACTAGTTTAATTAGTGACACTTAGCCTACATTTTGAAACCTTTATTTGAATATGGCAACATTTTTATTAAAAATATTTATTTGAATAGGGCAACATTTGTATTTTAAAACCTTTATTTTAATATGGAAACATGACACCTCATTCTACAATATTTCTATGATTAAATCGTTGACTCCTCCCCCATCAGCCAATCACTGTGTGTATACTCCATAGCAACGAGGTCAACTCTTAGCTTAAGACTTCAGTCTATTCCTTAGTAAAAGTTTGTCTCAGCAGCTTTGTGAATAGGTTTTAAGAGAAAACTCTTAGCTAAAAACTTTTACTGCTATTTAGGAGAACACTTAGTGGTAAGATAAAATGTTTTGTGAATACGGCCCCAGAAGTGTTATCCTTGCTTTCAGCTCATTCAGGGATAGATTATTTCCATATGTGCCCAATTAGCATGCATTACAACAGTTCCAACCTCACGAGGCAAACTATTAATCACCTTCTTAAACAGTGGCAGTGTGACTGCGGCCTCTCATGGGTCATTTAAATAGACCAGACAAGCCGTTAACGATACATCACTTTCTAAGTGCAACATCATGGCGACTGTTCATGTGGGAAGCTGGTGGAAACACCTCTTGACAAGAGCATCATAGAACAGCTGACAAACCCATTAAACCTCATAATATGCTAGATTGCCCTTCAAGAGACTTCATGGAAAAACGCACCTCTGCATTTTCATGTACGCCTATAACTGCTAAAAATGGATCACTATGACCTCCCTATGAATTGCGTCAGTCAAGATTAAGATTGGATATCTATTCTGTTTTTTTCCACATAACAGGGTGTGTGTTCCAGTTGAATTCCATTTGATTGTCACCCACAGACCTACAATGATGCCTCAGTGCCATGAACATCCAGGAATGCTTCTCAGAATAGCATCCTTTAAATGCAGTTTGTGGACCTAATATTAGTCTTTGGAATTCGAAATATAGATTTCAAAGACATGCATATTTTTCATTCTCAGCAGTTAACGGCGATCATTCCATAGATGAATGCATGGAAATCACAACGCTTTTCGATTTAAACATTTGTGTTGATTTGTTGTATATGACATCCATTTGAAAAGGTGGGGCAGGGATGGGACCGCATTCAAATGTTCTCTGCGGAAACTATGCCGGCAATGGTCCTAATTTTGTTTGTCTTCCATGTCTGGATTCCAGTTGGGACGTTAAGGAAAGTTGAGCCCCGTCCCAGGCTTTATCGGCGAGTAAAAATACGGCCTACAAGCTTCTCTGCTCGTCCCTCACTGTTTATATCTGACTCTGGGCTCCAGTGACCTTCTCCCATGTCATCGAGAGCACAAATTTAGCGCTTCAGTTTCTGGAGCGACCAAATAGTTAGACAACATTGAAGACGGGGTGAGAATGCCCATGATGCAGATACGGTTACTCTTACTTGAAGAGACATAAACGGAATAGTGTAAACATCCCAGTCACTGGAATGCAAATCTAGGAAAGTGACACAGATACCAGGCATATCCCTGACTTCAATGACTTGATAAACAAAGACAGGTTCCAGTCAAGGCAGCTTCCGACATAAACATAACACAATCTTTCTACTCTCTGTTTGAAAGGATAAAGCTTATTTATGACAGAACTGGGTTTTTGGAGTCGCCCGTTTGAGTGGCATGTTGCAGAGTGTTTTTGTGGGGCGTTGGGATGACACAGAATGACAGTTATGTTGTAGTTGTGCTGACATGTCTGTGGCATGTTCATGCCAGCGCAGTGGCATCTGATGCGTCACTGTTTTTTTCAGTGTTTTAAATACCAAGTTCTGACTGATTTGCAATGCTGATGCAACACATGATCAAAAACATCTTTACAATGATCCAGTGAAATTTCTTAAGATTCATTCTAAGCTATTTTAGTAAATTTGAGTAATGCTGTCTGATAGATTAAAATACGTAGATGATTTTATGTTTTTATTTATTTATCCATTATGTATGAAGTGTGCTATATAAATAAATGGCTATATAAATAATAAATGGCTATATATAAATACATTTTTTTAATATTTAAGTATTATTTTTCTATTTACTTACTGTCCTTTTGCCTTTTTCTAGGTCACACATGTTGTTCAATTTCTTCAGGTTTAATTTGTATTTTTGTAATGTTTTTGAGTCTCTTATGGTCACCAAGGCTGCATTTATTTGATCAAAAATACAGTAAAAAAATTTAATATTAATACAATTTAAAATAACTGTTCTCTATTTAAATATGCTTTAAAGGGTTAGTTCACCCAAAAATGAAAATAATGTAATTTATTACTCACCCTCATGGCGTTCCACACCCGTAAAACCTTAGTTAATCTTCAGAATGCAAATTAAGATATTTTTGTTGAAATCCGATGGCTCCGTGAGACCTCCATAGCCAGCAATGACATTTCCTCTTTAAAGATCCATTAATGTACTAAAAACATATTTAAATCAGTTCATGTGAGTACAGTGGTTCAATATTAATATTATAAAGCAACAAGGATAGTTTTTGTGCACCAAAAAAAACTAAATAACTTATATAGTGATGGCCGATTTCAAAACACTGCTTCAGGAAGCTTTGGAGCGTTATGAATCTTTTGTGTCGAATCAGCGGTTCGAAGTCACGTGATTTCAGTGGTTTGGCGGTTTGACACGCGATCCGAATCACGATGCTTATATTATTATTATTGCCTACCACATTAAACTGACGTCGCTAGCTTGTAATCTTTGAATCTAAATCGCTGTTACAATGCGTTTGCATCTCGCTAGCTTGTTAACTTGTCATCAGTCTCATGTGCTCCTTTTTCAACGCGTTTATCAAACAGCTGTGGTAACTCGGATCAGTCTACAAACACGGTGAGTCATGTCATCCTTTCCCAGTGTTATTTCGTATTCAGTTTGTCACATGTTCAGTATAGCTCTCTCTGTCAGCGACGAGGGATTTACATGTCATAAATGTAGGGAAATAGTCAGGCTGACAGAGAGAATCTCAGAATTAGAGACACGCATCCAAACTTTAATCGAGGATAGTAAGAATGCAGGGGCTTCAGATACTGTTTTGGATGCGACTAGCTTAGTGAACTCTGTACATTGTTCGGTTCCGGCTGTAGAGCCCGCGCAGCAGGGCACTTGGGTAAAGGTGAGGCGGCCTAGCCGCGGAAAACACCACTCTTCCGTTCCAATAAGAACATCAAACAGGTTCTCCCCACTCAGTGACGCACCCACTGAGAATCCTGTTGAAAGTGCCCTAGTTATTGGCGATTCTATTACACGGAACGTGAAAATAGAGACACCAGCCACCATAGTCACATGCTTGCCGGGAGCCAGAGCACCTGACATCAAAGCAAATTTAAAAGTGCTGGCTAATGCTAATCGTAAATACTCTAAAATTATTATTCACGTCGGCACAAATGATGTTCGACTTCGCCAGTCGGAGATCACTAAAATTAACATTAAAGAGGTGTGTGAACTCGAAAGTACAATGTCAGGAGAAGTAATTTGCTCTGGTCCCCTTCCTGTTCGTAGGAGTGATGAGATAGTTAGCAGATTATCATCACTCAATGGCTGGCTGTCTAAGTGGTGTCCACAGAATAATATAGGTTTCATAGACAATTGGAAAAGTTTTTGGGGCAGACCTGACCTGTTGAAAAGAGATGGTATTCATCCCTCTCGGGATGGTGCTGCTCTTCTCTCTAGTAATATGGCACATAGAACTAAAACATGACAAACTGGGGCCCAGGTCAGGAAGCAGACAGACTGGCTAAACTGACCGTCTGCTAGCTGCCTCACGTTACAGAAGTCAGATAATTCCCAACACATAGAAACTCTCGCACCTAGATATTATCACATAGAGACTGTGTCTGTACCCCGAATTAGTAAAAACAAAAAACTTCCAAACCCATTTAATGGTAAATATGTAATTGATGTTCAACAAATAAAAAATAGAGATAATAATGATAAACAAATGATAAAGCTTGGGTTGTTAAATATTAGATCACTTTCTTCAAAAGCACTTATTGTAAATGATATTATCACAGACAATAATGTAGATGTGCTGTGTTTGACAGAAACCTGGCTAAAACCGGACGATAACATTACTTTAAATGAGTCTAGCCCTCAAGGTTATGATTATCGACACAATCCTCGACAGAAAGGCAAAGGGGGAGGTGTTGCTGTAATTTATAGTAATATTTACAGTATCAGCCAGAAGTCTTTATAAATATAATTCTTTCGAAGTGATGGTGCTTTACGTAACATTATGTTAGTTGACATTTGTGCTGGCTACTGTATACAGGCCACCAGGACACCATACAGACTTTATCAAAGAAACTGACGATTTTCTATCAGAATTAGTACTAGCTGCAGATAAAGTCCTTGTTGTTGGTGATTTTAATATCCATGTAGATAATAAAAAAGACTCATTGGGATTGGCATTTACAGACATTCTAAACTCTATTGGTGTTAGACAACACGTGTCAGGACCCACTCATTGTCGTAATCATACTTTAGATCTAATATTGTCACATGGAATCGATATTGATGGCGTTGAAATTCTGCAGCAGAGTGATGACATCTCGGATCATTATCTTGTCTCATGTATACTACATTTAGTTAAAGCGGCTAAACTGCCTCCCTGCCATAAATATGGTAGAACCATCACTTCTACCACTAAAGATCGCTTTATAAATAATCTTCCTGATCAGTTTCATCGCCTTAGCATACCAGACAGCTTAGAAGACCTCGATGTTGCAACAGAAACTATTGCCTCTGTCTTTTCCAGCACATTAGACTCAGTTGCTCCTTTGCGTTTAAAAAAGATTAAGGAAATTAATCCAACGCCATGGTACAATGAGCACACTCGGGCCCTAAAAACAGCAGCTAGAAAAATGGAGCGCAGCTGGAAGAAAACAAAACTAGAAGTATTTCGCATTTCGTGGAGAGAGAGAATGATTGAGTACAGAAAGGCCTTAAAAACTGCTAGATCTGCCTATTTTTCAAAACTTTTAGAAGAAAATAAACACAACCCTAGGTATTTATTTGATACAGTGGCTAAATTAACAAGAAATAAAGCTTCAACTTCTGATGTTTCCAAAGAGCACAGCAGTAATGACTTTATGAACTTCTTTACTTGCAAGATTGATAATATTAGAGAAAAAATTATAACCATGCAACCGTCTACTACAGTATTGTGTCAGACAGTGCATTGTAGTGTCCCTGAAGAAAAATTCAATTCATTTACTGCTTTAGGAGAGGAAGAATTGTCTAAACTTGTTAAATCATCAAAATCATCCACATGTATGTTAGACCCTATACCGACTAAGCTATTGAAAGAGATGCTTCCAGAGGTCATAGATCCTCTTCTTAATATTGTTAATTCATCTTTATCACTAGGATACGTACCAAAAACTTTTAAGCTGGCTGTTATTAAACCTCTTATTAAAAAACCACAACTTGATCCTAGAGAATTAGTCAATTACAGGCCGATTTCAAATCTCACTTTTCTGTCAAAAATACTAGAAAAGGCAGTTTCATCACAACTATGTTCCTTTTTAGAAAGAAATAGTATCTGTGAGGATTTCCAGTCAGGATTTAGACCGTACCATAGTACTGAGACTGCTCTCATTAGAGTTACTAATGATTTGCTCTTATCATCAGATCGTGGTTGTATCTCTCTATTAGTGTTACTGGATCTTAGTGCTGCATTTGACACTATTGATCACAATATTCTTCTAAATAGACTCGAAAACTATGTTGGCATTAGTGGAATTGCATTGGCATGGTTCAAATCATACTTATCTGACCGTTATCAGTTTGTAGTAGTAAACGATGAGATGTCATATCAATCACAAGTTAAATATGGAGTACCACAAGGCTCAGTACTAGGGCCGTTGCTTTTCACTCTGTACATGCTACCCTTGGGAGATATCATTAGGAAGCATGACGTTAGTTTTCATTGTTACGCTGATGATACTCAGCTCTATATCTCTTTGCGCCCTGACGAAACTTACCAATTCGCTAAATTAACAGAATGTATAGCTGATATAAAAAACTGGATGACCAGTCATTTCCTACTACTAAATTCAGAAAAAACAGAGATTCAAATTTTTGGACTGAAAACTTCTTCACGCAATAACCTAGAATACTGTCTGACACTTGATGGCTGCTCTGTTAAGTCTTCGTCGTCAGTTAGGAACCTGGGTGTGCTCTTTGATACCAATCTTTCATTTGAAGGCCATATAACTAGCATCTGTAAAACCGCATTCTTCCATCTTAAAAATATATCTAAACTACGACATATGCTCTCAATGAAAAATGCAGAACAGTTAGTTCATGCGTTCATGACCTCAAGGCTAGATTACTGTAACGCTCTACTGGGTGGTTGTTCCTCCCGCTTGATAAATAAACTACGGCTCGTACAAAATGCAGCAGCTAGAGTTCTTACTAGAACTAGGAAGTATGACTGGGCATTATTAGCCCAGTTCTGTCATCACTGCATTGGCTTCCTGTTAAACATCGTATAGATTTTAAAATCTTGCTAATTACTTACAAAGCACTAAATGGTTTAGCTCCCCAGTACCTAAGCGAGCTCTTAATGCATTATAGTCCTTCACGTTTATTGCGATCTCAGAATTCAGGCCAGCTGATAATACCTAGAATATCAAAATCAACCGCAGGCGGTAGATCCTTCTCCTATTTGGCACCTAAACTCTGTAACAATCTTCCTAGCATTGTTCAGGATGCAGACACACTCTGTCAGTTTAAATCTAGGTTAAAAACGTATCTCTTTAACCTGGCATACACATAACACATTATCAATTTATATTTTCAAATCCGTTAAAGGATTATTAGGCTGCATAAAATAGGTCAGCCGGAACCGGGAACACTTTCTATAACACCAGATGTACTCGTTACATCAGAAAAAGAATGGCATCTACGCTAATATTAGTCTTTCTGTTTATCCCGAGGTTTACCGTAGTCAACCGGATCCGGGCCGTATCCAGCTGAGACCAAGGACCGGAGCCATGACACGACCACAACGCAGCCCTGAAGTATCAGCAGAGATCGAGTCGACTAGATCATCCATTGTGAAGGCCTCATCGACACGACAGCCAGTAGCACAGTTCCTCAACAAACCGTCCATACCGGCGTGATGAATACGATCCTCAACTGGATGGAACTGAAATAAACACTTTGATTGTTGCGATCCTATCAGACTTATGATAGCAACCTGATTCGTAACAAAGCACTGTTCGCCAGAGGAGAACTGGCCCCCTGACTAAGCCTGGTTTCTCCCAAGGTTTTTTTTTCCATTTTAACACCTATTTGCCACTTGTTTGCCACCTGTTTGCCACCTGATGTCACCTGATGGAGTTTGGGTTCCTTGCCGCTGTTGCCTTTGGCTTGCTTAGTTGGAGACACTTGACATTTGACTTGACATTTGATATTCAACAGTATTCTTGACATTTAATCAACAGTGCTTCAGATCTGCCTGCATTGATACTATTCTTTAAGAGCTGCTGTGCAGCCAAAATTATGTACCAGTTATCAATGTAAAGCTGCTTTGACACAATCTACATTGTAAAAAGCGCTATATAAATAAATGTGACTTGACTTGACTTGACGATTCGACACAAAAGATTCATAACGCTCCGAAGCTGAAAGTGTTTTGAAATCGACCATCACTATACAAGTGGTTATTTAGTATTTTTTGGTGCACACAATAATATTCTCGTCGATTTATAATATTAATATTGAACCACAGTACTCACATGAACTGGTTTAAATATATTTTTAGTACATTAATGGATCTTGAGAGAGGAAATGTCATTGCTGGCTATGGAGGCCTCACTGAGCCATCGGATTTCAACAAAAATATCTTAATTTGTGTTCCGAAGATGAACAAAGGTCATACAGGTTTGTAACGGCATGAGGGTGAGTAATAAATGACATTATTTTCATTTTTGGGTGAACTAACCCTTTAAAATGTAACGCCAAAGCTGAATTTTTTAGCATCATTACTCCAGTCTTCACTGTCACATGATCCTTCAGAAATCATTCTAATATGCTGATTTGAAACATTTCTTATTATTATCAATATTGAAACAGTTGAGCAGTTTAATATTTTTGTGGAAACTATGATACGCATCCGTGACATTTCAGGATTCTTTGATGAATAGAAAATACAAAAGAAAAAGATTTATTTGAAATAGAAATCTTATGTTACATTTTACGCATGTCTCTACTGTGATGTGACTTTTGATCAATTTACTGCATCCTTGCTGAATAAAAGTATTAATTTCTTAAAAAAAAAAAAAAAATCATACTGACCCCAAATAGTAGAATATATTCTGCAATTAATCTAAAATAGATGATTGATTTGCTACATATAAGGTGTTTTATGTACAATTTGTACAAATCTGCATTATATTTGGTTCTTTGAGAAGAGCAACTGGTTACTTTTTACTGAAATGGCAATTAGCAATAAAGTAATGTGTTTTGGCACTAATCTGAGGTGGTCTGAGGAGAGAGTTTGTGACCATAGTTGGAGAATAGTAGGCAGGTGGCCAGGCAAGGCCTGTCGTGAGGAAGAGTGGAGCTGACAGCTGGCCCTGTCAAACAATGACTTATTCTTCACAGCACTGTAAATCTGCTCTCAACCGCACACACACTCCAAAGGCCCATGTGTGTTTGACCGCATGTGTAATTATACAATTATTCTCCTCTGACATTGCATAAATTCTTGTTATTTAAGTTCAGTGTCAATATTTTAGAGTATTTGCGTATTTCTTTCTAATATTTGATGTTGATGTTTTGGAAAGCTGTTAATTTGAGGGAATAAAATCCTTTTTTTATTAAAGCATTGTAGATTCTAAATGTGTTAGGTTACTTTTTCATAACAAATACCATAAATGTATTATTAAACACCCTTAGAAAAAAGGTTCAATGGGGTTCTATAGAAACCAAGGGTTCTTGACTAAACAGAAAGCTGCAGGGATGATATATTTTTGTAGGCCAAAACCTGGAAATGAGTCCCATCATCCCAAAGTCAATGGGTTTTTTGAATGGATTTTGGTTAAAAGCCTGAAATAAGGTCTGTGGTGAACACAAGTTGCTGAATGACGTTAAATGGAATAGAACAGTTCTATTTACTGTAGAACCTTTTCTTCTAAGAATTACATTCATGTTTCCATGGTAACAGAAAGTGATCTCATGGCAGGGAGGATGTGAGAAAGATGTGAGGTGTTATTTAGAAGGTGAAAGGATGCAATTTGATCAATTGATTTGCTGAGGGGAGAGAGATTATGTGTATTTGTTTCTCAAATCTTGAACTCTTGAATCATAATTAGAGGGAGGGAGATTTATAGTTTGTAACAGACCAAATGGCTTTTTTTTAAACACAGATTAACAGTCATTAGAAGAAAAACACTGTCGTTTAAACTTGTTTCAAGAATCTCTGGAATATTTAACATTCCACAGTCAGATATTTTCACTTTTATTGGCTGATCATATTTCATTACAAAGCTGTAATAAAATACTAATATTAAACAGTGGCAATTCGCCTTTAGCAACTGTCAAATAATGAATTTATTTTTAAATATAATATTTGTTTTGTAAGGATAAGAAAAATCATGTTTTTATATTCATCGCTCATCCAGACCGGCAGGTGGCGCTGATTATCATCGAGCTCAGCAGGATGAACGCAACCAAAACAATAGTGGAAATAAGAGCTGGATGGAGACTTTTAATGTGACATTTTTTTAACGTACAATGTCTAAACTGCAAATTTTAAGCGTTTTTCTGACAGAGAGATTAACTTTAGCTGCGCAGGAGATATTTAAGGCTGTGGAAGACATATTTTCTGAGTATAATGATGAGATTTGTCGCTCCAGACAAGAGATTGAGCTGCTCAAGAGGAGACTGCAGCAGGCAGGAATTCAGATGGACTCTGGTTAGTCAATTCACCTTAAATCTGATTCTGATACTTATTTCTTTCGTGTAATGGTTTTTATGAACACGAAATCTCGATAGAGTCTCTAATTCGTTTACCACAGCTCTTTAAATCAGCCATGATCATTTAAATAGTATAGGCTATATTATTAATTGTGCCAATAAAGTCACTAATTTGGCATTTTTTATCATGCATTGTTCTTTGTTAATCACTTATTGTTTTTACTAATTTACGCTTGCCATATATACTGTACACATGACATAATTCCCCCGTGTATGATCTTTATTATGTTTATTTATTGTAGAAATGCAGCCCTGCTCCTCTGAGACTCAAGCTCAGAAATACACACAGGCATTTTCAGAGGCATGGAGATCTGAACATGACTTGAAGGATACAGAGATGCATATGAAGCTAGAAGTTTATACACAGCAGGAGGAGGATGAAGTGCAAATCCCTGTGTGCAACGAATCAGCACCTTTATCACCATGTATGGACATTTACCATGACCAGATGCCCAGCAAAGACACTGAACCCCAAATGATCGATAGCAGTGAGAATACTTTTACATTTATTAACCAAGCACCTCGAATTAAGAATGAACCAGAGACTACTACTGAAACAGGTATCACCTGTCAGGCGCAGCAGCACATCACAAGACACGGCTTGGATGATTCAGAGGCCAGTGATGCATCCAGTGATGTCAGCAGGATCAAAGTCAGCCACATTGGCTCTCCCAGACATAAGACACAAACATTTAACGTAAGTCTGTTTATATGCAAAAAAATAAAAACTATGGAAGGTTGTTTCTGTCACTGACTTTAAAAATATGTATAAAAGAGGTAATTGTGACTTTTTATTTCGCAATCTCACTTTTCACTATCTCACTTTTTCTCGCTATCTAACTTTTTTTCTCAGAATTGCAAGTTAAAATCTAGCAATTCAGACTTTATAATTTGCAATTGCGAGTTTATCTTACAATTCGAAGAAAAAAGCCTTTTTTCTGAATTGTGAGATATATTGCGACAAAAAAAGTCAGATTTAGGAGATGTAAACTTGCAATTCTGACTTTTATCTTGCGATTCTGAGTTTGTATCTCACAATTCTGAGTTTATAACTCACAATTCTGAGTTTTTTTAACTTGCAATCTCACAGTTCTGAAAAAAAAGATATAACTCACAGTTGTGAGAAGAAAAAGTGAGAAATTTGTGATAAAAAGTTGCAATTGTCTTTTTTATTTTTAATTCTGTGGCTTAAACAAGCTTCTATAGAAATCTGAAGGACTGTTATTTTTTTTATTGAATTGTAACACACTTTTATCCATAAATGTGAGCTGATGGATGTCGTTGGTTTACAGCTGCCCCTCAGAAATCAAGAGATGTTGACACAGCATAGGATGGAGCTGGCTCAGATAAGAGAGAGGTACTTGAATTGATTCTTAAGTGTTTCATCTGTGCTGATTTGAGTTGACTTGAAGTCAACATAAAGTGTGCTCTAGCTTGACAGTTCAAATCCTTTGCCTGTCATACATGTAATTTGCTAATAATGCTCAAATGTGACACTCACTTGTCAGTTCAAAGCTACATTTCTTAAATATTACTTCTTCTTCTTCTTCTTTTTTTTTCTTTTTAAAGCTGTCTACAGTCAGTATTATACTAAAAACAGTAAAACAGTCTCCAAAAATAAAATGTTGTATTTTAAAAAAAAACAACTGAATTAGCTGGCAAAGGATTTTGATGCTTTTGATTTGTGCTCATCCGGGGTGATTCTCACATACACATCAGAATATATCATATATGGTCAACCACACCATAGTCATGTTACTATTACTTAAATGTTGTTGTACTGAATCTACTGTTAGTTGCTAATTTCATCAGTGTCTCCAAAAATTAAATATTTTATTTTCAAATAAAACTTAAGTGGCTGCCGAAGGGTTTTGATTCTTTTGATTTGTGTTTATCAGAATATATCCTGGTCAAACAACACCATAGTCATGTTTACTATAACTTAAATGTTGCTGTACTGTAACCACTGTTAGTTGCTTAATTCAGTGGTGACTCTCTTTACTGTTGCACATGAGTAAAAATCTGCTAAGGGTTAATAATGGAACAACAGTGATTTTTCACTATTATTTACAACAGGATCTGCATTTTTCAAGGGTTTAAAATAAAGATTTTTGTTATGAGACAATAAAACAACTTTGTGCATCAAAAACACTACTTTCCTCGTAAAAATTGAACTTGATTTTCAAGTCAACGAATTTGCGACAGCTAAATGTAACATTTTTGACATGACAGTCTCTGAGTAACATGTTATTTTTAAGCCAGAAACTTATTTCCGTAAAATAAAGCATTTTTAATGTCTCCAGCACATTTTATATTTCCTCAAAAATCAAACATAGTTTACACCTCACACAGGTGATCACATCCTTCAAAAACTTTGCCTGGCTTGTCAGTTAGAATATTAGAACTAAAAACATTGACATTACACACTCATTGGCATCAGTGACTTTTCTTGATGGCTACGAAATAAAAAAATATTACCTTACGACCACGCGTCTGTTTTTTCAAATTAATATCATTTGAATATCACAACATCAATGTCTGTCAAAAAATAACGTGCACAGTACACAGTAGTATTTACAAGAAGCTCAGGTCCAAGTAGTACACAGGTTTCCTGGAAAACAAACACTCCTGGATGTGACTAGCTCATCGCTTTCCGAGAAGAGGGAGAAAATGCCGACCTGAACGGCTTCAACATGCTGTCTGTCAGAGACAATAACGTACAAATACATAACACACATGAGCATAAATTAGTTTTTCACTCACTGAAATTGAATCGGAATGATCAGGGAACTGAGTGAAATATGTAACACTGCATGCTAAAGAGAATAAATGCCAAGGTTTGCCGTGTTAGTGAACATCGTTCAACATGTTGGTTCCTGACAGAAACAGGAAATTGTACGTTATATTTTGACAGACATTTTTTATGCACGAACTGCGCATTCTGACAATCCTAATTTGAATATTTTTAATAATTTTCTATTCTTGACTGACCTTTTTTTCATTATTTTGGCAATAGATGAACTGTTAAATGAGTGATCTTGAGATGAGTCCCTGTAGTTGTCCAATTTGACTCTCATATGCTGATGTATTTATATAAAATAGAATAAAATACAACTATATTCTATTTATTGTATATATTCTTTATATTCCCTTTTAAAAAACTTCCTCCACATATGAAAATGTTTGAATAAATCAGTGAAATGATGTAAAAATGTTCATTTCAGAATGTCTTCGAGAATCCAGCGCCGTAACTCTGAGCGTAACAGTAAGAAAAGTCAACCGTATGTCTGTCAGGATGAAGTGTCACAATCTGACAAGTGTAAAGCCAACAATGCGAGAAACAGTCAGGCCTGGAGGGATCGTCTGAAAAAAGACCCTGTAAAATATGCTGAGTACAAAGCTTTGGAAGCTGCAAGAGCAAAGGAGTATAGAAGAAAGAGGACTGCTGCTGCCAAAAAACTTGATAAGGAAAATAATCGTGAGCGACAGAGAAGATTCAGAGCCAAAAAGAAGTTACAGTGTAGAAGAACAGAAGAAAAAGAGTGTAAACCTGAAGAAGAGCCTCCGCCACCTAAGAAGATAAGAAAAGTCTTAAAAAGAAACGAGCGGATAAAGAAACGAGAGTATGATAGGATAAAGAAAAGAGAAGAGAGGGAGAGGATGGGAGAACAGAAGAAAAGACGAATTCGTGAAAGAGATGCGTCTCGAAAGAGGGAAAAAAGAAGACAAAAAAAGACAAAAAAGCAAACTGACACTCCACAAACAAATGTTGGCTCTCCAAGTACATCTACAGGCTTTAGAACTGAATCAGCAAAACAGGTGGCAGTGTCACGTATGTCCAAAAAAATTCCGGCTGATGCAGAAAAGTTTGCGGACATGGTAATGAACTTCATCCATCGCTGTGCTCCTCGTAAACAAGCAGCTTTAAAAGCTAGAGGTCTGAAAACAGCTCGTCAACGAATAGATTTTGATGACCCATCTCAAGAAAAACTTCGATCCATAATTGAAGCTCTAAAGAAGAAGAAGGATACTGCATCCTTGGATAAGAGGCGCCTGATCGTCACTAGTTTGATGGTTGCCAAAAAGTACAGAATGCAATATATTGTATCAAGGCGCTTTAACCTCCGTCCAGCATATCTTACCAAATTATCAAAGTCCTCATCCAATGAAGGTTTACATAAAAAACGCAAGCCTGATGCCACTTGCATGGATGTTGTGAACAATATAACTGCTTTCTATCGTAATCCTAAGGTAGCACAAGAACTTCCTTACATGAGGACTGTAAAGAAACAACAACAAAGATTCCTCATGGAGATCTCTCTTCAGAAAGCCTATGAACTTTGGAAGCTGGAAAATCCAGAAAAGAATTTTGTGTCCTTTCCTGTTTTCTCATGGCTTCGACCTTCATGTGTTCTTCTTCAGCGTCGGACAGACATAAACCATTGTCTCTGTGAATACTGTACCGGAGTTTTACTGAAGCTTCAGAGCCTGAACAGAATTCTCACTGCTACTAACAATGACGAGTGTATGAAACTCAAGATCATAAACAAATATGAACTTATCAATTTTTCTCTATGTCCCAAAAGTGGCAACAGCAAGTACCATAATCTAAAGTGTATTAACAGAGCCTGCTCCGACTGTGGTGTATCGCTTCTCAAGGAAAAGTTCAAAGTGGTGCTAGATTCGTATGGCAAACAAGAAGTGTCCTGGCAAAAGTGGAAGAGTAAGGCTTTCAACCGTGATGGTAGACAAAAGACCAAGAAGGTTCAATCAACTAAGTGTGGCACATTCAAGACAATGTTTGACGAGTTATTGGGCGAAACAGACTTTTTGGCTAAACATCTCTTTACAGCCAACTGGCAGAATGACCAGTTTTCCCTTATCCGGGAAAAGTTGCCCAATACTTGGTCGCTATTCGTCATGGATTTTGCTGAAAATTACTCATGCATATCCCATGACGAAATGCAGAAATGCACACAGCAGATAACCGTTCACCCAATTGTTTGTTACTACAAGTGTCCCACAGAGGGTCACGATCACACCGTCCAGGAAGCCTTGGTTTTTGTTTCGGATGACCTTAACCATGATGCCAGTGCAGTTCACCACTTCGAAACTCTGGCTATAAAGCACCTAAAAGAAAAGCGAGGAGTGAAGTTAGAGCATGTAGTTGAATTCACAGATGGCTGTGGCGCACAATACAAGTCAAAGGTGCCATTTGCTGACAACTCCAAGGCTTCACATGGGTTGTCTGTTGAAAGATGTTACTTTGGATCCCGCCATGGCAAGGGGCCCAGTGATGGTGTCTCTGGGGTTGTAAAATCATCTGTTCGACATGCTGTCCTGTCACGTAGGATCACTATTAACAATGCAGAGGAGATGTATAATTTCTGCAATCTGAATTTGACAAAAGATGGCTGTGATGGGCAACTCTGTACATTTTACCTGGTTAAACAAGGTGAAATTCAGCATGACCGTCCTATAACACAAGTGAAGTCTGCCCTTGCTGGAGCTCGTGTTCTCCATTCTGTACGGTGTGTTTCTCCTGGGGTCCTGGATACTCGCGTGTATTCATGCTTCTGTGATGGCTGTATGAATGTCGATGATGGAAACCAGTGTTCCAACTCAAAATATGTCCTTCCCTGGCAACGACGTACCTTGAACATAGATGCTGAAATTGTTGATTTATACCAGCCTGTGACTGAAGAGGAGAACACCTTACCTTCTGCTACAAGTGAAGATGACCAACTTCCTGGTGAACAAATAGAAGATCTGTGGATGAAACTTAATAACCCAGGTAACTTAATAACTCCATTTCATAATAGCTCCAACTTTAAACATATAATGTGTTCTTGACACTTAACTTTTGGTTAAAGTCACTATTTGCCACTATATCACTAAGTCTTGAAATGCTATATTGACTTAAGACTTGGATATAGCTGCAGTAGCAATTTTAACTTGAAGTCAGACTTTTAAAAAGGTCCCTTTACTCTCAATACCACTATTAATCTAATTTGATTTAATTCCCCTTTCAGAACTTCCAACTGATGACCTGGTAATGAATTTGTTTCAAGAAGATAAAGGACAGGAAACAAGTAATGAAAGGCCTACTGAAGTGTAGGTGGGTAAAAAAATCCTTTGGTTTTTACCTTATTATTCAATTATTAGTCCTACCTCCATATACCAGGGCCCCAGTTTCATAAAGCTGACTTAAAGTTGAGTAGACAAAGTTGAGGCGATTAATGGACTGTTGTCACCATTGGCATCTTGGACCACTTAACATGAAGTAAGCTTTATGAAAGCGGGGCCAGACATCACTTTTAATTATGCTGTTTTATCTGTGGAAGATGATAGGCTGGGAACTTGCGAATTTTATTGGAACTGTGCACAGGTTTTTTAAAAATGATGGAACTTAGTAAAGCAGTATTTATTATTGTGTAATTTCAGTATTTATTATTGTGAATTTGTGCTCTGCATTTAACCCATCCAAGTGCACACACACAGCAGTGAACACACACACCGTGAACACACACCCGGAGCAGTGGGCAGCCATTGCTGCGGCGCCCGGGGAGCAGTTGGGGGTACGGTGCCTTGCTCAAGGGTCTCACCTCAGTCGTGGTATTGAGGGTGGGGAGAGCGCTGGACATTCACTCCCCTCACCGACAATCCCTGCCGGACCTGAGACTCGAACCCATGACCTTTGGGTTACAAGTCCGACTCTCTATCCATTAGGCCACGACTGCCCACGACTGCCCGGGGGCAGAATCTCAGGTCCGAATCTCAGGTCCGGCAGGGATTGTCGGTGAGGGGAGTGAATATCCAGCGCTCTCCCCACCCTCAATACCACGACTGAGGTGAGACCCTTGAGCAAGGCACCGTACCCCCAACTGCTCCCCGGGCGCCGCAGCAATGGCTGCCCACTGCTCCGGGTGTGTGTTCACGGTGTGTGTGTTCACTGCTGTGTGTGTGCACTTGGATGGGTTAAATGCAGAGCACAAATTCCTAGTATGGGTCACCATACTTGGCCACATGTCACTTCACTTCACTTCACTCACTTTCAGGATTTGCAGATAGAAGTTCTCAGGGAGTATGCTGTGCTGTACACCTGTCCACCCAAGTGGTGCTTGGGCAGAGTTCTTGAACCACCAACTGATGGAGGAGTCCGGATGAAGTTTCTGGAGCAGCGCGGAGTCAGCAATTTGTTTTCCTGGCCCAAGACTCCTGATGTTGAACTAGTGGATCCAGTCTACATATTTCATGGACCTGTAAACTTGATTGGACACCATCCATTCTCTGTTGATAAAGAAGAGTTTAAAAACATTAATGAGAAATACAAGACAATAAAAAAGAATGCATGTTAGTTGATATCAAGCATAATTCCAATATGGAGAGCTGACTTCCCATGAGTGACATTTCACAACAAGTGTATACTGACTGTCTAAATAGTTACTCGTGTTGAGTTTAATGTTACGTTTAATTACCCTTTTGCAGATTTTTGAGAGAGGAACATGAATTGATTGTTTAGTGTCATCTGTGCTGATTTAACATTCTAGTTAAATGAAGTGTGCACTAGCTCGACAGCACAAATCCTTTGCCTGTCAAACATGTAGTTTGTTAATAATGCTTAAATGTGACACTCCCTTATCAGCTCTAAACTAAGTTTGCATTTACTTTTAAATACAGTCAAATTTCTTAAATATGACTTGGTTTTTCTTGATTCAGGCTGTCTGAACAAGACAACCTGAACCACCACCCAAGTATTGTGCCCTCGGAAATAATAAGTTTATGACGCCCCTGGATAAACTCATCTACACACTAGTTCACTTTCACTGCATCATGTTTATACTCTAGCTCTTGCAAACTATTCTAACTCGCATTTTCATGGAAAATGTTTTCAAAATATGGGTTCATTATGGGAACCATGAAAATACTATACAGGTCCTTCTCAAAAAATTAGAATATTGTGATAAAGTTCATTTTCCATAATGTAATGATAAAAATTAAACTTTCATATATTTTAGATTCATTGCACACCAACTGAAATATTTCAGGTCTTTTATTGTTTTAATACTGATGATTTTGGCATACAGCTCATGAAAACTGAAAAGAAAAGTGTTTTTAATACAAAAAAAGTCAACCTTCAAATAATTATGTTCAGTTATGCACTCAATACTTGGTCGGGAATCCTTTTGCAGAAATGACTGCTTCAATGCGGCGTGGCATGGAGGCAATCAGCCTGT
>RJVU01042531.1:2250572-2275547 GCA_003731715.1 Anabarilius grahami
AAAGGTCATGGGTTCGAGTCTCAGGTCCGGCAGGGATTGTTGGTGAGGGGAGTGAATATCCAGCGCTCTCTCCACCCTCAATACCACGACTGAGGTGAGACCCTTGAGCAAGGCACCGTACCCCCAACTGCTCCCCGGGCGCCGCAGCAATGGCTGCCCACTGCTCCGGGTGTGTGTTCACGGTGTGTTTGTTCACTGCTGTGTGTGTGCACTTGGATGGGTTAAATGCAGAGCACAAATTCCGAGTATGGGTCACCGTACTTGGCCACATGTCACTTCACTTTCACTTTCACTTTAACTCATGTCTGACCCGCTGCATATCTCCCGACATTGCGCATCCGTCATGCTATTCACTTTCATAATCAACATTGGTGAAATTTAAAAAAAAATAATATTAGGCAACAGCCCAATATTTAAATATAGGCCTAAATATGAAAATAAATTGGCTACATTTTTATCCCTCTGGCCGACGAACGCGCCGGCGCGTTCTGCTGGATTTTTCCTCATGGCAGCTGAAACAACTTAAAACAGGCCTTCCGTCATTTTTGGCGATAGCCTACAGATTAGTGCAAGACTACAAATGGTCTACTTTTTTAAATTTAATTTTATATTCACGCTCACAATAACAACAACACCTTGTAGGCTACTTTTGTAAAATAGAATGCGCTTTCAGCTGTCCCTCTGCGAGAATCTTTCTGAAACGTCTCAAAAATTAATTTAAACTCGGCGAATGACTGTACCTAAAAGAAAGAAACATCTCCATTTGATAAGAAATGTGTAGGTCTGTGTTAAATAAGAGGCGATCTATCCGCTGGAATGTGTTGTTTCTGAAATCATGGCCAGTGCTCGTTGCGGCTCGTTGCGGCTGTTATCCGTTCTCCGTTCTCTTGGCGCTCCTTTGGTTTTAATGAGTAAATTAGCCTAAACCGGTAATTCCTACCGGTATTTTAGTCTGCGATATCAAAATCACTGAACATTATATAGGCCTATCATATAGGCTAGGCCAGTGGTTCCCAAACTTTTTAGCTTGGAGTACCCCCTGAAGGGATTACCATCCTTCTGCATACCCCTTTCTTCCACTTCGACTGCAGTCAAACCTTTACCATTAAGGGACAATATTTGGCACCTAAATTGATTTTCCAGTGCATTTTTTTTTACCTTTATGAATTACTTTATTTATTTTATAATGTTTTAAAAAAAAAAAATCAATAGAGAAATATGCAATGATGGTAAAACTAAGTAAAACTTTTAAATATTAAACTAAAACCGCCAGTAGGTGGCAGCAAGTCACTGTTTTTATGAGTGAGTCATCGAGTCATTCATTCAGTAACGAAGCAAGTGGCTGTGAATGAATCATTGAATCATTGACTCTTACGATTCGTTCAAAGCCGCAGAATTGTTCGCGAAACACAGACGTGTGTTGTAGTTCTGCTGTGGTTTTCGTTAGAACTATTATTTCATTGTAAAATAGAGTAAATACTGACGGTACTGTGTTTAAAATGTACGTTTTATGTTTTTTGACCTGTTGTATAATAATGTCACGTTTGCAGTCATGTGGATATTTCGGAACAATTGCATTTTTGCTCGTTATCATCATTAAATACAAGAACTCAGAAGGTGTTTTTGAATCGGAGAAATTTCGAGTCTTAAATCGAAATTAATCCATTATCTGCGTCTATATTTGTTCTTCATGCGAGTAAGTGCTAAATCCCCACTTTTACAAATTGCATTGTCGAGAACGGCAGTAATTTAGCGCGATTTAAGGCAACACTCGGCACGCAATCTATCATATGCATGCTGCTTGAGTGGATACAGTCATTTTTGACTGCAAATGATGAGATGATTTGATTAAATGTACTGGATTTACGACATTTTGGCAGTTAGAAATACATGCTCGATTTAAATATTATTTTAAGGTAGAATTAAATGAACTACTCAGCATTTTGTTCGCGTACCCCCTTTTGTCACCTCACGTACCCCCAGGGGTACGCGTAACCCAGTTTGGGAACCACTGGACTAGGCTATAATATTATTCGATAATAACATCAAATAAATCAATGCAATGATAATTCACCACATGATTCACTGTTAAATCAGTTTTTGTAAACTGTGGGGCAGATGGACTCAGGTGCACAACAAATTTTAACACATGACATCACTGCTTGTGGGAGGGGCCCCATCTCATTCTTTGCGGGGGGGCCTCACAGACTTGCGGTACGCCACTGGTTGTGACTGCATTAAATCATTAACTAGATTAACGATCGATCTATCAACAAATTAAACTCACTCATACTGTGAAAAAATACTAAAACGTCATTCGAATTTGACAAATAATCAATTTTCTCGTCCCTAATAATCAACACAATGCAGAGCAGTGCTAAACTGCTCACAGCATCATATAATTAACAACACACAAACTATCAATGTATGAATCAAACTCGCAAGACTGCCGACAGTTTCTTTTCCACACATCATTTTATTATATCCATGTATGTACAGTCAAATCATATAAAACAGTGAAATCGCTCGGGAACTATTGCTGTCTGTCTTGCCTGCACTTGAGACGGTGACGTGAGCTGCAGAGCCTTCACTCCTATTGGTTGTCGCTCGCGAAATTCGCTCCTGATTTGCATAAAGTTGAAATATCTGAACTTTTGTCGCCTGTCTCCCGTCGCTTGACACGCCTTCATTGTCGCCAACGGTCACTGTCGCTCTTGTCGCTGGAAGTCGCCAGCGCTCCATTGAAATGAATGGGATCCTGTCGGTTTGTCGCTGGCGGTGTGAACGGGGCTTAAGCCAGGGATGGACAAACTCTGTCCTGGAGGGGCCACTGTACTGCAGAGTTTTGCTCCAACCCTGATAAAACTCAATTCCCTGTAGCCCTTCTAGTAATCCAGAAGACACTGATTAGCTGGTTCTAGTGTGTTTGACTAGGGTTGGAGGAGCATGTCGGACGCAGGCACGCAGTTCAGGTTTTTATATACTCAGCGCTCATCCAGACCGACAGGTGGCGCTGATTATCATCGAGCTCAGCAGAACGAACGCAAACAAAACGGTTGACTGTTAAGGATGTCGAAATAAAAGCTTGACAGATACTTCAGTGACATTTTATCAACGTACAATGTCTAAACTGCAAATTTTAAGCGTTTTTCTGACAGAGAGATTAACTTTAGCTGCGCAGGAGATATTTAAGGCTGTGGAAGACATATTTTCTGAGTATAATGATGAGATTTGTCGCTCCAGACAGGAAATTGAGCTGCTCAAGAGGAGACTGCAGCAGGCAGGAATTCAGATGGACTCTGGTTAGTCAATTCACCTTAAATCTGATTCTGATACTTATTTTTTTTTCATGTTATGGCTTTATGAACACAAAATCTCGATAGTTAGAACGAGTCTTTAATTCGTTTACCACAGCCCTTTAAATCAGCCATGATCATTTAAATATTTATTATTCAACTATTATTTTTACTAATTTACTCTTGACATATATACTGTACACATGACATAATTCTCCCGTTTATGATCTTTAAGAACTAAAGTATGTTTATTTATTGTAGAAATGCAGCCCTGCTCCTCTGAGACTCAAGCTCAGAAATACACACAGGCATTTTCAGAGGCATGGAGATCTGAACATGACTTGAAGGATACAGAGATGCATATGAAGCTAGAAGTTTATACACAGCAGGAGGAGGATGAAGTGCAAATCCCTGTGTGCAACGAATCAGCACCTTTATCACCATGTATGGACATTTACCATGACCAGATGCCCAGCAAAGACACTGAACCCCAAATGATCGATAGCAGTGAGAATACTTTTACATTTATTAACCAAGCACCTCGAATTAAGAATGAACCAGAGACTACTACTGAAACAGGTATCACCTGTCAGGCGCAGCAGCACATCACAAGACACGGCTTGGATGATTCAGAGGCCAGTGATGCATCCAGTGATGTCGGCAGAATCAAAGTCAGCCACATTGGCTCTCCCAGACATAAGACACAAACATTTAACGTAAGTCTGTTTATATGCAAAAAAATAAAAACTATGGAAGCTTTTTTTCCACCACTGATTTAAAAGTTCCAAACTAAACTAGACAGCTAGTTCCAAACTAAACTAGCTTATATGAGAGGTAATTGTGACTTTTTATCTCACAATTCAGACTTTATAACTCGCAATTGTGAATTTATCTTAACATTCAAAGAAAAAAGACAATTGCAAGATATAAAACTAGCAATTCTGGCTTTTTTCCTCATGATTGTTAGTTTATATCTCACAATTCTGACTTTTTCTCAGAATTGTGAGATATAAACTGGAAATTACCACAATTCTAAGTTGAATTGTGTGTATATCTCACAATTCGGAGAAAAAGAGATGGCTAGCAATTGCGAGGGATTTTTATTTATTTTTTTTCAGTCAGAATTGTAAGATAACTTGCAATTACCTTTTTTTATCTTTTATTCCAAACTAAACTAGCTTCCATAGAAAACTCCTCTTAAAGTGAAGGACTATTATTTTTATTGAATTGTAAGACACTGATGGATGCTAATGGATGTCGTTGTTTTACAGCTGCCCCTCAGAAATCAAGAGATGTTGACACAGCATAGGATGGAGCTGGCTCAGATAAGAGAGAGGTACTTGAATTGATTCTTTAGTGTTTCATCTGTGCTGATTTGAGTTGACTTATTTTAGTTAAATGAAGTGTGCACTAGCTTGACGTCAGAAATCCTTTGTCTGTCCCACATGTAATTTGCTAATAATGCCCAAATGTGACACTCCCTAGATCTAAACTAAATTTGTGTGTAAATAAAAACAAATTTCTTAAATATGTCTTTCTTTTTTTAGGCTGTGTACAGTCAGTGTTAAACAGTAAAACAGTGTCTCCAAAAATTAAAGGGTTAGTTCACCCAAAAATGAAATGTATGTCTTTTTTTTTTTTGCACAAACAAAGCACTCGTGTCGCTTCATTAACTTGAGGTTAAACCACTGGAGTCACATGGAGTACTTTAATGATGTCATTTCTACCTTTCTGGACCATGGAGTGGTAGTTGCGTTGGATCTCTATAGAGGGACAGAAACCTCTCAGACGTCATCAAAAATATCTTAATTTGTGTTCCGAAGATGAACAAAGGTCTTACGGATGTGGAACGACACGAGAGTAATGAATGACAGGATTTTCATTTTTGGGTGAACTAACCCTTTAAATATTGTATTTTTAAAAAAAGGAAAACTTAATTGGCTGGCAAAGGGTTTTGATGATTTTGATTTGTGCTCATCCTGGGTGATTCTCACATACACATCAGAATATATCCTGGTCAACCACAACATATTCGTGTTACTATTACTTAAATGTTGCTGTATTGTAACTACTGTTAGTTGCTAATTTCCATCGGTGACTCTCTTTACTGTTGCACATATTTCTCAAAAACACATAGTTAGACAGCTTTAATTAATGTGAACGCTAGATTATGTCAATGAGAACTTCATGTTAAAGCAAAATTGATGACAATACTTTTATCAAAACATTGAATTATTACACTACAACATTTTGGGGTCAGTAAGATTCCAAACTTTTGAACTGTAATGTATATTTAAGCAATAAGTTACTATATTATGATTATAGTCAGTCATGCTAGACTACAAACTCCATTGCCCTTCAGTCATACACATGTGAACACAGGGGTTGGCATCCCACTAGCCAGCTTTTCAGCAGATTTCCAGGTATATTTTTCTAGCTCTATTTCAGGTGAGTGTGGCCGCTGCGCTCAGCAGATGTGTGCTAATAGCCTCAGTGACTCAACTTCCTGCTGAGTTAATGGCCCTGCTTGGTCTCCAACAATATCCAATGTGTCTGATTTTATTGTTCAGTCGACATTTGTGGCCTAGGAAGTGACCAGTGAAACAAGTACTGTTTGGATCTGGCAACTTTTTTTCCCAGCAACGCTGGTTGTTGTCCATGGTGATTGTGTAGCCAAGACTTTTTTCAGAGGTTTTCATATGCGTCATCTATGGCAAGATGTGGAGGGATAAGAAAGATCACACTCATTCACAGGGCAGTGATTTAGCCTGTTACAGCCTCTTTTTTTTCTTAAAGGATTAGTTCACTTTAAAATGAAAATTACCCCATGATTTACTCACCCTCAAGTTATCCTAGGTGTATCTGACTTTCTTCTTTCAGACGAACACAATCACCCTGATGCTCCCCAAGCTTTATAATGGCAGTGAACGGAAACTTCCTGTTTGAAGCACAAAATAGTGCATCCAATTTATCATAAATGTACTCCACACGGCTCCGGGGGGTTAATAAAGGCCTTCTTAAGCGAAGCGATACGTTTGTGTAAGAAAAATATCCATATTTAACACATTATAAAGTAAAATAACTAGCTTCCGCCAGACCACCTTCCGTATTCAACGTACAAAAAAAAGGTTTCATAAGTTAAATACGGAAGGCGTAAGACGTAGCGTAAGCGTTTTGAACTGCGAGAGGCATTACACTTTATTCATAAGTTGAATACCAAAGGTGGTCTGGCGGAAGCTAGTTATTTAACTTTATAACGTGTTAAATATGGATATTTTTTCTTACACAAATGTATCGCTTCGCTTCAGAAGGCCTTTATTAACCCCCCGAGCCGATTGACTTTCTTCTTTCAGATTAATACATATACACCTAGGATGGCTTGAGGGTGAGTAAATCATGGGGTAATTTTCATTTTAAAGTGAACTAAGCCTTTAACCTGTGCATGTGACAGAAAAGCTTCAACAGAAAAGGGTAAGATCTTAGTTGAAATAGTCTGCAGGTGTGACATCCCCTACCAAAATAGTTATTTTGATTTGGCTAGTGGGACACCGCCCTAAAGAGGCAAATTGTAATGATAGTTCCTTTTTTGAGGTAAAATCTTTCTTGTTGTTTAGATTGGAAGATGAAGAGCGAAAGAAGGCTGCAGCAAAAGCTAGATCCCAAAAGCACAAGCAGAAAATATTCGGGAATCCTGAGCTTCGTGAGGCATACAGGAAAAAGGAGAGAGAGAGGTATATTGCAGCCTGCATGAGGAAAAACCGTTCAGGAGTTAGATGCTTTATTACCAATGCAAGTACATAATACATTGTATTAAGTACTATAGTATTAACAGAACACGTATTCTTAATAAATACACTACCATTTAAATGTTAGGGGTCAATGAGATTTACAGTATCTCACAGAAGTGAGTACACCCCTCACATTTTTGTAAATATTTTATATCTTTTCATGTGACAACACTGAAGAAATTAGACTTTGCTACAATGTAAAGTAGTAAGTGTACAGCTTGTATAACAGTGTAAATTTGCTGTCCCCTCAAAATAACTCAACACACAGCCATTAATGTCTAAACCGCTGTCCACAAAAGTGTGTACACCCCAAAGTGAAAATGTCCAAATTGGGCCCAATTAGCCATTTTCTCTCCCCGGTGTCATGTGACGCGTTAGTGTTACAAGGTCTCAGGTGTGGATGGGGAGCAGGTGTGTTAAATTTGGTGTTATCGCTCTCACTCTCTCATACTGGTCACTGGAAGTTCAACATGGCACCTCATGGCAAAGAACTCTCTGAGGATCTGAAAAAAAAGAATTGTTGCTCTACATAAAGATGCCGTAGGCTATAAGAAGATTGCCAAGACCCTGAAACTGAGCTGCAGCATGATGGCCAAGACCATACAGCGGTTTAACAGGACAGGTTCCACTCAGAACATGGTCGACCAAAGAAATTGAGTGCACGTGCTCAGCTTCATATCCAGAGGTTGTGTTTGGGAAATAAACNCGACAATCCCTGCCGGACCTGAGACTCGAACCCATGACCTTTGGGTTACAAGTCCGACTCTCTATCCATTAGGCCACGACTGCCCCAAAGTCGTGCCCCAAATTGGTCTGCATGGCTGTCGTCCCAGAAGGAATGCACAAGAAAGCCCGCAAACAGTTTGCTGAAGACAAGCAGACTAAGGAACCATGTCCTGTGGTCTGATGAGACCAAGATAAACTTATTTGGTTCAGATGGTGTCAAGCGTGTGTGGCGGCAACCAGGTGAGGAGAACAAAAGCAAGTGTGTCTTGCCTACAGTCAAGCATGGTGGTGTGAGTGTCATGGTCTGGGGCTGCATGAGTGCTGCCGGCACTGGGGAGCTACAGTTCATTGAGGGAACTATGAATGCCAACAGAGCATGATCCCCTCCCTTTGGAGACTGGGCCGCAGGGCAGTATTCCAACATGATAACGACCCCGAACACACCTCCAAGACGACCACTGCCTTGCTGAAGAAGCTGAGGGTAAAGGTGATGGACTGGCCAAGCATGTCTCCAGACCTAAACCCTATTGAGCATCTGTGGGGCATCCTCTAACGGAAGGTGGAGGAGCGCAAGGTCTCTAACATCCACCAGCTCCGTGGTGTTGTCATGGAGGAGTGGAAGAGGACTCCAGTGGCAACCTGTGAAGCTCTGGTGAACTCCATGCCCAGGAGGGTTAAGGCAGTGCTGGAAAATAATGATGGCCACACAAAATATTTACACTTTGGGCCCAATTTGGACATTTTCACTTAGGGGTGTACTCACTTTTGTGGCCAGCGGTTTAGACATTAATGGCTGTGTGTTGAGTTATTTTGAGGGGACAGCAAATTTACACTGTTATACAAGCTGTACACTCACTACTTTACATTGTAGCAAAGTGTCATTTCTTCAGTGTTGTCACATGAAAAGATATATTTACAAAAATGTGAGGAGTGTACTCACTTCTGTGAGATACTGTATTTTTTAAAATAAAGAAATTAATACTTTTATTCAGCTGTGAGGCATTAAATTGATCAAAAAGGACAGTAAAGACATGTAAAATGTTACAAAAATTTCTATCTCAAATAAATTCCATTGTTTTTGATTATATTTCTATTCATCAAAAAATCCTGATAAAAATGTATCATGGTTTCCACAAAAATATTAAGCAGCATAAGAATATGGTTAAGCACTAGAATCACATAAATAAATTAGTTTTACATTTTAAAATGCAACAAAATAGAGATTATTTTGAATTGTAATATTTCACAATAACACTGTTTTTTACTGTGTTTTTGATCAAATACATGCTGCCTTGGTGAGCACTTCTTTCAAAATTACTTTAAGAAAATCATACCAACCCCATTTAACAGTGGTTCACTCTCTTTTTTTGTCAGGTCCCCTTTAAATTATTTTAATAAATTATACAACCCCCATAATCCAGTCATCTTTCTATAATATATATATTATTGACTAAAACTCCTGTCAGTCTCCCTTATAATACCATCTTGCCTCTACACTTTGAGAACCACTGCATTACAGGTGGCATTTAACATGTTGCAGTGTATATAGAAACGGGTCTTTGTGAAAATCAGCTTTAGATTGAGCTTTTTAGAATCAGCTTGACAATGACTTACTGATATTTCTCATTTTTGTAGATATCAAAGACGAAAATCTCAGGGGAAAGTGAAATTTGCTAAAGATCTGAGCCCAATAGAATTGAGAAGGCAACAGAAAAAGTGGAGGAAGAGTTCTGCAGCATACAGGAAAAAGAAAGCTTATCAGGAGGTTTTAGACAACATTAAAGAAGACATTAATCAAGTCATCATAGAGCCAGTTCCGGCCACCTCCTCTGCTCAACATTACAGTGTTTTTTAGTGTTCACTGAGAAATATGTGCAAAATATACTTGTATTCTTGTAACTCAACTGGAAGAGCATGTCACTAGCCAATGCCAAGGTCATTGGTACTATTCCCACAAAACGTACTTGATAAAATCTATGTATGTAGTAAGGATAATCCATGGCTAGCTGTGTATTAAACGATTTTATTGAACGACGTGAAGGGAAAGAACCGCCTGACGTGAAGCGAAGGGTGGTTGCCTCCACAAAGTGCATTAAAATCGTTTAATGCACAGCTAGACGTGGATCATCCCGCTTATACCATTTGCCAGCATTGACAACATAAAGCTGTTATTGATGTTTGCAGGTCAATATTTGAACGAAAGGGTAAAATTGATGGTTATTCTCATCAGTTATGGCTCATCTAGTATTCTGCCTTTTGAATAAGACGCAGAGATAAAGTATTTCGTAAGATTACATTTGTTTCAATAAATGAATTATAGCAATTGTGCTTTAAAGCATCTGCCAAATGCAAAAATGTAAATATTCCATAAAAAAGTAAACTGTGCATGCAGTTTCTTACAGAAATACTATAACATACACATTCATCCCATGTCGTCAGCGTAATAATTTCTTTAAAATGTACTTTTTTTTTTTTTTTACAGAAAATGGATCAAGTTATTTATGAATTGATATGCTCTTTATAAAGTTTTAAATAAAATGTTTTTTGAAAGAAGCAGTTCCATGCAGTTTGCTTGCTCTTTTTGTTGTGAGTGAAATCAAATGCATTTGCAAAAATTTGTTTGCCATTAAGATGATGAAGGGAAAACATATGGTGAAATATGCATTGTATTTTAAGTAACGATGTTTCACTATGTGCCAAGTATAACTATTTACATTATTTGGACATTTTGTTCTTGAGAATCACCCAATGAAAATAGGCCTATAGTATTACTCTGAGAGAAGCTGTTTTCTCAATAAATCCATGTAAATGTTCCTTTAATCAAAGTAATGTATATTTCTTTTTCCCACAAGTAAACTGCAACCACAGCAGGAAAGAAACAAGAGCAATAAGAAGAGTGAAATTGAGGAAATGCAGAGAGTAAAGAAGATTCGACACATTGAAGAAGTGCCGCTTGACAAAGAACAACAACAACAAACACGTAAGGACATTTTAATGAACTATACTAATTACAAAATGTATTAATTACATTTTGAAAAAGTATTGGTCAGATATGGCATTTTACTTATCTTTTAGATGTACAGAATAAACGTAAAAGTGTAATTTTGCCTCTTCTTTAGAGTCCAAGACAAACCTTGCTGACATTTGTTTGGAAGATGTTCAGCATGAAGAGGAACTGTCTGAAAGTTACCCGCCGCATCACGATATTCATGGAAATCCACACGGTGCAGGAGAGTATTTGTGTGTTGTGTGCCGCAGAAGATTCAGCTCACCAGGACTGTTGAAAATCCATCTGAGAATTCACTCTGGAGAGAAACCCTACCACTGCAACTTTTGTGGGAAAAACTTTAGACAATCAAGCCATCTGAACACACATGTCAGGATCCACACGGGAGAGAGACCTCACATCTGTCAGAACTGCGGGAAGACATTTATTGACTCGAGTGCAAGAAACAGACACTTCAAAAAATGTGTTCTTATCTCTCTGCATGGACAATGAAATCATAAGGAGCACCTGTTGAAGGTCTTTTCCATTGTTTGCTGAATTGGATATTTCAAGGAAAATAATTTTAAGGCTGGATTAAAAAAATAAATAAATGGTTGAGTATCAATCGATAGGTCCAATCCAGTGTCATAAAAACATGAACCATGAGAAGAATGAGTGTCAAGAGCAGCCCCTGGCTTTAAAAAGATTTTTCACCTTGTTTTTCCACAGAAATTTCGTTTGAACTCTTTGAAGCACTTGAAATGGTACATTTTCCACAGCATGGAACACATCCAAACTAAACCAAGTACGGCTCACATTTTAACCATGTAATGCAGTGTTCATTTAATGAACATTTATCTTAAGCTGTTCATGCCTCCAGATTTTATCTTGTTTGTTCCTTCTACATTAAACTAAATGTTTATTAGCTAGCATATTTATGAGGAATTTTACTACTTTATTTATTACTGTTTTTGTTTTTAAGCAAACAAAATATTTTATTTCATTTTAATACATTTCTTTGGTCTCTTTTTTCACTGTTAGTGTAGAATGTATAAACATTACTGCAGTTTTTAGTCTTTCATTTTTACAGATTTTTTTTACAAGGTAAATTTTGTCTGTAAAGTCTTATAAATTTCAGATTATGCTATCTTTTATTCTGATTTGTTTAGTTCTGAGATTTTGTCTTTGTATGAACAGTAATTTTTTTTACAACTGGAAAATAAAAATCAGTCAAAAATAATTACATGCTACTGTAATTGTAAAGATACTATGTAAAAAAATGTTGTTCAAAATTAACACAATTAAAATAACGAGTCAATACATCATCAATCTTTTTTCTAAAACGTGTTTTTGTCTTTTTGCCCTGATTCACTATGGTAAGCTTATTATAAGTTTTAAGCTGGATGGTTTTCACGAGGCAAACCTGCATGTCTTGTCATATCAGTAAATGGAGATAGATTAAAAAAACTGTGAATAGAGATTAGTTGTCACAACAAGTGAGAAAGGTTGACATGGAGCATGCAAAGTAAAGGTGGTTTTGGTGTGGTGTACGAAGGGAGACGTCTGGAGGATGATCTTAATGTAAGTATAAATAAATAACACATTATCAAGCCAGCAAATGTCTTATTGTCATCTTTTACTCTACATCCTCTAATGTATCTTTTAACTTTTATCATTAGGTGGCTTTGAAATATGTCATGAAGACCCGGAACATGAAATGTTTATTAACTGGAAGTACATTACACTATATATACAATACAAAATCTCATATTAAAAACAAATCACTATTTGGGAAACCACCTCCATCTAATGATTATAAAAATCATCTGTATTTTAGCCTGATCATCCAAACCCCCTTCCGAAAGAGATCGCGCTCACCATCCTGGTGAATAAAGGTCCCAGAGTGCCAGAGGTCATGAGGCTGCTGGACTGGCAGGACCACCCTGATCACTTCATCATGGTCCTTGAATGTCCCTATCCCTGTGAGAACCTGGTACAGTTCATGAGGCGTCACGGTGGAAGACTCGACGAAGAGAAGGCACGGCATATCATGAGGCAGGCGGCTCATGCTGTGAACATGTGCTGCCTTCGCGAAGTGCTCCACCGTGACATAAAACTGGATAATCTACTGATTAACAGCGAGACATCCGAGGAGTTCACCGTACAGGTCATACTCTGGTAATGTATTATATAAATAATTTATCCAGTGCTATAGGATACAGAAAGAAAAATCATGTTGCGTTAATGCAAACTTACACCTTAGACAAAATCTCTGTCCTCCAGGCACAGCACGGTATTGCCCTCCAGAGTACTTTGTCAGGGAGATGTACTAAGGCAGACAGGTGACGGCAAGGTCACTAGGGGTTATGATGTTTGTGATGTTGTGTGGACATTTCACCAGTGACTATGATCTGCTGCTTCTGAAATAGAAGCGCTGGTCCAAACCCGAACTATCAACAGGTGAGATCTTGAATTAATTATTCAGAAACATCTTACAAAACATCTTAAAATGATCAAATAGAGCAGCTGTAAAGTTTAAGGTAATAATAATAATCAGACATCACTCCCATCTTCCTGCAAAGAATGCTGTCATCTGCTCAGGGCTCTCCTGCAGGACAAGCCAAGCCGGCAACTTGGTCTGGGGCTAATCCTGTCCCACAACTGATTTAAGGTAGTCAACCTAAGATCAGCTGAAAAATAATTTTTCTCATGGGAAGAAATTGCCAAGTCAAACCTGTTCTATTTTCTGCTTTGTTTCAGGTCGTTGCATAAGGCCACTCCAGTTGCTGTCTCTCATGCAGCTTGGCGTCTTGCGGGCTACAATGGGAGATGCATCCATCCCTCTCACCTTTGCGTCTTGCGGGGCGAGCAAGTCTTGTGTAGCGTCTTACGCCTTGGCTTGAGGGAGCAGTATTTGCGTCTGGCGGTACTGCTCCCAGAGGGATATGTACATACTTCTTCTGGTTGCCCCTTTTGTTTTTCCCCATCATGGCCACTCCGTTCCTGAGGTTCCTGCCACAGCTGTCCAAATGCCAGAGTTGTCTGTCTCCACCTCCACAATGTCAGAGCTCCCTTCTTGATCACCTTGATGCCAGCCACAGCTACTAAAGAGGTTTCGCTATGGCTGCTCCAGACCTGTCTGTCAATGCTAGTGCTCCCAGCCATGGCTACACAGCAAGTTCTACCTCAGGCACCCCAACGGTGTCATTGCCTCCACAGATGTTCCTGCAAATGCCCCAGCCAGAGCAAGCACCAAAGGCTATCTCAGCCACTCTGGTTTCCAAGCTCCCAGTCATCTCCGTCCAGGCCCAGAGGTTTCTGTCATGGCCTCCTGATTCCAGTCATTACTGTAACCTCAGAGGTTCCTGTAACTGCCTCAGTCATCAGCCATCTAAGCTGTCTTAATTCAAAATCCCCCGTCTCCAAGCTCCCAGTCATTTGTCATGGTCTCCTTGGCCCAGAAGTGTCAGTGCCACCTAAGAGGTTCCGTGGCCATTCGAAAGCCGGAACCCTTCTGTCTCAGAAGTGCCAGTGGTTCCTGTTACGGCTGCCACAGAAGGTGCCTTCATGGGCGGCCCCATCTCCAAGCTCTCTGCAATGTTACCTCGGTCCCAGAATGTCTTTCCAACCTCAGAGATTCCTGCTGTGGCCACTTGAAAGGTTCACACACTTGCACACTTCAGAGCTCTCTGTCTCAACCGCCCCGATGCCAGTACTCCCAGTTTTGGCAGCCCCAGTGATTCCTGCAACAGGCACTCCAAAGGCTCCTGTTGTTGTCTCAATGTCGTCTCAATCCCAGATATCCTCGTTGGCAATCCTGGTCTCCAAGCGAATCTTACACAATAAAAGTGTACTTGGTAATTTTATCTACTTCAAAAAGAAAATAATATTTTTGACAAATCAATTTTTAAATGAAGTACACATGACATGCAAACTCCAATCTTATACTGGTAAGTGTAATAGAAAAAGCTGTTCAATTCTACATCAGGGTATTGTTTAAAAACAACATCAGTTGTCAAGTTTTTATTTATTTATTTTTATTTTTTTTTAAAGAAAATACTATATATGACATTACAAATGGTAATCAAACTTCAGCCTTCAAATGCGACCTCCGGAGGACACAGCCTTCAAAATGCCCGGTCATTTTCTACTTACATTTCCTTTATTTGGCCCAAGTGTTCAAAGACCGCAAGTATGTGCAGAACTTTTGATTACCCAGTGGGACACACTAATCACTATATATTGCAAAAATGAAAGTATTTACATTTTTTATTTTTTAATTGACCATTAAAATGTGCAACACTTATGTTTTACTACCAAATTATATAAATCTAATTTACTTTACAGTTACCTTACATTTTCCTCAACATCTCTCGATTTCGGGGCACGTGAGTTCCTGAACCGAATACCGCTTCGGATAGTGTGGGCAAAGAACTTATATTGCTTCTATAATCTTTGGTGTGGGTTTAGTGTGCATTAAGGGCACTGCACTTTGGTATTTTTAAGACATGGGACACTTGCGCTGTCACTTCATGTCGCGTGCAAGCTCTCAAGTGGCTAAGACAGCAAGTGTGGGTATATGGACAGGGAAATATTCGAAAAACAGTGGGCAAAAAGTCCCTGGATGACCTACTATTTCCGGCGAGATTCTGAAGTGCGCATACGATGGACACTTTACTATCCCACGAGGCTACGGGACAGGGTTTATGAATGGAGGTGAAGCGACACAACTGATGCTGGATGCTGGTAGGTCACATGATAATGACATCATGGATGTAGTACGTCCGGATTACATTCATACTTCACTCTTTTCAGCGGTCACAAAGTAAGTTCAAATTCAAATGTATTACCTGCTTAGACAGTATGCAATTTCGGATGCACTGCATGTCTATTAATGGGTACAGCTACAGTAAAATCTTCAGATAATCAGATTGGGATCCTTTCCATTTAAACTGCTTATATCTCTTAAGCCTACTAGTAGTGAATGTTTTATGAGCAGTAGGATAACCATACCATATTCATCCACACAACCGAAGCTCAACCAAAACAATGTTCTTCCGCAGTGTTCTTGCATGCAGTTTTGTTTTTTAACCGCTAGAGGGCCAAAAGTTACATAGAGTCCCTTGAAATGCTGATTTTACATCTGTGAGGTTTATGGAGTTAGCAATTGATAACTTCATAAATCTCACAAATTAATTTCATGAAAGAATTACAGCACTGATGACGTCATATATAATGTAATCTATGTTATTGGAAAACATTTGTAGTGGGTTGTGTTTTAGAGAAGGACTATGGGGACTATTTCAGAATTAAATTAACATTAGTCAATTTGCGATCTATTTTTAAACATGAAACAGTAACTTACTTGGAAGTATTTTAACATTAAAAAGACTGGTGAAATGGCCTGGGTTGCTGCCCTTTTGATGGCTGCTTTAACTATCTCAGACTCTAGGTGGCAGAAGTGATCCACTGTCCTTTTAATGATCAAAAGATGAATTTTAATGTCAATTTCTGTAAATTATAAAAAGAACAATCTCAAAAAGCAGATTATTTTTTTATAATTTTTTTACATGCCATATAGGCAGCCTATTCACCATGCACTTGTGTATACAATTGCTAATTCAATTTATTAGCAGTCAATTGTTGTCACCACAATGAAAAGCTTTGACTGTGAGAGCTAACGCTACAAACAATCCACACAGCACACATTTGCATTCACACAGCTCTAACGTCAATAGGCAAGTCAATAGAAATCTACATTACGATTAGCCTTGCTAACCCACATGCCTCCCGGCCTGTGAATGATGCCGGAAGAGTCATACAGACCGTGTTTACAGAGTAATGAATACACTGTATTAATAAACCACTGAAGCACAGTTCACCTCCAGCTTCTTGAACTTTTTAAACTCCCTGAATGAAAATCTTATAACTCTGCAAGCATTACAGTGTTATTTACTCAGCTTTGTGGTATTTCTTTCTCTGACCTTCATGAGAGAACAAAGAAACAAAAAGACTAGACAGATCATTTGTTTTGTTTGTTTTTTGAAAGCTTGTTCAATTACCCATCCTCACTGTTTCGTTATTGCGAGGGCCATAGATACAAAACGATGTGAGGAACGATGTCCTTGTTTAATGCCTGATAAAAAGAATTTAAATGATTCTATTAGAACAAACAACAAACATTGCTGTAGGGACACAGATAGCTTCACTGGTCTGACCACATTCGTTTTTTTCCACATGAAGAATGGAGGAATATTTAGCTAAGCTCATTAGTTTAAAATAACAAGCTCAGATAACACAATTTGTTTTGTTGGAATGAGCACATTTATTCCTTTTGTTTGCTAGTAATTTTGTTTTCAGTCTAGGATTTCTGCCCGTGCCCAATTGTAAGGTCAGTGGTATATTTTTTTATTTTAGCTGAATGCCTATTTTTTTTAAGTGTTCTGACATTTTGACACCTTCCAACTGTGTGCATAAATTTGAAAATAAAAAAAAGAGCACAAAAACCGCAGTAAACTCTAAACTCCTGTGTAGCTCATTGGTATTTTCGATCAACTCTTGGCTTTGAATCGCCTAAGGCATGGTTGAAGGAAAAACACATTAAAGACTTCATAAAGTAGCTTTCTGAATTCTATATGTTCATTTTTTTTCCTCTTGAGAAACACCTACTAAAACACAAATGCATAGCCGTCGTCAAGTATTACATGGGCTGTTTTGAAGTCAGTTATGTGATTTATAAGCTATATAATGATGTACAGCATCAATATCAATATCAAGCACTGCAGTATTTATAACATGTTGTTGTGGTTCTCATCTATCCTTGGGTTTTTCTCTAATACCTGAGTTGTCTATGGTCTATTTCCACTGCGGTCAGACTTCCAGGCCTCCTGCTCGCCAAAGCCTTGCAGTACTTTACCGTTTCTATGGCAACATCTGCCTCTTTGGTAAGTGGACGACTGCGCCTAATTTTTCTTGCAATTAAGAGTTGAACTGTTGTACACAAAAGCCCTGCAGGCTTAAAAGTGAGCTTGTATCTCAAAGGACTCGCTTTGTGCTTCACTGCTGTTGTTAGTCTACAAGACTGACACTGGATCACCACTAGAAGAAAATCCACTTCCCTTAGCTGTTCTGTACTGTCATGTGAATATAATATACAGTGAAAAGTGGCAGTAAATGTGAAAGAAAGAAAGGTACAATTTTAGCAAGGAGCTGGATGATTTTGAGTGGTCTGAGTTTGTCCTTGCCATCACTGTCCTGCAGTCGTCAAAGGACGTCCCAGCCCAGTCAGTCTCTCTTGGGTCCTGTTATCAGTGGGATATGGAGAGCATCAGTCTGAATAAGTCAACTTGCTGTTTGGACTTACCACTGTTAACCGGCCATTAAGTGCTTTTGTGTATAATTTACTCTTCAAATGTTTTGGGGGTCAGCAAGATTTTTTAAATACCTTTATTCAGCAAGGATGCATTAAAATTAATCAAAAGTGAGAGTAAAGACATAAGGAAAAAAATGTGTCATGGTTTCCACAAAAATATTAGGAAGCACAACTGTTTTCAACACAGATAATAAGAAGAAATGTGTTTTGAGCACCAAATCAGCATATTAGAATGATTTCTGAAGACTGGAGTAATGATGCTGAAAATTTTGCCTGGCCATCACAGGAATAAGTTACATTAAAATGCATTACAATAGAAACATATCACAATATTTCTGTTTTTGCTGTTTTAATGGATCAAATAAATGCAGCCTCTGTGAGCTCAAGAGACTTTTCTTTAAAAAACATTAATCAAATCTTACCGACTCCATATGTTTGAGTGGTAGTGAGTATATAATGTATGTATGTGTATAGGTGTATATATGCAAATTATAATTCTGTCATCTTTTACCCTGTTATTCAAAACCCAGATGTTACATTTGAATAATGACGTTATAAAGTGCACAAGTCCATTTTCATGGTGGTTTTGTGTCAGTTTTGAAGCATTAAAGCCTTTTATTTTCTTACAGAAGAAAAAAGTTGTAGGGGTTTTGGAATGACATGATGATCAGTAAATAATAATTTTCATTTTTGAATGGGTGAACTGGATTGGGCACGAGTTGGACTTGAACCCAGGCCATGCAAAAGCATCTCAAGACATTTATTAAAGTTTTGGTAACTTTGTTTTACAGTGCCGTAGTTACATGTTACTACATGTACTTACTATAGTAATAACAGTAAATTATGCATAATTACTAGTAACTAACTCTAAGCCAAACCCTAACTGTAACTCTACAGTAAGTACATGTAGTTAATTAATATTACTCAGTACTTATTTGAGTAATTACAATGCAACTACGGCACTGTAAAATAAAGTGTAACCAAAGTTTTTCTTTTTTCTCCAAACTTAGATATCACTCAATCTGACCTCGGGTTACTGATAAATTGATGATTCCATAAAAGTTAATGTGAGGCACTCTTCGGGTCCAGTCTGACTCTATTAATATTCACTCTTGTGAATGAGGTGCCCTCTCATTGCCTGCCAGCTATAAGAAGGGAAGCCAAACCGGTTAACAGGATCAGTCTAGAGTCCATGACACACCAATAACCAGTCAAAGAGCAAGAGCGAGATTTCCATACTACATTCAGAATATGTATTCAAGCAGTATTTTCTTTTCCTCATTCAGGAGCTCTTTTATTTACACATTAAATATTTCACCAAAGTTGGCTACATGAATTTTTGTTGGTTTTAGGGACCGTTTATGCGACACTGTTTTCAACTAAAACTAGAAAACTTTTTATGCGTTTTGGCCATTCATTTACATGACAATGGCGTTTTGGGGCCCTGAAAATGCTAACTTTTGAAAATGAGTTTCAGAGTGCAAGTTTTTGAAAATTAGACTGTTATCATCTCCGTGTAAACTACAAAAATGCGAATTTGTGAAAACGGTGTCGTCATGAGTAATACGTGTTCCGTCTAAAGTCGTGCAGTGTTCCTTTACAAAATGACATCCCAAACTACTGGCCTGGCATGCAAAATACAGCATTTTTATCAACGTGGATCTGTGTGAACGGGGATCACAGTGTTGCCGTCTGTATGCGAAAAACACAAAGTAAAAAAAATTCTGTTTTTAGTACATCGTTGTCGTGTAAACGTACCCTTAGTTTTTTTTTTTTTTTTCTTAAACTTGGAAGCCATTGTATTCTTTGGTTAATAAAACTAACAAAACAAATACATTTAAAATCTACAGCTGTGCAGAGATGTTTGCAAAAGCTGAGAGTGCAGGTTGGATACCAGCCGAATGTTGGCTGCAACCCAAACACACAGTTACAATATCACCCAACCATTCTATTACAAATAGATCGGGAACCTGACACTTTTAATTGTCAACATCTGGTCTTCCAGAAAAAAAATAAAATAAAAAACTATTCAAAAGACGTCTGTGTGTCATTAATATACATTTAAAATTCAAAAGTTGTCAGATTAGTACGATTTTAATTATTAGTCTCTTCTGTTCACAAAGACTATTTATTTGATCCAGAATACAGTAAAAACTGTAATATTGTGAAATATTACAATTTAAAATAACTTTTCTATTTGAATATGTTTTAAAATGTAATTTACCCCTGTGATGGCAAAGCTGAATTTTCAGCATCATTACTCCAGTCTTCAGTGTCACATGATCCTTCAGAAATCATTCTAATATGCTGATTTGATGCTCAAGAAACATTTCTTCTTATTATCGATGTTGAAAACAGTTGTGTAGCATAATATGATCGTGGAAACCATGATTCTATTAATCAAAGAATCGTGAAAATTGTAAGTTCAAAAGAACAGTGTCACAAGCCAGGCTAGAACTCGGGTCTCTGGTGTGGTGTTTGAGAGATCGGCCACTAGGGCACAGAGGCTGTAAAGTTGGACCCAAACGAAACACTCAAGGCAGAACTCCAGGCAATGTTGGTTTATTAAAAAAAAAAAAAAAAAGTCTTTGTCTGAGAAGAACTTTTGTTGGATTTTTGGCTTGCAGAGGCATTAGTAACATGAGAGATAAATGGGGAAAATAAAAACTCCACGAGGGGAGAAAACAAAACTAGGGCTCATAAACAATCAAATAACTAAGAACACCTTACACCGCGGTAGCTTGGAAGGACTAGGAAGGATTTGGAAAAACAAAGCAGGTAGCACACAGCCAAGACTCAACCAAGTGAGGAACAAAGGGAAAAACACAGCTAAAATAACCTAGGAGAAACAAGGCACAGGTGACCTGGATAATGCTAACAAGCTCAAACGAGGAAGAATTAAGGCAGAGGGGAACACGGGGGGCCTCTAGAGGCATGGAGATAAACTACAGGAGGTAGAATGCTGACAGGACCCCCTCCTCTAGGAACGGCTCCTGACGTTCCTTCCAGAACACCCCGGCCTCCGGGTGCGAAACTCCCGGATCAAGCTTGGGTCCAGGATGTCTTTGGCTGGAACCCAGGAGCGCTCCTCCAGCCCGTAGCCCTCCCAGTCCACCAGATACTGTATTTAAGTTCTGGACCCTCCGGGAGTCCAGTATCCGGCGCACTGTGTAGGCTGGCTGGCCGTTGATGATCCTGGGAGGCGGAGGGGGTCTGTGTGGGGGGGCAAAGGGAGAAGACAAGACAGGTTTTAGTAATGAGACATGAAATGTGGGGTTAATTCTAAGAGAACGAGGGAGAAATAAACTATAACAGGGTTAACTTTTATTGCTATGCGAAAAGGGCCGATGTATTTCTGGGAAAGTTTCTTGGATTCGACCCGGAGGGGCAGGTTCTTTGTAGCTAGCCAAACTCTTTGACTGGCTCGGAAATTAGGAGCAGTCCGGCGGCGGCGATTAGCCTGATCTTGGTATCTCTGGGAAGTTCGAAGGAGGGTAAGTCTGGCCTTCCTCCATGTTAGCCAACAGCGTTGGACAAAGCGTTGGGCTGAGGGAACACCAACTTGTGCCTCTTCCTCTGGGAATAATGGGGGCGTATATCCAAACTGGCATTCAAAGGGGGATAGCCCAGTGGCCGAGGACTGGAGGGTGTTGTGGGCATATTCAGCCCAAATTATATAGGTGGCCCAAGACGTGGGATTGTTAGCCGCCATACACCGGAGGGTGGTCTCCAGGTCCTGATCAATTTGTTCCGTCTGGCCATTAGACTCAGGATGGAACCCAGACGATAGGCTGGCTGTGGCCCCAATAAGCCTGCAGAAGGCTCCCCAGAACCGGGACGAAAACTGGGGACCTCGATCAGAGACAATGTCCAGGGGAATACCAAATATACGGAAGACATGGTTAATGAGAAGCTCTGCAGTCTCCTTGGCCGAAGGCAACTTGGGCAGGGGAATGAACCGGGCGGCCTTAGAGAACCGGTCTACAACCACCAGGATGACCGTGTTGCCCTGGGATGATGGAAGTCCGGTAACAAAATCTAGAGAAAGGTGCGACCATGGCCTGCGGGGGACAGGTAAGGGACGGAGCAGTCCCTGAGGTCGCTGATGTGTTGACTTTCCTTGGTTGCACACGGGGCAGGCTTCCACATAGACCTTAACGTCCTTCTTGATGGATGGCCACCAAAACCGCCGCTGGAGGAAGTCAAGGGTGCGAGCACTTCCTGGATGACAAGTCAAGGGAGACTCATGACCCCACTGCAAGACCCGGGCTCGGGCAGACTGAGGAACAAACAGGCGTCCAGGGGGACCACCACCTGGACCAGGCTCATGGGCAAGAGCCTCTCGCACCACTTTTTCCAGTTCCCACTGAAGGGGTGCGACAATCCTAGAACTCTGAATTATTGATGTCAAAGGCTTTTCTTGTGTCTCAGGTGAGTAAGCTCGAGACAGGGCATCCGGCTTGACATTCTTGGTGCCAGGTCTGTAAGATAGGAGAAACTGGAATCGATTAAAAAACAATGACCATCGAGCTTGCCGGGGGTTCAACCGCTTAGCCTGCTGGAGATATTCTAAGTTTTTGTGGTCTGTGAGAACCTGGAAAGGGTGCTGAGCCCCCTCGAGCCAGTGGCGCCACTCCTCCAAGGCAAGTTTTACTGCAAGCAACTCACGATCCCCCACGTGGTAGTTGCGCTCGGCATCCGACAGGCGACGAGACAAAGGCGCAAGGGTGCAATTTTCCATCTTCACCTCTCTGTGACAGGATGGCCCCTACTCCCACCTCTGAGGCATCCACCTCCACCACAAAAGGTCTTTCTGGGTCAGGGATCAAAAGAATGGGAGCGGAAGTGAAGCGGCGCTTGAGATCCTCAAAGGCCCCTGCTGCCTCCGGACCCCACTGAATCTTGGTTCCTCCTCCCTTGGTAAGCGCCGTCAAGGGGGCCACCACAGAGCTGAAATTCTTAATGAACTTCCTATAGAAGTTTGCAAAGCCAATAAAATGTTGAACCTCCTTGACCGTAGTAGGTATGGGCCAGTTGTGGACCGCCTCTACCTTCTTAGGGTCCATCTCCAGGTGGCCAGGAGTGACAATGAATCCAAGAAACTGAGCCTGGGTAACATGGAAATCACACTTCTCTGGCTTTACATAGAGGTGATTGTCGAGGAGTCTCTGGAGAACCCTGCTAATATGCCCCTCATGCTCCTCCAGTGACCCTGAGAAAATGAGAATATCGTCAAGGTATACAAAGACGAATTGATTAAGCAGGTCCCGGAGGATGTCATTAATTAATGCTTGGAATACTGCAGGGGCATTGGTGAGCCCAAACGGCATTACGAGATACTCATAGTGGCCTGTGGGGGTGTTGAAGGCAGTCTTCCATTAGTCTCCCTGCCGGATCCGCACAAGATGGTAAGCATTGCGGAGATCCAGCTTAGTAAAAATGGAAGCCCCTTGAAGCAGCTCAAAAGCCGTGACCATGAGAGGTAGGGGGTATCGATTCCGAACTGTGATCTTGTTAAGGCCCCGGTAATCAATACAAGGCCTAAGACCCCCGTCTTTCTCCTCAACAAAGAAGAAACCTGCCCCAGCTGGGGAGGTAGAGGCACGGATGAGGCCGGCTGCCAAGGACTCCTTAATGTAGATATCCATAGCTGAGCGCTCTGGGGGAGACAGGGAGAAGATCCGATCCCTGGGAGGGCAGGAGCCAGGGAGTAAATCAATAGCACAGTCGTAAGTGCGGTGAGGTGGTAAGGAGGTAGCCCGGGACTTGCTGAACACTGCCTTGAATTGATGATAAACACTAGGGACTCGGGACAGGTCGACAGACTCTTGAAACTCTGAACTAGGGGCTGGGGAACTCTGAAGTAGGCAGGAGAGTTGGCAAGTGGAACCCCAGCTTAGAATAGTGCCAGTGGGCCAGTCGATATGCGGATTATGTCTGCGCAGCCAAGGGTGACCCAGGATAATAGGGTACTCGGGGGAGTCAATAAGATAGAAGGTCTCTTCGTGCTGGTGTTGAAAGATGGTAAGTCGCAGGGACTGAGTGGCCTCTGTTACTTTGCCTGGTTCCAGAGGTCTGCCATCCAAAGCGGTAACTGCCTGGGGGTGAGGAAGAAGTTGGGTAGGGATCTTAAGTTTCTTAGCCAAGGTTAAATCTAAGAAGTCACCTGCGGCCCCAGATCGATCATAGCCTGGACCAGATGCTGGTGGCCCTCCCAGGACAAAGTGGCTGGAACTGCCAGGACGGCGTTAGCAGGAGGAGCTCTAATTTTCCCCATCACAGCCCTCCTGTTGCTGTACGGGGATAGGCGTTTCCCGAGAGCTCGGGGCAAGTGGAACGGAAGTGGCCGGAAGCACCGCAGTAGAGGCAACGACGCTCCCTCATGCGACGTTCCCTCTCGCTGGGAGAAAGCCTGGAACGGCCCAACTGCATGTCTTCTGGGGAATCATGGAGCTGTTCGGGAACTGGGGAAGTTCTGGATGCAGGAATACAAACTAGAGAAACAGACCTGCTCAGAGGAACTTGAGAATGAGACTCCTTGCGACGAGCCGCCCTCCGCTCTCTCAGGCGATTTTCTAGGCGGATGGCCATTGCTATGAGGGACTCAAGATCCTCAGCTGGTTCTCGAGTGGCTAACTCGTCTTGAAGTGGCTCAGACAACCCTCCTTGAAAGCAGACCCTCAGTGCCTCATCGTTCCATCCGCTCTTTGCTGCTATGGTCCGAAACTCTATAGCGAAATCTGCAGTGCTACGGGAACCCTGACGGAGAGTGAGTAGGCGCTTGGAAGCCTCCCGACCACTGACAGG
>RJVU01042531.1:2281879-2324254 GCA_003731715.1 Anabarilius grahami
TTACAGTTAATGAAGAGAGCCTCCAAATTAGGGCAGCACATCTCCTTTAACACTGTCACGTCTGTACACCAGCCTTCGTTGATATAAAAACATAATCCACCGCCTTTCGTTTTCCCCGACGACTCAGTGACCCGATCCGCTCTGAACAGATGGAAGCCCGGCAGATGAAGCGCGCTGTTCGGGATGGCTCCTTTCAGCCAGGTTTCCGTGAAGCAAAGTGCAGCAGAGTTGGAAAAGTCCTTGTTCGTGCGGGTGAGAAGCAGTTCGTCTGTTTTATTTGCTAGGGAGCGGAGATTCGCTAGATGAATACTCGGCAGCGGAGTCCTAAACCCGCGCTGTCGGAATTTCACGAGCGCACCGGCGCGTTTCCCTCGTTTCCGTTGTTTGGAGCGCTTGTATACAATCGCAGCTCCTCCAACCAGAATGTCCAGTAAAAAGTCTGAATGTTCAAAAGTCGGCAAAAAGTTATTTGGTGTGTTGTTTCTGATATCTAGGAGTTCGTCCCTAGTAAAGCTGATCGGAAAAAAGTTACTCAAAACAGGACAAACAAACAAAAATAACAAAAGTACCAAGACGCTACAAACCGGGGCGGCCATCCGCGGCGCCATCTTTCACATTATCAGATGTGAAAGATTATGAATGCCACTTTACTTTGTAACATGATATATGCTTTAAATCACGCTTTGCATTGCATGTTATACATAATACATGTAAATAAAAGTCAGTACAATATAAATAATACTAAATATATAATTGTATTTTGCACATATTTACACAATACCATTCAAAGGTTTGGGGTCATTTTAAAGAAATTAATACTTTTTATTCAGCAAGGATGCATTAAATTGATCAAAAGTGACAGAAAACTTTTGTAACATTATAAATGTCTTTACTATTTCAAATAAATCCTGTACTTTTGAACTTTCTATTCATCAAAGAATTCTGAAAAAATAATCATGTTTCCACAAAAACATATAACAACACAGCTGTTTTTAGCATTGATAATTATCATATGATACTGTTTTTGTTTCTTGGATAGTAAAGACTAGCATAGTCTTTTGAATCTAAACTTGTGAGTTCCACGGAAAAAAGAACGTCACAGAGGTTTGGAACGACACGAGGATGACTAAATGAGGACAGCATGTTCATTTTCACTTTTTTTTTTGTTTTGTTTTTGGTGCTGTTATCGTGTGACACAAGTACAGACAGAATAGATACAGATTTGAAATACCTAAGACGGTACATGAAAGATATTGACCTTTAAAAAAAAAGAAAAAAAAAAGATTTTCAATTCTGTTTCCAGCACAGCCAAAGTACTAAGACATATCCGGATATGTAACAAAGAGAATTGGACATGGACACTGAGCAGAGCTACAAGAACAAGGCAAACATTCTAAAATAGACATTACATTACAGTGGGGGTATCACATTGTTGCAGTACCAAATATAATGCCCAGGGGGAGCTGTCATTCAAAGTACAAAGTTATTCAAATCATTCTATCCAATGCTATGCTGCAACATGAATTTGTGACATGCCTTATTTCACGGCTAGATCAGTGCAAAAACTATGGATAAACAAGTGGTACTGTGATTTTGCAGAGTAGGACATGTTCATCAACATCCTTGTTGATCTTGGAACAACATTCCTAACAAACCGTAGATTGGGAAAAAGATCAGAGTTGAGGAGTTCAACAACATTCTTATTAACCTATTTAATCTCTGATTTTAGAAGCAGTTCATGGTAAGGTTTAGGAATCTTTGATAGGAATGTTCTTCCAGCATGAACAAAAAATGATAACCCAGTAAAACATTACTTTTACCTTCCAGTGTTCTCTCATTATCACCTGTTTGCACAAGTGACTTCTTCCTCAATTCCCTGAGAAAATGGCATTATGCAATAGACCTGAAAAAACAGATTGACTGAAAAATACTGCGATTGTTTACTGTGATTGTCCTTCCTTATACTCACCCCCATGGCCATTTAGAAAAACTCATCCTGCTACTGGATTGCAGCAGGCACGCAAGCCCCTCCACCTGAGAAAGATTCTCTGCAATTGCCATGGAAACTGTCTGAAAAGAAACCAGCAGTATTAATACCTGTTGCCATTTTCTCTCCCTCCTACATCTACATCCACATAACGGTAGAAATGGCAACAACAACAACAAACTCGCATTGGCAGGCAAAAGCTCCAGGCAGCTGCTACACGCCAAACTGAGGTTACACATATTAGGATATGCATATGTGAGGGGGTGGGCCTCGCTTTAACACGATAAGCAAATGAACAGATCAGCTGCGATGCGGTTGGTATCGAGTCATGCTGGTAAATCCAATAAATGCTCTTAATAGGGAATAAGAGTACTATGTTATCTTGTTTGAAATTGGGAGCAGGCAAAATTATTCCCAAATGTTTTTATCATTACGCGAACACATAATATAGTATCTATGCTTGTGGCATACAGCTTCTTCCCAAGAAAATATAGTTCAGGGTTTCACCGCCTCATCTCCCTAATAATGTGAAGCATTCATCTGATGCTAAAGACAGAACTAGCCCAATCCTCCTCCAACATCAGCTTTTATTTTCTTATGTTGGAAATGCTCCTTAGTGGAATTGGTTATTACTTTACCTGGTTATTATTTACTCCATGGCACTCTGGAATACTTGATTCTGATTGGTCAATCTCTGCGTTTAGCAGTCAGTTATTTCCTAATGTTCTTCGTCATCCATTGCAACACTTTATATCAAAATACTGAAACATGCGCTACTTTCAAAATTATTTGTCAATGGTTTTGCATTCTCTTGCAAACGATTTGCGTTCCGCCAAGAAACTGCGTTCGCTCAAAAAATTTTGCATTCCCCCGAAAATCTTTGTTTGCAAAATGTGTGTTCAAAACGAACCTTTGTGTTCACTCTTAAAATATTTGTTCCCTCGAGAAACTTTGTGTTTGCTTGCAAAATATTTGTTCCCCGAAGAAACTTTGTTCGCTCGCAAAATGTTTGCAAGGGAACACAAAAGCATTGAAATATATATTTTTTCCATCACCATGTCCCTTTAGGGCCTCTGTAGTACAACACAGGGAAATCGCTCTCTCGTTTTATACAAATGTAGATATACAAATAGTCATTTTGCGCCTCGGTAGTGAAAATACCCCAGAGTCCCTAAAGGGACATGGTGATGGAAAAAAATATATTTCAATGATTTGAAAGTTTTGCGTTCCTCTGAGAAACTTTGCGTTCGCTCGTAAAACTTTTGTGTTCTTTGCTAGTGAACGCAAAGTTTCTCCGGGGAACGCAAACAATTTGCAAGTGAGTGCAACATTTCTCGGGGAATGCAAAACATTTGCGCGAGAGCGCAAGAGCATTGACAAATAATTTTTCCTCCCATCTCATATTTTTGTCCCTTTAGGGGCTCTGTACTTTAGTTACTCTTTTAGTTCATTTATTTTGTACATTGTATTGTACTTTTTTTCTCACCAAGCTTTGAGATAACATACAGGTAAGTTTATTTTATTTAATGTCCATGTAAAGTATTTATTAGTTTGGGGAGTAATCATGTAATAAGTAGAATGTACAGCTGGTATAAACAAAATTCGGGGTGATCAGGACCATGATGCGGAGCTGATAATGACCGGCTGACTTGATCCCTGACATATTTTAAATGGCACAGTTAATTTTTAGCATGTCGTTATCATGCCCAGCCAAGGGGACATTTACATCAATTGATTTTAAGCAGCTCAATATAATGGCGACAGTTTCCCATCACTTATTTACACTCTCAGAAAAAAACGTTTGTCAGATTGTTCTCTCAAAGGGACATCTTTGTATCTTATTTACCCCTAAAAGGTTCATAGTTAACTCTTAAAAGCCTATAGTACCATATTTGATAAGCAAATTTCTATGGTTATTAAATTATCAGCATGATCAAAACTGCTGAAAAAACTGTTGCACACAATCTACCACATGCCTTCTGATTGGTATTCATAAGGGTATATTACTACTCGGGTAGATAAGATAAAAAGTTATCCCTTATACTGCCCTAGTGACAAGCTGTTTTTTTCTGACAGTGTATGGAATTTGTGTTCTTTACTTTTGGCCTCATCTGGGAAAAGCTGAACAATTTACAGACATTTTTTCTTCTTCAGAGAACTGGCCTAAGACAATTAGTACTGCAGGATTTATGTGCTCATAAGATTTTTAACCCACATTATCTCATGTATTGCCTTCACTTGGTTTTTGAAATGCTAATAGATGGTAATTATTAAAATCAGCTAGTGTTTTGGGGCAATTTCAGAGCTCAATGTATGCGAGTGTTCTGGCTTGGCTTGATATTACAAATAAGTGTTTTTGGGCACAGGTACAAATGTCTCTGTACAGGTCAGTGATGAAAGGTCTGATTGATGATGTCTGTATAAATTATGTCTAATCATCAAGGCTAAACTGACAAAATTTCCCACAGCTTAATAAAGCAAATATACACTATTAAATAAATGGCATAATTTTCCTTTAGGTATTCCATAGTTTGATGTTGTTCATTGGAACCATCTCATAATGTGATAAGGGTTCACATATCTATTTGTTGCGATCCAAGCTTTCTGTTCTAAGCAGCACTTTCATTTTCCAGCAAATGTGAGGTAGCAGTTTAAATTAAATGAATAAACTGCAGATGGTTTCATGAGAATACAAATTAACCTCGCAGTGTCTATCATGTTTATGAAAAATAAATACTCAATTATTTGAATATTTTAGGTCAGTCACCTTCCCCGCAAACCATCGGCAGTATTATTCTTTATTCTATTTATTATTCTATCTATTTTTGTTGATGCATTTCTTCTCTAAAGAAAAATGGTGTCTTGTTTGTCAAACTGAACTTGTCAAATTCTCTTGACTATGTGGGTTTAATCATGTGTCTGAATATATAAAATCAAACATTGTTCTAATTATGTATATGAAAAAAGTGATACAACTTTTTTTTAACCATAATTAGTTGGTGCTTATGAGGGCAACCATAGTTCAAATCCAGCTGGTGTCATTTCCTGGTTCAAAAAAATAAATAAAATAAAAAATAAAAAGGCTTTAAACTCCAGATCTTCCACAGTGCTCTTTTTCTATTCTTTCAATTTCTAATAGCCCATCTGTGTATTTGTGCTTAAAACAAAGTGACAGATGATTTTTAAAATAACTGGAGACCTAAAAGAATAGTGATGACATTTAGCCCAATCCTTATTTAAAATTGAGTTCAGGGACATTCATAAATATATAATTAATCATTTTAATTTTAAAAACTAATTTATTAAAATATTTTATTTTATTTTTAAAATAAATAAAAAAATATCACCCCCACAGATTTTGTAGTGCAGTTGTTTTTCATGCCTTGTTTTTTTCTGTTTTCATTTTATCCTGAAAAACAGATTACTGTGCTAGTTTGTGTGGAATGCCATCTGTCAAATGGAGGCTTGATCAGGTATATGGATCAATTCAATTCACTTTCGTGCCCTTGTTTTAGTGACCTCCATGATCAAGAGCTTTGTAGTGTTGCAGACTCCATAATGCTGTGAGCAGCTGTAGCTTCAGACACTTTATCATATCAACTAAATTACACAGCAAAATTACTAGGCAGAGAGAGAGAGAGAGAGAAAAACACTCTTCGCATCAATGTCATACAATTAAATGGCTATATATACAGTATATATATATATATATGAGCTTCAATTGTAGCAAGAACATCGGACCATTTGTAACAGTGTTGTTATTGTTAATTAAAACAAAATTGTTTTCATGAAGTGATGAAAAATAAGCTGAAATAAAATATTAGATGAAAAAATTACACTTAAAAAACCTATACAAAAATTTGAAATGTTGCCTTGTGTGTTGCAAAAATGTTGCAAAAATTAGAAAATGTTGCAACAATCTGAAATAAAATAAGTTGAAGTATTAAAATTAGTAAAACTAAAACTGAAAAATAAATAATATGCCATTGAGATGACTTGGAGAAAAAAAAGTGTCCCAATCAACCGGAATTTACCCTATATAATATGTATATATTATAATATCCAAATTATATTAAGATAACATGGTCTATAATTTATTAATAATTTGTCACATATATATTACATATGGAAGGGAGAATCTCCTCAACCGCCAACAATGTGCAGCATCCACCTGGATGATGCGACGGCAGCCATATTGCGCTAGAATGCCAGCCACACACACGCTTATTGCTGGAGAGGAGACAATCAGTATATATGGGGATGATTAGGAGGCCATGATGACTGACAGAGGCCAATGGGCAAATTTGGCCAGGATGCCGGTGTTACACCCCTACTCTTTTTTTGAAGCATATCCTGGGATTTTTAATGACCACATAGAGTTAGGAACTCAGTTTAACATCTTATCCAAAGATAAGTGTGCTTTTTGACAGTATAGTGTCCCCATGCCTATTTATAAAGCGTGCGTATGCACAGATTTGATCTTAGTTTTCCCAGGAGGTTTCCCATCCAGGTACTAACCAGGCTCAACCCTGCTTAGCTATAAAATCAGTCGCAAATTGTGTATTTGATTAGTGAACAAAAAAAGGGTGCAGAGAATCTTATTAGTGTTGTTAGTATCTTATTAGTATTACTGTCAAGCTTGGTTGCAGAGTCGCACAAATACAAGGAGTAACAAAAACATTCTTTAATGATCAGATCCACAAGAGACCACGTAAGAGATAACTACAAAATAACTGACAACCAAATAAAACATAGATGACACGGAACAATGAACAGAAAGAACTGAGGGCTTAAATACACAGGAGAGTAATCAACTGAAAACAGAACAGGTGTGTAAATTAGTTAACAACCAAGGAAACTAATGATGACTAGGAACTAAGGTAAAACAAGCACAGAAAACACAACCAAAAACAAAACCAAAACAGATTATATTACATCACAACCTTCCATTGTTTTACATTTTTCAAAATCCTAAACTTTGTTCAATAAAAGTCTGACTGAGACTTTTGAACCCTAATGTATATGAGTCTAACCAAGACTATAAAGATAGATGGTGGTTGGATCTCATGAGCAAGAGCCAAGACAGTGTCTCAACTACCCTAAATCTCTCTCTCTCTCTCATCACCCCTTCCAAACCAAGCGGTTTCAAGTCTGTCTGCATTAAAGAGATGAGGTAGAAAGGGACCATTTGAAGTTGATACATGTTGCTCTTGTAGGAACGCCGCCCCTATGCAATTTAGTAGAGAAAAAAGAAAGAGAGAGGAATAGCAGAACAAAAAGCAGAATACATTTCCATTTAATCTGTCGATATAGAGTCATCTCTCCAGGGGAGCCTTTGATCTGAGATGCAAAGCTTTATTTCACTGTCAGTAGGTAATGTGTAATGCTGTCTGGATAGTGTGGAGTGAGATATAGACAGCAGACACACACACATGTGCTGGGTTTCCATGTTTAATGGGCGGGGGGTTTCTTCATGGGGACCAAATATGTCCCCACAAGATTGAAAAGTTCTGGTATTATTATCCTTGTGGTGACAAAGCATAGGGAATACCTGAACCGCACACACACACAGATCAAAATTCACATAGATTTGGAAACTAAAACTCTTTTAAAATACTTCCTGAAGGTCCAATTGACAGTCCTATGACTTTTTTAGAACAATTGTTGAGACTATCAGTCCAAATCCGATTTTTGGGCATATCTAATTGAAATCTGATCATATTTAGCAAATGTGATTGCCAAAAATCACTTGAAATCAGTTTTTTTTTTTTTTTAAATCTGTTTCAAGCTACATTCATAAGTGGCTTGCAATCCTATTCAAATCTCATTTCTGGAAATTCGTTTCAGTCTGACTGCTCTGATCAGATTTTGCACAGCTTTTTTGCTTATGTCACATTCTCACGGCACGTAAAATGTAAATGTGTCAGATGTTGTTGCAGAAACAAGGTTATGTTGTGCTGATGTGCAGGTTGCACAGAAAATTATAATATAATGGAGACATCTCCACGGTCCAGTGATGAGGTGTCTTCACTTCTTTCACTGTGTGGAACACAAAGTTGCATGTGCCAGCCTCCTATGTTCCTGCCGCTGCTTCATTAGACATAGTAGTCAGCAGTGCAGCACTTTTTGTCATATTACAAGACAACATGATTGCAAACCCGTCCATGTTGTTTTTGAAGTCGGCCTACCAATGCAACATGATTGCTGGAAAAACCATAGAAACCAAGGCAGATATTTCAGAAAACGGAAAAAGCAAACACAAATTAGATCTGAACCGTTGCGATACACGTCAATAATTTAGATCAGATTCCAATTGGATACACAAATAATCAGATTTGGACTGACACTGTAAACATAGTCTATAGGCCCTTTCACACATACAGTCTTTACTGGTAAATTACCGTTAAGAGATCAAAAATACTGGTAAATCTGTAAAGACAAAAGCAATTTTACAGTATGAGAAGTTGTAACATTACCAGTAAATTACCGGTATGATGCTATCGCTGCATCCGAAATCACATACTGTATAGTAGATACTACATTTGTTTTGAAACTTACTTCACAACCATTTAAAAAAGTGTGTTCTATATAGTATGAATGTGTGTAGTATCAATAAAATTTGGACGTTCTACATCCGCCATGTTGTCACTGTCATGTGACATACGCGTCAGTTGCGTCGCCATTCACAATTCTTTTCCCGTGGCTTCATGGGATAGTAAAGTTTCCACTGAATGTGCACTTCAGAATCTCGCCGGAAGTAGTAGGTCATCCAGGGACTTTTCGTCTATTGTTTTTCAAATACTATGTATTCGGACATGCGTACTGTTTTTTGCATACTATATAGTATAGAGAAGTATTTAATTTCATACACAGTGTATGTGTGAACGAAGAACAGGATTGCCATTGACCGCTGACGTAAAGAAGTCTTCTTTGGGACAATCATAAAGCTCTGTCAGAGCTAAGGTCCACTGTTTTTAATTGTTTTTCTATGTAAGCATGCGTAAGAGGGACATCTGACTGTTGCGGCGCATTTTGTGCTCGTTCTTTTTCCATTCTTCAGCACTGTGGCTCTGCAGTTATTGTGTACTAACTGAAATACTATAATAAGTGTATTGTGTTTTTAAGAGCAAAATCATGTTCTGTGTGATCATCCCTTGTGCCTGTCACTCAGAAGTAAATAAATAAATAGTCACGTCATTTCTAGTGATTGAAATCAGAGTTTACTGGTAATGTGTGTGGATCGTATCTTACCAGTAAAAAGACGGAACTCTTGGCTTGTGTGAACCGCACATTTGTGTATTTACCAGAAAAGTTGTTCTGGTAATTCTACGGTAATTTACCATGATTACTGTGTGAAAAGGCCTTACGAGTGCTGTTCTCTTTGTGAGCATTTGATCATGCAATTAAAAACTAGCCTAAAAGCCATCTGCTGTTAAAAACTAAGCTCAGAATCGATTCGAGAGAAAATCGTGATGCATTTGGAAAATCTCAGAATCGATCCACGAATCGCGATGCATCGATTTATTGTCCCAGCCCTAGTAACAGGCAATACCAGCAAGAGTCAACAAATACTGGTCAAATGAAAAGAGGGAAGAGTGCAAACAGAAGAGACTATCTGTGTTGTTTACTTTAATATTCCTGAATAGTTGTTAAAATATTGTATAGGCCTACTAACATTTGAGGGAAGTGAATGTGACATGTGAAGGCCAAGTATGGTAACCCATACTCTGAAATTGTCCTCTGCATTTAACCCATCCAAGTTAGTGGACACACATTAGGAGTAGTGAGTAGTGAACACACACAAACCCGTAGTGGGCAGCCATTTTTGCTGTGGCACCCGGGGAATGATTGGGGGTTAGGTGCCTTGCTCAAGGGCACCTCAGTCATTTCCTGCTGGTATTGAGAATCGAACCTGCAACCTTCGGGTTGCCAGTCTGACTCTCTCACCATTAGGCCACAACTGCCTCCCCATCATCCAATAAGAGGCTTAATATCATATTGATGGTGCACTTGTAATATTAATCTTGACACTTTTGTCTGTCTGTCTTCACAACATGCTTAACTACATTTGTTGTATAAAAAAAAAAACTCTGATTCAGTATTGAATTCAGTATTAACATTCTAGTTCATTCTACTAACCTAGCATTATTTTATTGAACAAACCCACATATCTGCGGGGGCATTTCCTATCCTGATAGCATCTGTGACCCTGGATGTTGTTCAGTCATCTATTAATCCATTATGCGCAGAGGAGCTGTTGATTGAACTTTTAACAAGGTCTGAAATCACCCAACTAAAGCCATAGCGAATTCCATCAAAAACGTAAATTGTCCTGAGAGTGGGAATGTGTTATTTGAGAATGAGACATCTACCACAGTAATCTTAGCAGACACAATTGGAAATTGAATCGTAAATTAACAAGATGGTTTAGAGGCTTACAGATTTCCAATGCATGTTGAAGCAAACAAACAACAATTAATTTGAAAAAAGAAACAAATACATTTTAAGCTTGCATATTTAAAGAAATCCTGTTTGTAGCAACTAACAATTCAGGTTGATTGGGACACTTTTTGGCATTGAGATGACTGGGAAAAAGTGTCCCAATCATCCTGAATTCACCCTAATTAAATTTAACTATGAGAATGTGCTATAATACGCAGACATATGAATAATGAATGTTCAGTTCATTGATATTGAAAAATATATTTTAAAGTATTATTATTTTATAATATTAATACATATTATAATAAATATAAAAAAATATAAATTATAAAAAATATTTTTTTATAAATGTGATGTATTTAATCTGAAGCATTAAGCATAATAACATTAACTTATTAATTATAAACTTAAAAGGATTTCTAATCATTTTTTGCAAGTTGTTCATACATACAATTTCTACACTTTAGATGCTGTCAACATGTTGATTAATACTTTTCAGCATCTATAACAGTTAATGTGTCCTGGAACCTCATTTCACATACAAATACTAATAAGATCAATGCAATATTTACACTGTGCCACTGTTTTCATCTCCTCTAAATGATCTAGAATGGTCATAAAATGAATATATAACATGGTTGCAGGAGGCATCTGATAATTCTTTATGAATTTTGCCCCGTGTTCCTGAAGCCTTAATGAAGTCATTGTACTTGTAGTGCATAAATTCTCGCTCCTGAATTCTGAGAAGAAAATTTGCAGATTATAAATGAAGTGTTTCACATTGTGGTCACACTATAACTCATGCATTAAATCACAATGCAAGTATTGGTTCATGGTTAACGCAATGGCAATGAAAATTACCCACAATTCTATGTAATAGAAAAGAAGGGCACTAAACGCTTTGAGTGGGCTCTCTGGTAAATCAGAACGAGATATGCGAAATCTATTCTCTTGCCTGAGGCATGAATAACAAGCCTTTTTCTTGACCCAGAATGTGTTTGCTTATACAATATATATAAATCTCAACATGAGAAAAAGATGCATGAAAATTATTAACGTAGAAGCACTGTCTGACTGTACAGGAACAAGATCATGAAGCAATAAATCATCCGCAATGCAAACTGTCTGTGCTGAACTTCAAAAAAAATGTTTGATGCACAGCTATGCAGGTGTACTCAAATAAAACAGACTATCCTAACAACACCATATAATTTATCATAATTTAAATAGTTCAGTAAAATTATAGGAATTAATACCATTAAAGTCATGAATGCTAGTATTATTATGTACAGTGATACAGTTACATGTTGTTGGTGTACTTTCATTAATGTTTTGTTCCCAGAGGAAGTCATAATGAATTGAACAGTGTCTTAAGCTGTTCATTTGCCACTGTACTGAATTGGTGCTGTATTTACACTAATAGCTATGCACATGCAGTATGTAGCATGTGTGACCATATGTTCACATATGTCTTTTACATGGATTGTTTACTTAATAATAAAACATGTTCAGATGTGACAGATGGTGGTGGTTGAAAGATATTAGCGGTCAAAGACAGTGGTAATCTGTGTCTCCACCATGTACACAGCTAGCTAAAAAAAATGAGTGGGCAAATTAGTTGCCCACTGTGGAAAATCATTATGTCTATTGTTCCCATCTCTATTTTTCATATTTAGTGTTAGGGATTTTAACCACCGGTATTAAAGTGAAATCATAAAATCAAAATTGACCATTCTTATTTTTTTTGGATATAAAACCACATATTGCAGTATTTATTATAAATGAATTATTAACTTCCCCTCCTCGTAATCTCTTCTCTTCTCTGATGATGTGTTTACTGGCGTGAGGGCGGGACAACCTGTCACTCACATGAGATCCGCCAATAGCAAACTACAACCATCCAATCAATTCCCAATGGACAAAATCAAGTCCCTTCCTACATTTGTTCTTGTTCGAGAAGCCGTTTCATTCAAATAGGACTCCACCAATAACACACCAACATCTAAACCTCTGTTAATTCTCAATAAGAACTTCTGTAGACATCTGGCAGAAATAAAGTCAATCTGCATAGTAATAAGTAAAGCTGGTAATGCCATTTGTAGAGTTGTTTAATCAGATCTTGAGAGATTTAAAGGGTTAGTTCACCCAAAAATGAAAATTCTGTCATTTATTACTTACCCTCATGCCGTTCCACACCCGTAAGACCTTCGTTAATCTTCAGAACACAAATTAAGATATTTTAGTTGAAATTCGATAGCTCAGTGAGGCTTCCATAGGGAGCAATGTACACATCCTCTCTCAAGATCCATAAAGGTGCTAAAAACATATTTACATCGGTTCATGTGAGTACAGTGGTTCAATATTAATATTATAAAGCGACGGAAATATTTTTGGAGCGCCAAAAAAACAAAATAACGACTTATTTAGTGATGGCCGATTTCAAAACACTGCTTCATGAAGCATCGGAACATTTAATGAATCAGTGTGTCGAATCATGATTCAGATCGCGTGTCAAACTGCCAACGGCTGAAATCACGTGACTTTGGCGCTCCGAACAGCAGATTCGATACACTGATTCATCTGTGCTCCGATGCTTCCTGAAGCAGTGTTTTGAAATCGGCCATCACTAAAGTCGTTATTTAGTTTTTTTGGGCGCTCCAAAAATATTCTCGTCGCTTTATAATATTAATATTGAACCACTGTACTCACATGAACCGATTTAAATATGTTTTTAGTACCTTTATGGATCTTGAGAGAGGAAGTGTACATTGCTCCCTATGCAGGCCTCACTGAGCCATCGGATTTCAACTAAAATATCTTAATTTGTGTTCTGAACATTAATGAAGGTCTTACGGGTGTGGAACGGCATGAGGGTAAGTAATAAATGACAGAATTTTCATTTTTGGGTGAACTAACCCTTTAATGAATCTTCAGTTGATTTCATCTTAGGCTGTGGCTGAAGTCAGTTGTAGTTCTTGTGTTTCTCTTTTCTTCAGTGATTCTGCTTGTTAACAGCAGGTGTTCATCATTAATGCTCAATCATCACTTAATTAATCGGTTAATTATCTCATTAACTTTAACTCTGCTTCAGTGTTACTTTAACACTATTTAGAGATGGACCATATGTACTCTGAGCAGAGCTGATTTAACTCTGGGGATATTGCTGTGTATGCTGTTTGTTTATTCTTTGATACATTGCAGTATAATACGTTGAACAATATATCAATCATTTCCTTCTACTTTTTCACTTTTTAGTTCAATCTTGTATGCACTAAAATTCTAGTATGCAGTACACAGTTAGTATGCACTACATTTCTAGCACATACTATAATATAATCTAGCGTAAACTGTGATAACACACATTAAAGGGATAGCTCACCCAAAAATGAATGAAAATTCTGTCATCATTTACTCACCCTCAGTTTTTTCCAAACCTGTAGGAATTTCTTTCTTCTGCTAAACACAAACGAAGATATTTTGAAGAACTATAGAACTCAATGGGGTCCATAAACTGTTTGGTTTCCGACATTCTTCAAAATATCTTTTTGTGTTTAGCAGAAGAAAGAAATTCATACAGGTTTGGAACAAACTGAGGGTGAGTAAATGATGACAGAATTTTCATTCATGGGTGTACTATCCAACACATTTGTTTGTATCCATTATTACTTTTGGAGGGCTGAAATTGTGTTTACTTACTGACATTGTTGAGTAAACAAAGCATTAACGCTAATAAGTTGTTGCATGCACTGATGGGATGACAGGGGCCTGAAGCTTCCCTGAAGCTTGATGTTTCACATGCTCTTATAAACTCATTTATGGTCTAAGTGCATTGAATTATTGAAACTAAATACTGTCATTATGTAATATGCTGTTGAGAAAGAGGGACACTTTGGTGTAGGATAAAGTGAATTTATCAGAAAACAGCGTGAGATAATTCACTATTCCGGAGATATGACTACACAAACTGGAAAAAAGATAATTCGATTCTCTATATCGCCTTTGGAGCCATGCTGCCCAAATGGATGCAAACTGCAGTCCAAACGCAGACCAGCACAATGGTAACATGCAGGTTCCCTTTAGATTTGGCAGGCAGAAAGAAATTAGCTACCCATGGATCATCACGTGTACCACCTTGCCTGGAGATTTCATTTGCACTTTAATCAATTTTTTATAATTTATAGCGGTAATGCATGCTTTATATTGCTAAGATGCATTCTTCTATGTCTCTAGATACATATTGTACCATAGTACTGGAAATAAGCTTAGAGAGCGCCTAGTAATAACCGATCCAAACTTAGTTTAAACTCATTCGTGTTATGCCCATAAAAGAAAGGATTTTCCCCTCAAGGAAGGTCAAACTAAAGGCTCAGATGAATTAGTATTGAACTATGTGGGATGGTTTAACACTTTCTTCTCCAGGTTGCACTCATCTAATTTCATCAGCTCTGCTTTCACATCCCCCGCAATGTATAGTTATTCCTCTGGCACGTACATTTGTATTCCATGACTGTCTGTTTATGATGGCGTATCCTGGCAACCGTGGGCTGGCTGGCACCAGGAGAGCAGTGTGCTGGCAGAGGCGGCTTTACTGCAGCACAGGCAGTGAGGAGAGCACATACCTGCACAGGAGGCACTGGGTTAAACACGCTAAAGCGTGAAGGGGGAAAGGCCACCTAACAGAGCTAGGGCTATCTTTGCACATAGCCTGCAGAAAGGTGACACACTGACTCTGGCATAATGGAGTACCAGCGTGAATGGAAAATGCAGCACCGGTGACAGCGGGTGTGCAAATAAGGACAAATTTGCATCTAGATTCAACATGCTGAAGTGGGCTTTACAGCATTCAATCAAACAATATGCATGCATGCACGCATATGCACGTGAACACATTTTATCTAAAGGTTCAAGAGCAAATGTATCTGTAAATATACAAAAAGTTTTTTTTAAATGAAAAGTTATGATGAAAATAGAATATACAATATTTAAGATCCTGCATTATTTTCAGTTAACTTACTACCCAAGCAAACAAAACAGAATTGTGAAATCAGTGTAAATGTTTGCTGATATACACTATTGTATAAAATTGTGTTAAATGTAACTATTGATATACAGTGGGTACGGAAAGTATTCAGACCCCCTTAAATTTTTCACTCTTTGTTATATTGCAGCCATTTGCTAAAATCATTTAAGTTCATTTTTTTTCCTCATTAATGTACACACAGCACCCCATCTTGACAGAAATACACAGAATTGTTGACATTTGTGCAGATTTATTAAAAAAGAGAAACTGAAATATCACATGGTCCTAAGTATTCAGACCCTTTGCTGTGACACTCATATATTTAACTCAGCTGCTGTCCATTTCTTCTGATCATCCTTGAGATGGTTCTACACCTTCCGTTGAGTTCAGCTGTGTTTGATTATACTGATTGGACTTGATTAGGAAAGCCACACACCTGTCTATATAAGACCTTACAGCTCACAGTGCATGTCAGAGCAAATGAGAATCATGAGGTCAAAGGAACTGCCTGAAGAGCTCAGAGACAGAATTGTGGCAAGGCACAGATCTGGCCACGGTTAAAAAAACATTTCTGCTGCACTTAAGGTTCCTAAGAGCACAGTGGCCTCCGTAATCCTTAAATGGAAGAAGTTTGGGATGACCAGAACCCTTCCTAGAGCTGGCCGTCCAGCCAAACTGAGCTATTGGGGTAGAAGAGCCTTGGTGAGAGAGGTAAAGAAGAACCCAAAGATCTCTGTGGCTGAGCTCCAGAGATGCAGTCGGGAGATGGGAGAAAGTTGTAGAAAGTCAACCATCACCAGTCGGGGCTTTATGGCAGAGTGGCCCGACGGAAGCCTCTCCTCAGTGCAAGACACATGAAAGCCCACATGGAGTTTGCTAAAAAACACCTGAAGGACTCCAATGTGGTGTCTTGTCCTTCATGTGTCTTGCACTGAGGAGAGGCTTCCGTCGGCCCACTCTGCCATAAAGCACCGACTGGTGGAGGGCTGCATTGATGGTTGACTTTCTACAACTTTGAGAAAGGAGCTCAGCCACAGTGATCTTTGGGTTCTTCTTTACCTCTCTCAACAAGGCTCTTCTCCCCCTATAGTTTATATTGGCCGGACGTCCAGCTCTAGAAAGGGTTCTGGTCGTCCCAAACATCTTCCATTTAAGGATTATGGAGGCCACTGTGCTCTTAGGAACCTTAAGTGCAGCAGAAATTTTTTTGTAACCTTGGCCAGATCTGTGCCTTGCCACAATTCTGTCTCTGAGCTCTTCAGGCAGTTCCTTTGACCTCATGATTCTCATTTGCTCTGACATGCACTGTGAGCTGTAAGGTCTTATATAGACAGGTGTGTGGCTTTCCTAATCAAGTCCAATCAGTATAATCAAACACAGCTGGACTCAAATGAAGGTGTAGAACCATCTCAAGGATGATCAGAAGAAATGGACAGCACCTGAGTTAAATATATGAGTGTCACAGCAAAGGGTCTGAATACTTAGGACCATGTGATATTTCAGTTTTTCTTTTTTAATAAATCTGCAAAAATGTCAACAATTCTGTGTTTTTCTGTCAATATGGGGTGCTGTGTGTACATTAATGAGGAAAAAAAATGAACTTAAATGATTTTAGCAAATGGCTGCAATATAACAAAGAGTGAAACATTTAAGGGGCTCTGAATACTTTCCGTACCCACTGTATATTTAACTATTTAAATAAAAAATATTTTAAATTATTTTATCTGTTAAATATTTAAACATATTATTCAGTGTCCAGATGTCTAAGGGTAGACATCTAAGGTGTCTAAGGGTAATAAGCACGTGTAAGGCGTCACCATTTTCACAGATTCGTGTTTTTGCAGTTTACACAGAGATGATTAGTATCATTTTCAAAAACTTCCAATTTAAAACCCATTTTCAAAAGTTTGCATTTTCAGGCCACCAAAACGCTATTGTCGTGTAAATGAACGGCCAAAATGCATCAAAAGTGTTCAGTTTTTAGTTGAAAACGGTGTCGTGTAAACAGCCCCTTAATTTGATTTTATTATATTATTGTTTATTATATGAAATATAATATATCCATATATGAATTAAGAGATTTAAATTACTATATAATCCTTAAAAGAACAAGTCACTGTACGTGCCCTCATTAAAAAACTAGAAACCTTTAGGGAGGCTCTTTCCCGTTTGCCCTCATTCTTCTGCAATCAAAAAAAGGATTAACCAATGAAACCCAGTCACAGCCATAATTGTAGGGGTTTCACAAGGGCTTTACAGTCTGCGTCCCTCAGGTAATGTGCAGCATCACGGTCAGGACACTGTGGCTATTATTGATAACAGATCACTCAAGACTGAACGGCTGCATGAGCTGAAAGTGATGTGAACAAAAAGACCCAGACAGCTATATGATAATGTCTATGAATAACTTGGCTTTTTGCTTCTCAAAAACAAAATTCATATAAATATTCACAAAAAAATACTGGTTTAAATGTCACTGTGGACAAATGTCACCCATTTCACAGACAAGGCTTAAGCCATACTAAAATGCATGTTTGAGCTCTTTTAACTGAAAGCAACTTGCACTGACACAATATGTCAGTGCCATTGTTTTGTCTCAAGATTTACACCAATAATGTGTTTTTTTGTTTGTTTGTTAGTTTGTTTTCCCCAAAGGCACGTTTATAAAAGCTACTTAAATGCCCTAATTAATGCTGGCTTAATCTAAGCCCTGTCTGTGAAACCAGGCCAGAAGTTTTTTTTAACACTGAATTAAACTGTGACCTATACTTAAACACACCTTAGTGGAAACCGTACAGAATTGGAATTAGACATGTCAAAGCAGCACTACTGAATCTTATGCAGTTATCTACTAACTAGAAAAATTCAATAAGCATGCTAAATGTAACTTTTCATCACATGGAAAAATAAATAAGTAATATACATAATGTATGGTGTTGCTGGGAAGCATTTGCACTATAGTGCACTATAATTGCACTATAATTAAATCAACATAATCTGCATGTATAGTAGCCCACCCTCAACCTAAGCACAAGTTCCACTCTTTGCCACAATCATAACCCCCAAAAATCCAACATAATAAATAATCTAATAAAACATGAAAAACTAATTTTGCTCAAAACACATAAAACAACACAACATAACCACTAAGACACAACCATTCTTCTTGGCAATTCAACAGAGATTTGGCAGAGATTTTTTTATTTGCAAATTGTATTCAGTGCTGGAATGGCTTCCAAACAAGTGAACTTATATTTGAACAGAGCACAGAACAATGTGAACTTGCTTTAAGGTTTTTCTTATAATGTTTCCAAAGACTTTTCTATTTTTTTGTTTCACAAGAAACTAAACTAAGCTCAGATATCTAGTACAAATCTCTTTTTAATTAGAATATTTTTTTTGTGAGTGAAGGTTGAACTATATTAAAGGGATAGTTCACCCAAAAATGAAAATTCTGTTATCATTTACTTCCCCTCAAGTTGTTCCAAACCTGCATACAATTCTTTGTTCTGCTGTACACAAAGGAAGATATTTGGAAGAATGTTTGTAACCAAGCAGGTCTCGCCCCCCATTGACTACCATAGTAGGAAAAAAAATTACCATGGTAGTCAATGGGGGGACGAGATCTGCTTGGTTGCAAACATTCTTCCAAATATCTTCCTTTGTGTACAGCAGAACAAAGAAATTCATACAGGTTTGGAACAACTTGAGGGTAAGTAAATGATTACAGAATTTTCATTTTTGGGTGAACTATCCCTTTAAGGTAGATTTGAACTGAAATGCTAAACGGTGTTATAAGGACAAAGGTGTATTCCATAAATGTCAGGTCAGTTTGTCATATATTTATATGTCATGTTTTGTTTTATAAACTTCTACACTTTAAGTACAATATTTGTTGGCCAAAGCAAGTTCTTCCACTACACAGAAGAATCTACAAAACTGATAAACACCTGTGACATCTCTCAAACAGCTGTCTCCGTCAGAGAGACCAGAACATGTCAGATAGCTCATCTAACCAAGTTCAGGAAATGTCAGAGCAACCTCCACTTTCAAAATGTAATCTCAGCGTCTTGGTATTCTCTCAGCAATCTGTCACTCATAGCCATTGTCCCTGACAATGTCCCTTGTGTGCATCTGTACCTTAAAATCTTTCCTATCTTCAGACAGTAACCTCATGCCCTTCATAAACTCAACAATATGAAGTGGTTCTAGCTGTGTATGTTGCTACTGTTCCCTCAAAGAGTTTAATTTCTGTTCTGATTCTCTGTCAGTTCACTTTAAGAAGACAAAAATGAAAAGGTATTATTGACCAGTCGTCCACCACTCTGCAATATAACCATCTATCCAGTTCAATGCAGAGAGAAACAATCAATCAAGCTTGTAAGGTCAGTGATCCTATGCCTGAACCACTCACATTCAACCAAATTTGCACTTTTCAGATCAGCACACATTAAACATACATGGAAACAAGGTCAAGGGTGTTTTATCACTCAGTATAGAAAATGCAGGAAATACTTTTACGGTCAACATACTTGACAACTAAGTGACCCAGAAGAGTTGCCATCTGTCTTTCTTAATCTACTGTATGTACAGTAGTGAAGGTCAGTAGTATAGTATTTCAGTGCTTTATATCAAAATCCAAATAACTGCACTTGTAGCTATCAAGATTAATAAATCATAGAATGGACCTTTCTAATCCATTTTGTCTGTATTAAGAATCCGATCAATGATAATTCCCTGTTCTTAAACCTGCAGTATAATGACATGACATGTGACATGTGGGCAAGTATGGTGACCCATACTCGGAATTTGTGCTCTGCATTTAACCCATCCAAGTGCACACACACAGCAGTGAACACACACACCGTGAACACACACCCGGAGCAGTGGGCAGCCATTGCTGCAGCGCCCGGGGAGCAGTTGGGGGTACGGTGCCTTGCTCAAGGGTCTCACCTCAGTCGTGGTATTGAGGGTGGGGAGAGCGCTGGACATTCACTCCCCTCACCGACAATCCCTGCCGGACCTGAGACTCGAACCCATGACCTTTGGGTTACAAGTCCGACTCTCTATCCATTAGGCCACGACTGCCCCATAAAGCTCCTGACTGCCCCATAAAGCTCCTGTAAAGTTCAGTTTCAGCTCAGGTATTTTACCACAGTAGGGTGTCTTGTTTTTTGAGGTATTCTAAGGTGAAAATCTCTTTTAGTGGAGCTATTTCATTAATTGATGTTACATAAGCCGTCACCAATAAAGCTGCTTTGTGTCTGTCTCCTTAATCCCTGCTGGCTTCCCATCATAACCCAAATAGAAATTGTAATTGAACTCAGATCATGGAGCCTGTGGGCATATATGTCTTTAAAAGAACCCAACTGTCCTTGTCCCATCTAAAAGCTAAAGGAGGCTGGATCCAAGCTCATCTTCTAAGGTAAATAAGAATTTGCTTCCGTTCAAGTCTAAGCAAAAGTTAGCATCAAAGTTTCTAATCTCTTCTGTTAAAACTCTCTCTCTCTAAACTTTCTTAGAGAGTTCTAAACTCTGTTATTTTTATAAAACACTGCCAGACTTCTAATTTCTGTTTCAATGTTTTAAAATCTGAGTTCTTTGATAGAATTAGATAGGGATACAGTTAAGTATAAATTAGTAATTATACAATTAATAATGGATCAGTTGTGGCCTAATGGTTAGAGAGTCGGACTTGTAACCCGAAGGTTGTGAGTTTGAGTCTCAGTAGTTGAGTCTCTGTGAGTTTGAGTCTCATGAACAGCGCTCTCTTTAACCCCAATCACTCCCCAGGCGCCGCATTAAAAACAGCTTCCCACTGCTCCGGGTGTATGTTCAATACTCATTGCTGTCTGTGTGAACTTGGGTGAACTTAGATGGGTGAAATGCAGGGCACAAATTCCGAGTATGGGTACCATACTTGGCCACACACCACATCACTTTCACAATTATTTAGGCAAATAACTGTTTTACTCTACTTTTTGTACTTTAGCTGCATTGCTCTACACATATGAATTCCAATTCAACTATTGGTGGACTTTGTCTTTCAAAGGTTTATTTCGAAATGCCATTAAAATTCCCTTTAAACCGAAAGGTAAATTCTGCAAAAGCATTTTATTAATAAATGTATGAAAACTTTACGCCTACTGCATATTATGATGAAATTAAACCAATACATTTCAGAGCTATGGCTAAGTTCATAGGATGAATTCAGCAAAAATATCAGTCAAAACATCAGACAAACCTTTTAATTTTTATTATTATTATTATTATTTGCAATGGTTTAGAAAAAAAAAAATATATATATATAAAATAACACAATGAAGGTATCGGAATAATGAAGTAAAAAAAAAAACATAATTTAGCTAAGTTTCACAAAGTGCATCCTGTAATACTGTAATAACATAGTTTTGTAAAGATATTTACAAGCATAATATTTGTCTACAAACTTATAATGAGTGTAAGCATTAGCCTTTACCTCAAAAAGTAAGATCATGATTCTGTTTTATTCAAACTTGGGAGTCTACTGGTGACTGGTAGTGTATTTTCAAAACAAAAACATAATCAAGTTTTCTTGTCTCATAAGAGTGCTGAGTTGACTCAGTTATAACAGGGACAGACCTGTGGGAGCAACCATGTAAACATTTATTGTGGCTTGCTCAAGGGCACAATAGTAATAAAGCAAGATTTTGAAAACTGTAACTCTCCATAGAAATCTGACCACACCTTAAACCTCTACTCGTGCTTACAAAGAAAAAATTAGGTTCTTAAGGGTAGAGTTTTTGGACAAACACAAATTGTACAGACATCATTAACATGATGCTTAAATCATTATCAGGCACTAACAAATTCAACAAGCAACAGATTCTTCTTGTTAAGATATGGACTGAAGTATAAAAAAAATTGACAGTTATACCACACAGGAGGTGGAATGATAACAAACCACAAGGACAAAAATTGGTAAAGATGGTAGCTAGTAGACCAGAAGATCGGTCCAGTCATTAGCACAATATGTCTGCTCTTAATTATATGGCAATTTACCAGCACTTATTCCTGGGTGTTAAGTACCCAAAGGGCATGTCAACAATTACAGAGAAGAAGCATGATGGATACTGAATGAGTGCTCATTTAGACATGGGAGGTATCTTTCTGGCACACAGACATATTTAAAATATGTACCATTTGCTCAAACACATCAACCGCAAGCATGTCTTCTGCAATATACATGCAATGTGGAAACATGCCTGCCAGACATAGAATGTTAATGAATAATGTACCATCAGAGACAAGCATGATGCATGAATATATACATTGTACCTCTTTTCTTGATGTATAGTGACTGGCTATGCCAACTTTCACTCATCAACCAGAAGAAACTCCATTAAATTGTACGCAAGATCTAATTTACAACAGCCCACAGAAAAAAATGAAGAAGAGATTGAGCATGATTCAAAGAAAAAGTGCATTTGTTACAAAAGAGCTAGTTATTTAAAGTGAAAATTTAGCTTAGTCAGGTCCCCCGTAGGCACATCCCGTCCTAGTATAATGTAAAAATAGCCCCACAAATGATTAAAACAGTTTCCTAAAAAGTGAGTTCTTTGGCTTGTCATAAAATATTTCTAATTGTCCTAGCAACAAGATCCTATAGCTATAGATAGAGACTGTCCTATGGGTCGTATTTGATGAATTCAGATGAAAGTGTCCTGTTGTCGATAGGGGCGCCACTTTAGTAAACGCTCCTATGAGTCGTATTTCAGGGAAGTGACAAACGACCTATATTGTCGTATTGGTTGGAGAACATGTTGGAGAGATAAGCTTTCCATTTATAATGTATATCAATAACCAGTATTCAGGTCAAGTCTAAAGGCATGAAGGTAACACAGCTCTATACAAAATATGACGATAAAACATTTCTCAACACTTATTTTACATTGAACATGTACAGTCACTGTGATTTTTTTCAAGTAAGACATGTTCCTGGAACAACATTCCTGTCTGAAAATTTTGTCCTACCCCTAACCCTACCCACAACTTATCCTTAAAATCAGAGGGAAATGATAGGTGAATAACACTGATGTAGAAGCACCAAACCCTGGTTGTAAGTCTAAACTTGACATGCACTGTGAACTTGTCCCTCAAATCTGATTGGTTAATTGAAATGTTGTTCCAGGATCAACAAAGATGTTGATCCAGGAACAGGTTGTACTTGGTGAAATCATGTTTAACAGGTTCATATACCAACCGGTATCACCAAGTATGACAAAAGTTTTATATTAATGACAAAAAAAATTATGATACGTCCACAAAGCATTTGTGACCTAAAATACAGTTTCCACAAAATAATTCATGTATTATGGATTATGTACAGAACCTTTACGGTCACTATCGCAAAATAAATGACACTGCTGACAGCGCAATCAAGAATAGCCTATGTGAACATGATTTCCTCTGAGGTGATTTTCACGGCAATTGCTAACTGAGATGCTAGATTTTGCCAGTTGCATATGAAACAAGAGAGTGCATCGGCAGTGTGATACACTGGGCAAAACAGTTGTCGCATTTCATTACGACAGCTTGATGGGCCATTCACACAGAACGTGTTTTTGATGCAAGGACACTTTTTTAAAAGTTGAACTTCTTGTGTTTTTTTATCACGCCATGTCATGCGCGACACTCTGCAAAAGACATAAGAGTAACCATTAAAAACTACATGTTTCCATATGGCGCTTTTCCACTGCATGGTAAGACTCGGTGTGGCACGCTTTGGCACTTTTCCACTGCATGGCTCGGTACGGCTCGCTTAAATAGTACCACCTTGTTTGAGGTTTCAAGCGAGCCATACCGATACTAAAATGTGACATGTAAACACTGCAGATCACTGATTGGTCAGAGAGACTCGTCACCAGCGTCATTGGCAGTAGAGGCAGTGCAATTATAGTCACATTTCCATTACAGATTTGCGCAAAACTTTTGCGATATTTTCTAAATATTGATAAAAATCTATTGCGAAATGACCCCGTTTCCATTAATCGATGTTATGCGACTAAAATGTCTTTTTTTCCTGTCATTCCAAAAATCATGGCAACAGATGTTGGTAGATTTACGTATATCCCAGCCACTGCACTAGCCATTATTTTTAATTAAAGGAGACGTAAGCATGTTATCCAAGCATTTATGGCAAAGAAAGCCCCTTATGCTTGGGATCGGCCACGTATGAGGTGTTTCTGGGTGTTTCTCCTTCCTATCTGCTTCGAGGTCTTGATAAATTCAAATTGTGGCATTTCTTTGTTGTTTAGAATCCAGTAGTCCCGTAATATTTTTGTCTACTTTCTGTCCAAACATACCATGCCCTCTTTAAAGAATGATCGACTTTTACATACGGCAAGTGACCTGTAAATGTGAAAAAACTGTTTCCATTGCAGTTTTGCGAAATATTTCTTTTTCAAATTGCCTGAAAAACCACCTCATGCGAGCGCAAAAACGACATATGGGAGTTTTTGCGAAATTAAGTATTGTTTCGATTGGGCGTATTTTCAATTAACAATTTCAATTTGCGCAATTTAAAGGTTAATGGAAACGCGGCTAATAATTATCAGTCTATAATCCCACCCACTTTGAATCAGTACTAACTGCAGTGGAAAAGCAAAATGAGCCAAAAGCGGAGCGAAGCCAGGCGAGCCGAGACGTAACAATAAAAAAACAATGAAAACCTGTGCACTACAATGAAAGAAAATGCCACAAATTAATTAGTTGTCAGAAGTAGCGCAACCGAATGGATTACGTCAGAAATAAAACGGGACATTAGTTTACCAAAAATGAGCTCTTGAGATGCATTGAACTTCTTAAAAGTTGAACTTCTTTTAACTTGAGCATTCAGTTTTTAGAATCCTGTGTCATGCGCAAGATGCCGCAAAAGATGCAAGTGCATCAGCAAACATGTCCGTCTAGTCCAGTTTACATTAAAAAAAAAATTTCATGAGCACGGCCCCTTACTCTGACAAGCGAGTCTTATAGTATTGCCATGGACAGAATGTTGAATATTAGAATATCAAACTGCCGAATGCCACGACTGACCACTCAGAATTTAGTATTTTACAGAGATGTGCAATAAATATGATTAAATATACAGTACATAACACAGCAAACAGGCTTCTCCTCCCAGTATGACCTTCCTTTCAACTTGGCATGTCAAAGGAAGACTGCCATACTGTGCAGACAGGCAGACAACATGTCTGTTCCATTCAGGTAAGAAGAATTGCCTCGTGCACCCTCTCTCTCACCTGTTACTAATCAATTTGTCTGCATTAATTAGGCATTTTCATTCCCCACATTCATGAGCTGTCAAATGAATCAACTACGGTGTCACAGAAAGCAAAGTAAGCTGGGTTGACACCAGGTACAAAACGGTTCTTTAGTTTCTCTGCTCTTTGGATCTAATTACAGCTCATTGCTTGTTACATTTACAAACATTAGTTTAATCTTACCTTTCAAATGATCCAAATGAGATTAAATGTATAATGATAACATGAGCTAATGCATCTGATTCTTTGCCCTTTCTCTTATTTGAGAATTGAAAATTCAAGCTTTATAACATAAGCGATCACTGGCATAAAGGTGTTAACATTTGGTGCACAAACAATATTTTGCATGTGTGGGCTGCACTTCACCATCAGCACAGACCAAGGCTTCAGTCCTTAACAAACCTCCCTCTTTGTAAGTTTGTCCAACCTTCCTCTCATGAACACAATGCTCAAACACATTGCAATCGAACATGCCAATCAAATGAAAGGAAATGATGCAGCAGTTTGTGAGTGAGTGACTCTGTGGTCATATGTCAATACCTCTACATCCTCCCCTGTGTCATTTTCCATGAGCACATGCATCATGCTCTATTCTACTCAGTCTCACGAAACTGCAGCGGCTACCTAGCAACCCGTTGCTATTAGATACTGCTGGGCCAGTCACCATGGCAGCAGATTCTCACTCATTTTCTTTCCCTTTGCACTGTAAACCCTTGCTCTCTCTTCTATGACATGAAAAACGAACAGTGCGTGTGTGTGAAATGGGGATATTCTGTGAAATCATGTGGGCATTCGGTGTTAAAATACTGACATTCAGCATGTGTATAATGAAGCCCTGATGCTCCACACACCCACACAAACTAAAGCAATACTGCAGTGTAAGTATGGAACCTCTGTTCCTTTCCAAAATGTCACTTACAACTGTAATTCCAATGTTAGCAACAAGCATAACACCCTGGTTAGGTTGTGGATGCCATGTACAAAGACTATGATGCATGATGCTGCTTTCAATGAGCAATATAGCTTTGCTGATGCCAGTGCAGTAACAAGTATCTTTCTACTTATGCTGCTCTACCTGCAGACAGTCTTTTAATTGTACAACATAACTGAATGTCAAGTATAAACAGGTCTTTCCCATTTACTCAATATCACAGACTTGAATATATTGGAATCTACTCACTATATTTGAATTCAAATAACTAAAAAACATTAAGTGGATTAAATTATACTATGTACATACTATGTACTTATTATAGTGTAATAAGTACATCCATTGTGAAGGCCTCATCGACACGACAGCCAGTAGCACAGTTCCTCAACAAACCATCCATACCGGCGTGATGAATACGATCCTCACTGGATGGAACTGAAATAAATACTTTGATTGTTGCGATCCTATCAGACTTATGATAGCAACCTGATTCGTAACAAAGCACTGTTCGCCAGAGGAGAACTGGCCCCCCGACTAAGCCTGGTTTCTCCAAAGGTTTTGTTTCTCCATTTTAACACCTATTTGCCACTTGTTTGCCCCCTGATGTCACCTGATGGAGTTTGGGTTCCTTGCCGCTGTCGCCTTTGGCTTGCTTAGTTAGGGACACTTGACTTGACATTTGATATTCAACAGTATTCTTGACATTTATTCAACAGTGCTTTGATCTGCCTGCATTGACACTATTCTTTAAGAGCTGCTGTGCAGCCAAAATTATGTACCAGTTATCAATGTAAAGCTGCTTTGACACAATCTGCATTGTAAAAAGTGCTATATAAATAAAGGTGAATTGACTTGACTTGACTTGACTATTATAACTAGGTACTAACCCTGAACCTACCCCCAAACCTAAACTTAATCCATGTAAGTACACTGTCAGTACACTGTAAGTACATGTACTGTAAAATAAAGTGTAACCACTAAAAATGTATGTTTAGTGAAAGTGAAAGTCAAGTATGGTAACCCATTCTCAGAATTTGTCCTCTGCATTTAACCCATCCAAGTTAGTGCTCACACATTAGGAGCAAAATCGAAAAGCCATTTTTTGTCAGTGTATAAGTGATCGTGCACAAGAAACACTAAAAGCTTTGAGAAAACATCCTGCACTTATTGTATACGGCAGCTGAATTCCAGGAAGGCAGGTCCTTTGAGACAGTATAACACAGATATAAGATAACGATATAAACATATATACTAATTTGGCGAATGATACAAATGACATGAATAGTATAATATCATCTCTAAAAACACACCATAACTTCAGTGGATTGTTTCAGCTGAAATGAACACTATGGCAGTAAAACACTAACAACATTTATCCCTTTTCACAAGTTATGATTACACGGGCAGATTATAAATTAATAAAGACTTCTCATGCACAATACTATGTTATGACCTCTAAACACTTTTACCATAGTGCATGATTTGTAAATTAATTTGTAAATTAATATTAATGTATTAATATTAATATTAATTCATATTTGTAAATATGTTTTGAAAATCTTATAAAACACAATTTGGCATTCAGAAACACAAGTCATGATAAAAGAGCTCAAAAACTTGTAGAAGCAAGAAGCTACTATGTGTTTTTATCTCACGCTTGTTAGGTTTAGGGTAGGGTATAGTGTAGGTGCTATGCAGTGTTGGGTGTAATTAAATACCAAGTAACTAATTATTGTAATTTAATTACTTTTCCCTTGAAAAATGTTTGTAATTTAATTAGTTACTTCTGATGTAATTGTATTAAATACTGTATAGATTATAGAACAATTCTATATAAAACAATAGTGAATTTAACATAAAAATGTAATGTTAAAATATACGTTTTTAATATAACCTTCTCCCTTTACACACATATTTGTGCAATTGTATATTGTTTATTTGAAAGAATCAAAAGTGCAGTTTCATGTCTATCCTTGTATTGTCTGGTCAAGGCTGATTTGGGATTCAGAAAGTAATTAATAATAAGCAATCCAATACTTTTTAGAGAGAGTAATTAGTACAGTGTAATCTAATTACACTGTTAAAGATGTAATTAGTAGCTACTAATTGATTACGTTTTTAAAGTGACTTACCCAACACTGGTGGTATGTTATTTACAAAAGCGATAAAGCTTTAACCTTTTAGTTGCACTGACCAGACATTTCATTTCCAAACTGCCACGATATGTAGAACAACAAATGTAATGAAACATTGCCAGATTCGCATTCATCTGTTTTTGACGCCACACTGGACATTTCACTTTGAAATTGTCGTGAAACATGCAACATAATATCATTAGGCAGAAATGTCGCCACACACAGTCACTTTTTCCAAGGAGCCTGTGTTGATTAAAAGAGCGACCAGTGCAATTCTTCAAAATCTTTCTTTTGTGTTGCACTGAAGAAAGTAAGTCACGCCAGTTTGGAATAACATGAGGGTGAGTAAATAATGACAGAATTCTAATTTTGGTGTGAACCTTTCTTTTAAAAATGTGAATAAGCTGCAGTGAACAATCAGACAATTTTATATGTACCACAACAGACAAAAAAAGATGACCACACATCAAAATGCAATGAGTCACTGCGGCACAATTACGATTTCTAATCAGGTTTACTTAATAACATAATATAATGACCTTGTCATGATAAAAAAGAAAAATGAAAAAAAAAAAAAAAATGTTTATGCTCATTATGTGCTTAAACATGAATACACAAAAAAAATGTTCTAATGCTATTAGTGAAAGGACAGCTGATTTTCGTGTTTATGAATACAGAACAATATCCCAGGGTCATTTCTTCTGAATTGTAAATAACACATTAGCTAATATTTGGCATGAAATTAAGAACAATAGTCTCATTTAAGAAACCAGATCTCCCTTAAGAATGAGGAAATAAAAAAAGTCATTGTGTCTGTAAGCTACAGTAATGTTTGTGTGCTTCTTTTTAGGTTGCAGAAAAGGGATATAATGTATAGCAAACACTCTGCTAAACATTATAAACTTTTTAATTACAGTTAAAGGATTGGTTCACTTTCAAATTAAAATTACCCCAAGCTTTACTCACTCTCAAGCCATCCTAGGTGTATATGACTTTTTTTTTTCTGATGATGACAATATCAATATAGAAATATTAATAAATATTCTGACGCAGCCGAGCTTTATAATGGCAGTAATTGTTATCAAACGTATGAGCTGAAGAAAGTGTCTCCATCCACAACCATTCATCATAAACATACTCCACACGGCTCTGGGGGGGTTTATAAAGGCCTTCTGAAGTCAAATATTTACTTCCGCCAGACCTCCTATTCTACCTACGAAGAAAGTGTAAAACTCTAGCAGTTCAAAACGCTTACGCTACGTCCTACACCTTACCTATTCAGCTTACGGAAAAGTGTAACTGACGCCAGTTTACATTTTCTTCGTAACTTGAATACGGAGGGTGGTCTGGCAGAAGCTAGGTACTTCATTTTTTTTTTAAACAAACGTATCATTTTGCTTCAGAAGGCCTTTATTTAACCCTCCCGGAGCCGTGGGGAATATGTTTATCATGAATGGCTGTGGATGGAGACTCTTTCTTCAGCTTATACTCGTTTGGTAACGCTTACTGCCATTATAAAGCTCGGATGCGTCAGGATACTTATTAATATTTCTCAGATTGTGTTCTTCAGAAAGAAGAAAGTCATATACACCTAGGACGGCTTGAGGGTGAGTAAAGCTTGGGGTAATTTTCATTTGAAAGTGAACTAATCCTTTAAAANGTGTCTGTGACAGCAGAAGCTAGGTACTTCATTTTTTTTTTACACAAACGTATCATTTTGCTTCAGAAGGCCTTTATTTAACTCTCCCGGAGCCGTGGGGAATATGTTTATCATGAATGGCTGTGGATGGAGACTCTTTCTGCAGCTTATACTCGTTTGGTAACGCTTACTGCCATTATAAAGCTCGGATGCGTCAGGATACTTATTAATATTTCTCAGATTGTGTTCTTCAGAAAGAAGAAAGTCATATACACCTAGGACGGCTTGAGGGTGAGTAAAGCTTGGGGTAATTTTCATTTGAAAGTGAACTAATCCTTTAAAATGAGAGTTTACCTCAAAATGAACATTTTTGTCATCATGTATTCTTTTTTTAATTGTGATGCTCATGGTTAACAGTCACATTTGTTTTATGGAAACGAGCTGCCTGGACATTCTGCTTAAATATAATTTGTGCCCTATGAAAGGGAAAAAAAGTCATATAGATTTGGAACATGACTGAGTAAATGATGCCTTTTTTGTTTTCACAATCCCTTTAAATTTGCAGGCACTGAGCTGAATGACCTATATTTGGCACAATCAGCATTGCACACCAAACAGGTGTGTGGATCCTATCCTGGCCCTTTTATTCCACTGGCTGGCAGTGTTAGCTTGACCACATGGAGGTCACTAAAGCACAGATGGGCAAATGGATAGAGGTCTGTTGTTTTTCTCCTCTGGCATTCCCCTGTAGGACACATATAGAGTCAGCTTCATCCAAATTCAAGCTTTAACGATTTCGAATGGAACCCTGAAGGCTTAACAACAACTTCTCAGCCAAAAGTCCTCTTCTGTCCCTAACCTAGTGCTGGCCAGCAATAATCTCTGTCCTCCCTATTACCTCACAGTTTGGGAATGTAGTCCCCTGCAGTGACAGCTGCTGACAGATTTGACTGCCACTCACAGCATCAAGGTCAGAAACACAGCACCCGGATGCTGCCCCAGGTGAGGGTTCAGTGCACTTCCAACATGATTGACAGGGTTCACAGATAGGTTAAAAGTCTTGGTTATTTTTCGTCCTCTATGTAAACGTCTCCCAAACAAAGGAAAAAGCATCTGCTGTATCTAGATTTTAAATGAGAGAAGATTAGTTAGAAGTTAAACCCTGTGTGTAGCAACTGAGGAAGCTGATCTTTCTTGCACTTTCACTGCGGAGAAAGACACGGGAGGATTGAAACTCAACATATCTTCTCTCTAATTTCACCCTAATTGGATTGGTTCTCTGTGCTGTGTTGGAAATCAACTCCTCTGGCACCTAGCCACTCTCATCAAACCTTTGACTACATCTCAAATGCACATCTGGGCTTCTCCTAACAGGAACACAATTAAGCAATGGTACACTCATCTATCAGTCTGCTAACATTCCCTGATGAGCAGTTTTGTTGCTTGTTTCTTTTTCTTTTCTTCCAGCTAGGAATTACACAGCACTGGACCCTCTTTCAGACACTTTTGTAGCCCACGGTGTTTGATTGCTATTGTTTGTTGTGTTCGGAGACTTTCCAAGCTTAAACGAGGCATTACAGGGACACTGTTTCCTTTTCGCCCTTTTTACGAAAACATTTTCCATGCTACTTTTCTCGTATTTTTCCTTTTCAGCTTGAGTTCTGAAAATCGCTTTTTAAGGTAGATAATAACAAGTAAATAACAAAAGTGTAGAAGAAAACAGGCCTAAGTGGCATTTGTCCATGCAAAATCTGTCACCATAATGCTTGGGCATGATTGCTAGAGGTGTTCTAGTTGGTTGCTTATTGGGCAAAATCAAAATACCTACACTGTTAACCCTTGCTGTAATTTCCAGGGTAAATAACTGTAAAACAGCCAGTATTTTCCTGTAAAAAAGCTTGGTAAGGTCTAACAGTGTAAATATGGCTTGGGTCCCTCCTTCTAGTCCAAGCTATTTTTGCAATTTTTTACATTTCAGTCGCTTAGAAGAGAAATAGCACACTTCAACCTGCATGTTTTGAGGTATCATTCATGTCCAGAACATTTCAGCAATTACAGCATAACAGCAATTACACGCTGAAATATGATAAATTAGGGTAAGACGTTTGGTCAAATCCCTATTCTGCCTTAGCAAACAAAAATAATAATAATAAAGTACATTTATTCATTTAGAATATGCTTTTATCCAAAGCAACTTAAAAAGGAGGAACTTCACAAGCAATTAGTCATAAGAGCCAACAATGCCAAGTTCAAAGTATAAGCTAAATTAATACACAAGCTAAAAGATTTTACAATCTTTATAATCTAAAATGTATACAATCTTTAAAGTTATCAGCAAATGAGTAATAATAAAAATAAAACAAAAAATAAATATAAAATAAATAAAAGGTACAATAGCTTTGAAGTATGCGTTTCTAAAAGGATACTTTCTAGCTTATAAATGCAGCTACATGTGTTGTCTGCTTGTCATCTCTGTCAAGAAAACAAATAATTCATGAGGAATCTCTTCCCTGTTGTAAAACAAGGTTGGCAGATACATCTAGTTGCTTTTCCAAAAACATAGTCTCATCTCTGGCTGACTGAGAGTGTTAGCCTTCATCTGCCTGAAATCATATCAGAAACGGATTAAGCTGTCGCTCTATTTACCTGACTGTGGACAACAATCCCAGTAGCACTGGTAAATAGAACACAAGTCACGTCTTAGAGAACCACTCGCATGCACTATAGAAGGTAGGCCAGCTTGTAAACTAGAAAACATCACGACTGGTTTAGGATGAACAAAGCTCCTTCATCTCCAATAAATGCATTTGGGAGTCTATAGCAGCAGCAGGCATTCCCACGTGACACGACGCAAAGATGAAACATATTTCAGTCATAGTTACCGTTTTTACATACTCTTAAGCAATGTTGTTGGGTAAAAGCTTCCAGTAATGGTCCGCCGAGGATGTTGGCTTCACATTAGATCCCTTCGCCCCCCCTCCCCATTTCCTTTGGAGTGAAAGTGCTCTGAGCCTATGGGATAATGGGAATGAAGTATAGTGGTATCATGTTACCTGAAAAGATGGCAGAGCCTCAGATCTTTCCCCATTCAGGCTTCCTGCGGTGCAGTCTGCCAGCATCTCCTGTCGCCTGCCTTCTTTTCTACTCTCTCTTTTGCTATTTCAGTCAAAAAGTTAGATAGGTAGCTTTCTTCAAAGGTGTCTCATCACTTTCCCCTCAAATGTAACTTCTTTGACAGCTATAGAATGATGACTAGTCCTAATTCCTCAAATCTTGAGAGTTTGAACCTGTGAGGCTGGAAAGGTGATGGGATGCTCTGCCTAAAGTGACACTATAGCTGTAGGATATGCTCCTGTGTAGATTCTCACTGGACAGACTGTCAGTATGGAAGTAAATGATCCATTATGTGTCAAATTAGAGTCAAAGTGACTGTTTGTGAGAGAGGTCCAAGAAAGCACTTTCGGTCAGTGAAAAACCCCAGGAAAGTCAACTGCTGGGAGACCAAATGACAAGTTTTAGAACAATGACACTGGGTCTTCAATCCCCACTCGTTTTCTCCGCTCAGGTCACAGCAAATGTTTTGACCCTGTCAACTCAATGAGGCTACAGCAGGCCTTATAAATGAATTCTTCTCACCTCACAAAAACAAAGATAAAGATCCAATTTTCTCTGCAATACCCTGTCCCACAAGGGGTTTTCTTTGAAATATGATCAGGGATTCAATTAAAACCAGAGTGCAAAACCATGACAACTTGATAGAAACAAAGTACATGGCCCAGAGAAGCTGAATATTAGATGCAAATGTACTATGCAACTGGACTGATCAAAGACAATGATTTGAGAGAGACTGAATCTTACAGCATTATTAAAAGGGCCATTAAAGCTTTGGGAGTGGAAACCGGACACTTGTTGATTTATAACTCAAATTGATGATTTAAACATTCTTTAGAGTCACAATTAAGAAATGTGCAATTATGAAGAGCAGAAATCTATTTCAAGAACTTCCAGTGAAGGGACAAAATGCAATTAGCTGTGTCTAGAACACAAAGTGCTTAAAGTCGGCAGAGAGAGAGACGGGAGGGAAAAGAAAGAAAAAGCACAGCCGAAGGGAAACGAAGGGGAAATGGAGATAACTCATTCTCTCATTTGAAAAAGGAACGCTCCCCTAGTGTTGCCATGGCAACATGTCCTCTCAGATCCTCGTCGACATGCTAGTTCTCGGCCTCAGTGCTTTCTAGCCTCCAGGATCGGTGTTGGTGGGGGTGGGGGCACTGCCATCCTGAATGAATCAGGCTAATGAAGGAGAAAGTCATTAGAGACAGAATGCTCAATAGAAGTCAGTATACTGGCTCTTGTTGCCTCAGGAACAACAGACATTGACAATGACACAAGGAAAGAGTTCACGGTATATGCTTGAGCAGAAGCCAGGTGGTTCAAACATCCTCAGATCTACAGTTGGACCAAGGGTGTACAGCAGATGACCTGGTTTAGATGTTTGAAGATTGCTTTAAGATTACAGTACATCTATCCATCCATCCATTCAGGTTTTCTGCAATGTTAGCATGGTGTAAATGCATTTAAGTAGCAAGTACTGACAAAGAACCGTAATTGTTTTTTTATTATTATTATATAATGATTATTACATAATGATGGAAAAATAAACAAGTCACAATCAGACATGCTCCTTTGGCAGCTATGGTGCCTGATTATTGGATTAAATCATAATCCTTTTTTGAATATTATTGGGTCAGCACATCTTTATAGCTTTAGAGAATAGATTGATTGCCAATTAAGGTTAGTACACAACTGACCAATTAGCACACAGTTTAGAGAGGGATTATCTAAAGCTCTAGTATTTTTTTTTTTTTAAGAATTTATTAAATTTTCCAGTCATCACAAAATAAGTGTTTATGCTGATATTTATACACCGATGAGCCAAAACATTATGAGCACCTGCCTATATGATGTTGGTCCTCTGCATCATGTGGTATCTGGTACCTAGACATTAGCTTCAGATCTTTCAAGTTCTGTAGGTTGCAAGGTGGAGCCGCCATGGATCAAACTTGTTGGTCCAACACATCCCACAGATGCTCAACTGGATTGAGATCTGGGGAATTTGGAGGCCAGGGCAAGGTGGAACTATTCATCACGTTCCTCACACCATTCCTGAACAATGTGTGCAGTGTGGGAGGGTGTATTATCCTGCTGAAAGAGGCCACTGCCATCAGCGAACACCATTGTCATGAAGGGGTGTACCTGGTATGCAACAATGTTTAGGTAGGTAGCACGTGTCAAATTGACATCCACATGAATGGCCAGGCCCATGTTTCCCAGCAGAACATTGCCCAGAGCATCACACTCCCTCCACCAGCTTGTTGCCATCCCACAGTGTATCCTGGTGCTATCACTTCCCCAGGTAAAATGCGCATATGTACAAGGGCGTCCATGTGATGTAAAAAAAAATGGGACTCATCGAACCAGACGACCTTCTTCGACTGCTCCAAGGTCCAGTTCTGATGCTCGCGTGACCATTGTAGGTGCTTTTGACAGTGGACAAGGGTCATTTAGGCATTCTGATTGGTCTGCGGCTGCGCAGCCCCATACGCAGCAGAGTGCGACGCACCTTGTGTTGTGTTGTGACACATTCCTCCCATAACCATCATTAAAATTTTGTGTGACTTGTGCCACAGTAGACCTTTTGTTGGCTCAAATCAGAGAGAATAGTCTTCGTTGCTCTTGTGCATATGAGCCTTGGGTGCCCAACATACTGGTTTGTGGTTTGTCCCTTGTCGGACCACTGTTGGTAAATTCTCACCACTGCTGACCGGGAGCAACCAAGAAGCTTGGTGTTTCAGAGATACTCTGACCCAGAATCTTTCAAATGCTGTTCTTTTGAACTTAATATGGTTTCCAGAACAAAATTTCTTGAGCATCAAATCAGCATATTAGAATGATTTCTGAAGGATCATGTAATAAACTAAAGACTGGAGTAATGGTAAAACTGAATTTCAGCAGCCATCACAACAATAAATTACATTGTAAAATATACCACAGAAGAAATCAGTTATTTTAAATTGTAATAATATTTTACAGTACTGTTTTCCTGTATTTTTGATCAAATAAATGCAACCATGAGCATAACACCGTGTCCTAACTACACGCAATGCTATAAGATTCCAGCGACATGCAATTTGACTTTCCACACATGTGAGAAGCGATAAAATCAATCAAAACCCACAGCCAATCAGAAGAGAGTATGGGCGGGCTCTGTTGGCAAGAGCACAGCAGACACAATGAAAGTAGATAGTAAAATTCAAAAATATTACACCATTTAAACATTATTTAAAGTTGGCTACATACGGAGTGACTGTAACGATCTTTGTCATAGAATACACTTGTTTGTTCGCACTGAGTTGACAGTTTAAACGTTCTTGTGCCCATTTATTTATTTTCACGATCTGAGGTGAATTAGCCAGTGTTGTTTCATTACAGCTAAAAAGCTGGGAACACAGAATGGTATTCAAACTCACATTAGACGCTTTTAACATTAAATAAGTCATAAACAGTACCTGATATTATCATTGCCATTCTTTGTGTTGCTGTTCCAGCCGCGACGTCGCGGCTGGTTAAGGACAAAAACTCAGATTAACTTGGAAAAGATACCTTTTATCGCGTGTAGTAGTTAGGACACGGTGTAAGAGACTTTTCAAAAATAAAAAACTTATTTTGCCTTTTGGCAGATGTAAATAGGCTATTGCAAAAATGCAGTTCTGTGCTCTGTCAGTTATTTTTAATTAATGTTTAGTAGGCTAATACTTTGAGAAGTAGCTTTTAGGAGCAACCCTGAAGACATGAAAAAAGGAAAAAAAATAAATAAAAAAATTTGAGTTGGCTATACATTATGCCACTGATAAGTGGCAATCTGTGCTTCCACACTCTTCAAAAGCACCAGTCACCACTAGTTTGCTGATAGTAGTGCAAACGTTGGCGCTTAGAGAAAGCCATTCACTGCAATTAAGAAAAGATAACGTACGACCAAAGAATGAGAAATGTACAAAATTCAAAAAGAGGTCTTAACAGACTGCTACATGATTAGGGCTGGATGGAAGGAACAGGACTACTGCAACGCTTAAGATCAAGAGAAATTAAACAAAAACAGCATGGCTCATTAACTCCTTATAAAGAGCCACAGCCCACAGACATAACTATATTTCAGATGTTTATATCCCTTTCATGTCAGGGATGAAAACAGTTGAAAAGAGCAGACAATAGAAAGAAATTATTTTGTCTAACTGAATGTCAACATGCTTTTAACATGCTCAATGACATGGAAGACCAAGGTAAAACGGGCTGGATTTTTGTTTTATTCATTTTTAAGTGAATTGTTCTCTCTCTCTCTCTCTTTTTGAGAGCTTCTAGTCCTGTATTTCCTACAGGGCAAATTGAATGACTGGCCCCGCAGACCTTTCAATAGGGGTCAGACACCTCCAAAATGGGAATCAGTACCTCCCCATGGTTCATCAAAGGGAGCATAAAACACAAATGGAGGGTGAAAACAGCGGGAGAAAGTGAGAAAGAGCCGTGCGAGATATGTATCACTGGCTGAAGTGGATTCAGCGGCGAGATAGTGAAAGCGAACAAACCTTTCAGATGGAAATGAGGGCACACCATACAAACCAAGGCCAAGCATAGCCTGTGCATCATCACCATGGCAATCCGCTGTGAAACAGAGAGGGACCTGTGAAATAGGACCACAAAGAATCTCAGAGGGCCGGTCTCATCATTTAAAAAATCAAAGTCATTTTTCTTATTCAAAAGCTTGAGGCCGTGTAGTCATGGAGCTGCCGTACTGTATAATCAAGGAAACTGAATAACTCTGCATATGTCGCTTAGAAATGGCTGCAAATCCATTTCCTCCTTTTTTATTAGGTCACAGGCCACATAAAAACAACATGTCATTTAAAGACACATCAAATAATGCCCAGCACTTTTTTTTCCCTCTGTGAACTCATGCATTGAGAGAGACTGGGGGTAAAACCACTCTGAATAGACAGCGTCTCCGCTGCGTTTGCTAATGTATTGCATTGCCCATTCTTTCTGTCTTACCATCTTTCTCCTGCTCTGCAATGTCCCACCGAGTTCAGTGACCCTAAAGAGAAATCAATATGCTTTCTTGTCATGCCACTGAAGCTATCTCCTCTGGTGCTGTTTCTCTCCCCTTCTGTTTTCCTTCTTGACACACTTGATGTGCTTTCCCTGTAGTTACAAAAAAAAAAGAAAAAAAGAAGAAGACAAAAAACATGAGGGAAATGGAAGTCTTGCAGCTTCGCTAGCATTAAATAAATAGCCTCGTATCTCCCCTGTTCCTATGCTCCATCCTGGGAATAAAATGCACCCCTTTATTTACTTTTACCTAAACTCACATTAGGAATTCACACATCATTACAAGTGACACATGGCTCAAACTGAGATTTCTGTATGCCTTTCTGGTGTTTTACTGCCTAATGAAAATCAGAAATATTAACTGAAACTACCAGGATAACGTACTTAAATTCTACAATGAAATACAGTTGGGTTGTTTTGGACCCAAATGCCTTTCATTATATGGACACAAACAGTTCAAACATTCTTCAGAAAAAAGAAAAGAAAAGAAAAAGAAAGTAATACAGGTTGAATTAGTTCTAGCACCATATCATGACATTTATCTGGCTTTTGTCAGTATTAATGATTTATTTAGCAATCATGCATTTAAATAACACAAAACATGAAAATGATCTAACCAAAGACCATGATACAAGAGAGATTAAATCTTACAGTATTATTAAATGGTCCATTAAAGACTTGGGAGTGAAAAATGGACTGATTTATGACTTGAGTCAGAACATTATTTGCAGTCAAAATAAAGTAATGTGTAATCACAAAAGAAAAATTTAAGAGTGTCCAGTGAAGAGACAACATAATTATTCATTTGATTATAATGATGATGTTAATATTCACTCAGCATCATGCAACATTTTGCAATCTGTCAAGAAGTGGAGTACTTGAGTAGAGGCGCATCTTTCCTGGTGATTTTTGGCTGTATTCAAATTGCGCTCCAGTTAATTTCTAGCTCACTGCTTGACTTCTGAATGTGAGACAAATAGGAGAAAGAAAGTTTGTGCAATTCTGTAGTTCAAAAGACTGTCAACAATGGCATGCGAATGGCTGAGAGCATAAACATACAGCACACAGTGGAGATCCCAGGGGTTGTCATAGCTTGACTTCAAAAAGGCGAACCACGGAAAGTAAGAATCTCTGGGAACAAAGTGAATGCTACAGCCTCCATGTGGAGAAGGTTCGGGTATACTGTCATTCAAGGTAAAGTGACAGAGAAACGTTTGCAGTGGTTGCAGACATGAACCGCTCAAATGGTTGAGATTTGGTATTGCAATCTTGGAGGCTGTGTGAATAATTCAGAGCCTCTGGGGATGCCAATCCTGAAGAGGAGCTCGGGGGGAAGTCACTGTACTTCTTCACCTGCCATGTCTGTACAGGTAACACAACAGGGCAAAACTGCTTGAAAATGCTAAAATCCTCAGCACTGAGGCTTTACAGATTTTTAAATGCTCTTTAAAAGCATGCACGCTCTAAAGAATTTTAATGAAAATATAACTGACCCGTGGTATTTTTACAGTGGGGGTTCACATCTAGGATTCAAAATGTCATTTTAAACCTAGAAATAAACAAAGTTTTAGTATTTGGGAAAAATGAATATTATGACATAAAAATAAGGAATATTTAATATTCTGCACTATTTCTTGGCACACTAGATTCCCTCAGTTTGTAGTAGTGTTATAGTGTTGTCAAAAATATCGATTTTTGATCCATATTGTTTTTTTCAGTACATATTAATACTGAAATATCTAAAACGCTTCCAATACAAATTTTCCACAGAATAGATACACAATACCAGCTGCCTTTTCATGTAAACACAGTTTCAAGGATGAACGTAAACAGTTGAGAAAGACAACACATAATGGATCAGTGTGCCAGGTCTTAAAGTGATAGCAGCCTAATATACCAACTGCCAAATGATTAGATAATATTAAAAATATTTACAAGGCAGTTTTCCCCATTGTATCAATTTCAAAATTGTGGCCAGTGTAAATGCTGAGTGGCTAGTAACTTTGGAAAACCACAAGCCACAGTGGCTGGTGAGCAAAAAAAAGTTAATTGTCAAGCCCTAGAAATTAAAATAGAAATTCTCAGTTTTGTATTTTAGAAAACAGAATAGGGGAATCAGTCTGGAAACACAAATAATTTCCCATACTTGGTTTTCGTTTTTCCAGACTTTGAGATTACCATACTTTTCCGTACTGGGAACCTTAAAGGTGCTCTAGAATTTTTTTTTAAAACATGTAATAAAAGTCTAAGGTGTCCCCTGAATGTGTCTGAAGTTTCAGCTCAAAATACCCCATAGATTTTTTTTTATTCCTTTTTTTAACTGCCTATTTTGGGGCATCATTATAAATGAGCCGATTCAGGGTGTGTGGCCCTTAAAATCTCATGCTCCAAGCCCACGGAGCTCGCGTTTGCCTTAAACAACATAAAAAAAGTTACATATAACATCTAATATAACCCTCAAAATGGATCTTTACAAAGTGTTTGTCATGCAGCATGTCTAATCGCGTAAGTACAGTGTTTATTTTGATGTTTACATTGATTCTGAATGAGTTTGAGGCAATGCTCCGTGGCTAACGGCTAATGCTACACTGTTGGAGAGATTTATAAAGAATGAAGTTATGTGTATGCATTATACAGACTGCAAGTGATTAAAAATTAAAATAGCGACGGCTCTTGTCTCCGTAAATACAGTAAGAAACGATGGTAACTTTAACCACATTTAACAGTACATTAGCAACATGCTAACGAAACATTTAGAAAGACAATTTACAAATATCACTAAAAATATCATGTTATCATGAATCATGTCAGTTATTATTGCTCCATCTGCCATTTTTTGCTATTGTCCTTGCTTGCTTACCTAGTCTGTTGATTCAGCTGTGCACATCCAGACGTTCTGCCCTTGTCTAATGCCTTTCATAATGTTGGGAACATGGGCTGGCATATGCAAATATTGGGGGCGTACACCCCGACTGTTACGTAACAGTCGGTGTTATGTTGAGATTCGCCTGTTCTTCTGAGGTCTTTTAAACAAATGAGATTTATATAAGAAGGAGGAAACAATGGAGTTTGAGACTCACTGTATGTCTTTTCCATGTACTGAACTCTTGTTATTTAACTATGCCGAGGTAAATTCAATTTTTGAATCTAGGGCACCTTTAATACATGTTTTTTTTTTCTTTCTCCTGTTCTTAAACAGCTAAACTGGTGGAAAAGACAGTCGTGGTATATAGGTCGATTTCTCTGCTGTGCTCATCTGGAAATGAAAGCTGAGGGAATGACCTGTGTCAAAGAAGCGAAGAATGAAATCATCAAAATGGAAGCAGCAGCCAGCCACACTGTACTGACAACAGCTTTGTACTAAAGTAAGTGCATGGCAGCCTCTTTTCCCTTGAGCCACAGGTTGGAGTCCTGCAGGACATGTTCCATCTGATGAAAGACCCATCTTTGTCCCAGAGAACATTGATTGAGTGTGCTATCTCTAGTTCCTGAATCTGCTCCTTCCTAAACACTACACACAATTATAGACATGCACAGGACAGAGCAGCTGTCCACTAATTGGTTTGATTCATGCAAAATGAGGTGATCGGAGTTGAGCTAAAATATATCTAATGTCTTAAAATCAGACAGAGCATAATTCATGTCTTTTGTGAAGATGGCAAGCGGGTAAATGACAGCAGGCTCCTTGTGGAGCTTTCTGAGTAACGTTCCACCATAAACTGTCAACGACATAAAAATAGGATTGCTAAAACTGAGC